>VZRX01012665.1:0-12157 GCA_013398075.1 Notiomystis cincta
GAAGGAAGGAAGGAAAATCCAAATTAGAGATGCAGAGCAGATGGAGACTCTCCCAGTGAGCTCCAAAGAGAGTCCTTTTTAAGCAGCATGAGTGAGAAGACAAACTGAGAAGTAAGAGCACCCCAGAGTAAGCAGCAACATCAGCCTTTGGCAGCAAGGTTTAATCCAAGGGCACTGGTCTTGCAAATGCTGTCTTGCAAATGCTGTCTTGTGGGTAGTAGTGAATTCTAGCAAAGAGAAGAGCAGTAAAAGGAAATACTCCCTCTGTGAGAGAGAAAGAGAAAACCCTTCTCAGCTTATATATGCTCTCGACTCAAATCCATATCAAAGAAATTTTGGAACAAGGTTAATGGGATTATGTGCCCAGAGAGTTGTAGATCTGCAGTACCTTCCGTATGGTGTGCCTGTGAGAGATCTTAAGTTTTCTTTCTGGAGCTGTAGGAAAAAAAATGTTGACAGTGTTTGCATAAAAATCATGAGATATTTTCAGTTTATAAATTTGTGCTGTTGTCAGAAATAAAAGAATTAATGAACCTCAACTGCAAATGTCATTTGAACTCCATCTTGGATTAATACGCTACCTACTTCTGAATTTCTTAATTGCAAAAATGCACCACCAAATTTATAGATATGTACACACATATGAGTGTGCATTACTTTTTACATCTCACAAAAATAAATCAGAAGCATGAAAATTATATATCTGCAAGCTTTTGTCAATAAATTTGTTCTTAGCTTGAGATCTTGGTTCACCAAATTGCAGCCTGAAGCAAAGTTTTGTGATTTGGGAGTAGTTATAAATCCCTAAAATTATGGTTTTGTAATGGAAACCGTGACAGACCCTTAATTATAGAAGTAAGAACATGAGATTTAGCAATACATATTAATATATCTCCTTGGAAAACATAATTGCAAAGCAATTAGGCATTAGGCTGCCTGTCTACCAACTCTTTCTCCCCCTCAGGAGAAAGCTGAAATGATATTAATTTTAAATCACCTGGAGAGAATCATGCTGTGTCTTCAGCACTGCAGCACATCATGTATCCTTGCAAGGTTCCACTGGCTTTGGGGCCCTGGGCTGCAGACAGAGATGTCCCTGTCCATCTGAAGGGGGAGCTTGCTTAGGGCTGCTTGGCCACCAGGTTTTTGAATGCTGCTGGTGGCATCTGGAGCATTTTCTCCCTGTCACCAAGCTGTGGGGCACAGCACCAGTCACCCTGGCTGTGAGGGACCCCTGTGTACCTCTCAGGGGTCAGACAAAGCTCCATCCTTTCCCTTGTTCAGGGGTCACCCTGAACAAGCTTCTGTGTCCAAAGTCAGGTGCCAGGGGTATTTTCTTGGGCATATGTTCCAGAATGTCATTCTTACTGCTGGTTTCAGCTGGGAGAATATGAAATGTACAAAGGTCACCTTAATCTGGATTTATAAAATCCAGTCAGGAGATGAGAGAATAGACTTAGGAACTGAGTTTCACTGCGTTTTGTGGGTCCAAAAAGTGAGGGCAGACTGTAACTCTCCCTGGATATGACTAGATTTAATCCCTGGCATGCTTACATGGTATTTCTCAACATCCCAAGAAGCTGCCACCACAGAAATTCCAGTGTTTCCATCTGTTTTTTCTCTGGATGCTGGGCAGGGTCCACACCCTGACTAACTGTGTGGGAAATCCCATGGCAGGGCTAGTGTCATGCTCCATCCTTACAGCTGTCCTCTGCAGCTCCAGTATCCTGACCAGCCCCGACAAACTTCCCTTCCAGTCACTCTGGGATGGCTTTGAGGTTCCATCAGGACAAAGGAAGAGTTCTGCCTATAGCTTTGCAGAGCAGCATCGTGAGAACACTGAACAGTGTCTGCCTCTTCTTTATCTGTTGGTATTTGGGATGAGAACATCTCCACAGAGGACTAGCTGCTGGCAGTGCAGAGCTCTAAGCATCCCATCCTTTTTCTCCCTCCTTTTCCCATTTCTGTTCACCATCTGCCATTCCCATCATGTATTTCCACACTGATCTTGAAACATGACTTGGCCCAAGACAAGGATGTGGGATGAAATTTCTGATTATAGCTTCTATTGCCCTTCCTTCTTATTTTGTCATAAACACTGGGCTGGTTATGCCCAGTGGATTTGCTGGGGGATGTATCCACATTCCCTAAAATTCCTATTTCCCAGCTCCCTCAGAAGCTGTGGCAGGACTTGGGCTGGAATTCATCCCCAAGGATGGTCTGTTCATGGCACTGAGCTGCCCCAGGGAGAGTTTTACCTGAAAACTCCTAAAAATCACAACTCTTGTGGTCCCCTGGGGAGGTTTGATGTGGATGGATGGACTCAGGAGAGTCCTCCCCTGGGAAAATCACTTTTGTTGCATAAAGCATTTTCAATCGGTAAAGTACCACTAATAAGGGTAGCACTTTTTAGTGAAATTGACAGATTCTAGGCACTCTAACAGAAAATAAGCTTTTGTTTCTGCTTTCTTTGTGCCTCCAGTTTCTGTAAGTACAACAAAATGAGCATTATGCTATTTAGCCTTAGATATGTTTTTTTTTTTCAAAGGGAGTTGAAGATCTTGTGTTTAAGCAATGCTCACTTTATAACTAGCTAATGAAATATCAAAGTCTCCACCCTAGAACAGCTTTTCCTTATAAATGTATGTTTTGAGGTAACTGCCACTCTCTGAGAAGCCTGTGAGGCTGTAGAACTTCTCCTTGTGGGCTGTAAGCTGCCCCATATCAGAGTGAAAGTTAAAAGACATATTTTTGCTGAATATCAAACAAACTCCTGTGGGCAGCTCAGTTATGCCTTAGGAGTACAAGGTCAGATATTCCTTTCAAAGGCAGACTATTTCCCCAAAGTTGTATTTTCTCAAACTGGCAGCAACACGTGGTGGCAGGAACAAAACAGGTACCACTGACTTTTCAAGAATAAAGTTTTGAGGTGATGAGCTAATATCAGATAGAATCTGTCTTAGAGCTGACAGGTAGCTCCCCACTAAATTCTGTGGAAAACTAAAAATGCAGTGTCTCAGGATGTCACTGGCAAAACCAGGACCTATGGAATTCTCAAAGGCAGACAAAATGTTCAGAACTTTATCTCTTTTATTAGTGCTAGTCTGGACACTTATTTAAAAAAGTACATAAATAAATATTTTATTCATTTGTGGGGAATTTACTTGTGCAAAGATCAGATTTTCAGGTGCTGCATTGAAAAGGGACTTATAATGAGGATGGAGGAAATGGGATTTATTCCTGAGGCTGGATATAAAGTCACTCAGCACAAGGCCTGTATTATTATTCCAAATATTGTGGAAGCTAGGGAAGCTCACTGACCTTTCTTCCTCTAATTAATAGCTTAGCTTTTACATTTCAGGATTTGAAATGGATTTTATATCCCCTTTACATTTTTGATATCCAAAATTATAGTTCAATGAAAATATTTAATATATTCGAGTAGAAGTGCCAAAACCCAATTATATCCATGTAGTGAAAACATTGTCTCGCAATAAAAAATTCTATTTTCATCCTCTTCTCATAATTTCTGATAAAGAAACCACTGAGGAAATACTATGAGATTGGAAAACATGTTAGCAGTCAGTAGGAATTCTAATGTAGAACACTGACAAGGACATAGTCTGACAAGTTTAATCAATTTGAGTATTAATTAATCTATAGACTACTGGAAGTGGCTGAAAACCTAGCGTATAATAAATTCAGTGGACTTAGATACATATAACATGTTTACATACGTCTTTAAAAAAAAAAATTACTAGCTAGAAGAATGAGATTAAAAAAAATGCAACACCCAACCCACGATTTTAAATCAACTTTTTAGACAGAAAAAAGGAAAGTTTCTTCACAAGACACTGTGTTCCCAGTAAGATTCAGCTCCCTGACAGCATGGGCTCTCTATGAAGCCTGTAAAGAAGATGAAATTGGCAGGGATGCTCACAGTAATAATACTCTTTAAAGCAATACTCTTATTATTCTGCATTATATCCTGAACAAGTTATTATGCATTCTTCTCACGAGCGTACAAAAAAATAAAAAAGGTTTAAATTCATTAGCACATGCTTGAGAAACAACCAGTCTATAAGAATGTGGTTTTGTGTGGGTATGAAAAGCCTGAACATCTGTTCCTTTGGCATAATCACTCCTCCTAGGCCCGTGATCTTCCCTCCAGCTCCAACCAGTGCATATGGAAGTATGAAAACATGAATGCACTTCCCTCTAAAACAAGGGAATATTTCCATTTGGATTTACAGTGCACAGTGAAATAGGAAAGGATGCCTGACCAAAGGAGAGGCAGTTCTGTAAATGCAAATCTGCCACTCTCGCAAGCGCAGCTTTTCCTGCTCGTACCAGGAGCAGCCTGGACACAAATCCACATATCCTGCCCTGCCTGGCAAGAATTGTATCTGTTGGGGCTGCACAGGCTTGTTGGAGGCTATTCTGCTTTTTTTCTAAATTTACTCTGCAAGGCCTGAACAGAAGCTCAGCTTGAGGGGAGAATCTCTTCACAGAGAGAAAAGGACATGCCCAGAGTCGAGCAGCTCCTCTCAGACAGGGGATGGATTTCTCCAGCACGGTGGAAGGGGTGGAATAAGATGCATAAGACTGAAAGAGTTGTGAGCACTTCTGGCTCTTTTGAATGAATAAAAAAGGGAATAAGACGCATACCTGAAAGAGTTGTGAGCACTTCTGGCTTTTTTGAATGACTAAAAAAGGGTAATCACTTTGCCTCCAATGCCACGTCGACAACATAGTTTCCCACTGCTCCAGCTACCAAATGGAAGAAACCAAATGCACTTCTAGACCCCCATCAAACAACAACAGCTGGCTCCTAGACATGGTTTGAAACTAAGGATCTGTTTGCCTGTTCAGGAAGATGGTGAGCACTCTGGCAACAGGAGCAGAGTTTGACCTTTTCTCCCTAGAAAAGAAGAGGACTTTGGACCAGTGGTAGCATCGAGAGGGGTAGGATTTGTACAAGAGAGAGTTAACTTCTGTTGCTGGATGCTTCAATATGATTGGCTAAGTGTAAGGAAATTATCCTTATAAAGGTAAAAATAAAAAAAAAACAAACCCTGTGATGTTTAAGAGTGACTCAGCCTGAACAGTGTAACCATCCCTACAAAAGAGCATGGCTGATGGGCTCATTTGTGGCTGCTGACAGCAAGTGATACCCTGCTGCACAGGCAGAGGGAGGAAAATCAAAATATAAGAAGGAAGATGCTTGGGTTGCTCCTGGAGCCTCTGTGCTGGCACAGAGCCATGCAGATGAGAGGCAGTGTTCCCTGCATCTGGTCTTCAGCACCCTAAATCACCACACTAATGACCCCAGCCACAGAAAATGTAGCAGAAAGGAAATAAAACCCTGGACACAATGCGAAGTCTTGTACAGACATGTCTCTACCCCATCACTAACACCCTTCTTAAGGTCAAATGTGATTTTTTAGTACGTATGGATATGTTCTTCCCTTATGTTTTAAACATGATACAAGTTTCTTTGAGGAATTTAAATATGCTTCATTTGCAACTACTTTAAGAGCCAAAAATGAGACAATCTCCTTCCCTGCTTCTTTTCACTTGCATTTGCTTAATTAAGGAAACAAGGATATAACTATATACATTACTCAGTCTTTGAAGTTCTGTAGGTAATAATAATGGCTTTATTACAGAAATAACAAAACTTGCCATTGGAGAGTAAACCTCTTCGTGCACAAAAGGTTTCAGGAAAACAGCTGTTTTATTCTGTTTTACTTCAGTGAGAATGTTTTAAATGATGGTAGATTTGGTTTGCATTTAGGGATCCTTAAGAGTTTTGTTCTCTCAAGGCCCAGTATTTCCATATGATTTATAATTACTTCACGCAGTCCTGACAAATACTGCAAAAGAATTTCAGCCATAACTCACACCTGGAGCATTGACAGCAATAAAAATTTGATACATATTAATCACAGATCTCAGGAATGAATTCAGCATCTCACAGAACGTGAGCATGTCATTCCCAGTGACGTTAACACCAGTTACCTGTTCACAGGGACCTTGATTCAATGACATGATCAAACTCTCTTGCAGGTCTAAGCATCTCTGAGGCTATTGGGACCAAGCAAAGACTTTGGCTCATATTCATGATTATACTATTCTGTTGAGAAGAAATTTAAAATGTTCTTGTTTGTTTGTTTGGGGTTTTTTGTCTAATGAAAACTGGATGCACTCAGTCTTTCTGCATATAATAGTCAGAGCTTGAAGAAAATAAAAGTAATATTATTGCAGGTAAAGTCTTCAGATTTGCCAGCATGTTCCTCTACCATTCCAGTTGCAGAAAGCAGGAGTTTCTACCAACATTTCTTATAAATGTTTAAAACTTGCTAATAATTGCCTAAACAGAGATATTATCTTGCCATTAACCATTCCTACCAGATTATATAGCTGTGAATAAACCCCCGTATTTAAAGCAAGGAAACTAAAATTCTGTGGACACAAAAATCAATTTGTGCAAAAACCCCTTGTGTATAAAACAAATGGAAATATTGACACATAACAGAAATGAGATAGATTTGTATCTCAAGGGAATCAAAATTCAGCAAGGGAGAGAAAATCTCAAACAAAAAGAGTAAATTAAACTGAGGAGATTGGAAATTTGCACAAAGCAACTTCAGTTCTGGTAGCAGACAGAACTCCAGGCCCCTGGAAGTGCTGCTTGGGACAAATCAATTTTTTAAACTGATTCTGCTGGTTCTTTATTATTAGCTTGAGCTGTGTGTGCACCAATTTTATTTTTGCCTTTTATTATTTGTGCTCAAGAGAATTTATTTTCATTTCCCAATCCAATAAAGAGAATTGGATTAAGACATCTAATATAAAAGAGCCTTTGAAACTGAAGTTTTTCATGAATCTCATAAATAGTAACCTACTTATCCCCTTACATATATAGTGGAAATAAAAAATCAAACTGTTTACTTAAGCAGATATGGAAGTCCTGTGTCTTTACAGATGTTGCAAAAGTAGCAATTCCAAGAGCAGTGAATGAAAAAAAAGGCTCATTTTTATAAAAATATCACTGGTTTGATTTCCGTGTGAGTTTTTTTCTACTATTTTTCCTATTAAAAAGGTCTCCCTCTGCTAAGCTGGTTCTAAAAAGGCTCAAAAATGGAAAGTGGTTGAGGGAAAAGGTGAGGGGAGACTAAAATGTCTACAAACTAGTCTAACATCTTACAAGAGTCTGATTTGCGTTTGAATTTGTATTGACAAAAATATCTGCTTTATATTTCTATTTCCATTGGTTATAGCTATCAAATATGTGGAGGGAGGCTACTGCTTCAAATTCCAAATTCCAAACAAGTTCCACTTTTCTATTCTTAAATCCAGATGTGCAGAAGGAAACAAGACACCAACAGCCATGAGGAACCTGAAGTAGGCCAGGCACCCCACCAAAAACACGCTTTGAAACCTGTTTTGCTTTCCAGGTGACACTGACATGGATTGAAACACCAAAGTGTTCCAATGGGCTCAAAACATTCCAGCTGACCAAACTGATGTTCTGTAGGGTCTACACCATGACAAGGCTATCACCACCAGAGACTGCCAAAAGCTCAAAAATCCCTTACCTCTATGATGAGGACCTCAGATTCATTTGGACACTTTTGGAGAAACTCATTCCAAGCAACTTTGCTCAGGTGAAATGGAATGGAGCTGAATCCCCTCTGTTCAGGTATAAACACTAATCCTAAACCTGCAAATTTCCATTTCCATTTGGCTCTAGAATGGGCTCCATCACTCACTGCTGTGAAGAGAGGGAAGAACCTGGCCTGGTGCCCTCCCCTCCTCCTGAGCCTTGCTGCCTTCTGTCTGCCCTTGTTCCTGCCAGCAAATGTCCCTCCAGCCCCTTCCTCAGGTATGGGCCTGCTGGATCCTGCACTCTGCAGTTTTAAATAATTAAAATGGCAGGAATCATCCAGGGCTGGCTGAGCTTATGGACAGCTCAGGGCTCGACAGCAAGCAAGCAGCACATCACTTTGTGTCATACAGCGGAAAGGACACCTTCAGTAATTAGGATTTTCTCAGTAACTGGGATTTTCCAGACTGATGTGAGCTCCCTTTGCCCCTGTTCTGGTGTGATTACTGCCATGTGCATGCAGGAGAGTGACATCAGGCCGATGTTACATACCTCACCTCTCTGCAAGGCTCCCTGGCTCAGGATCACACCAGTGTTCTTCACTTGTGTCCTCAGTGGCAGGCAACGCTGCCCACTCCCAGAGACTCCTAACCACATCTGAAAAGCAAAATATGGGTTATTTTATTTATTCATATCCTTAGCATGCCCAGCAGCACTCTTTCTGTGCCCATCTTCAGTTGAAAATCTATTATTAGGGGAGAAAGTGTGACTGTGCCACATACCTGCTTCATGAAATCATTAATTACATGGATGATGTCAAAGACAATTCAGTGTTCAAAAACAAAGGTAGAATTGTTGCTCCATTTAATGTTACATTTTCTTTAAAACATGCTTCAAACAAAAAACTTATCTCACTGTACCAGAAAATAACTTTTGGCAGCACATGGTCTTAAAGTAACCCTTTCAGAGAAAAACAGTTCTTAAAAAAATTGATTAGCTATATGAAAAATTTTAGGAAATATCAGAAAAGTTTAGAATGTCTGAGCAGGAAGTCAGGCACTAGCAAAGGTGACAGTGTGTGACATGGTATCAGCTGCCAATGTACTCACTCACCGAGATGTGAGGGCTCTAGATAGTGCTGAAACAAAACAAACCCCCAAACTTTTGGCAGCAAAATTATTTTGAGTGGTTTAAAGACAACACTGGAAAATTAACTGAAGACACCTGTGGAGATCTACCTGTTTTAGAGTGAATTAACATAATTATTGTAAGCAGTCATTCATCCCACAATTGCTTCAGTGTTGCTTAACAATGAGATCCTTACATCTGTGAGCAAGACAGATTACAGATGCAAGCTAGGGGAAAAAGAGACAAGGTTGTTTCTACTGAAAAAACCTGCAAAAAACCCCTTCTAAAAAAGAATCTTTTACTGAAAATAGCATCTTGTCTCAACTGGCCTATCCCAAAAGATGATTTATATGATTTCACCAGCAAACTGGTGTTGGGAATATAGAGAAAAGCAAAAGTGCAATGTCTGAATGTGTCAATTCTGCATAAATACTCTTATTTTTTCATTGTTTTCGGCTTTTGTACTTTTACAGTCAGATACTAGAATCTGCTCTATTGTCTCCTCTGCCTCCATCTTACTGACCATATTCCATAAAATTCCAGTGCTAATTAGTTTGCTGATTGCATATTCAGAGCGAAAAAATACAACAGTTTCCAAGTTAGGCATGAAAAATAGTCAATTGAACACCAAAGCATGACCTTTGCTCACTCCAAATTGCACCTCTTTTGGAAGCTGTTTTGGAAACTGCTGGAATGCTGCACTGAGGGCTGAGTAAAGCAGTGAAAGCAATTTAAGTTGATCAGAGTTTTACTGTGAGAAAAAAACACATACACACAAAAGAAACCATAACATTGCACTACTGAAAGCTAAATATATCCAAATAGCCTCCTGTCTGAAGAGCTCTGGTTTGTTTTATTTTTCCCAGTACAGAGAGATTCTGTGAATCATTGGAAACATTGCATTTTTGCTGGGAGGTTGACTTTGAACTTGGTAATATCCTGTGGCTAGCATTATGCAAGAATAAGTCCCTTCTAGTCATAATCTACCAACAGAAACAGAGAAAAAATCCTAAATTTCTGTCATCCTGATCATCTAGCATGCAGCCCAGGCTGCTTAAAGACTGTGCCAGATGATGTCTGTCCTAATTTAAATTGCCAAGAGTGAGATGCTGTGGTCTGACAAAAAAATGGGAAGAGTCCACTCAGGTGCGAGAGCTGCAAGCTCAGCATCTGTGTCTGTCCTGGTCTGGGAGGGCAGGTCCTCCAGATTCCTGTTTTGAATTTACTGGACAGCAAGCACAGCAGGTCCAAGAAGCCCTGAAAAATTGGCTGGATATGTGAGGATTAAGGAGTCAGGAAGTCTGCACTCATATTGCCATTTTCTGTTCAAAATGAGACGAAAGCTCATAAATGTTCAGAAATAAAAGAGATGGGAACACAGAGAGAAAACACCAGCCCAAGCAAAGGAGATTATGCCTGGTGGAAGAAAGCAAACAACTGAAAATTGGTTACTTACTGGCCAGAGTGGAGTTGCTGTGACAAATGTTCAGTTTGGGAAAGTGCCACAGGAAAGTCAGTGCTGGTGGCACACACCTGCTAGAAGGGCACTGAGCCCCCAGCAGGAGGGCTGTGGTTTGCCCAGTGTGTGGTGATGTGCCTGAGAGACCTGCAGCTCATCTCATCTGTAAACTCCAGCTGGTTTTCCAACATTCCCTAAAATGTAGGAAGTGCGTCTGCTTAAGGCATCACTCACATGGGGTGATAACTATAACTTGTGGTTACAAAGCCATTTCAGTAGTGTGTGAGCAGCCTCCTCTCCCAAGGAGATGCACTGAGGCCAATCCAGTGCCCTGGAGACTCTGCCTGGATAGGAACCAGGACTCCAGAGGAAGGCAACTACTGAAATCCTGCTTGACGACCCCATTTCAGGGCTACTAAAGAACTGTACTGACAGCTAGTTGTGTTTAATTAGTGCCCTAATCACATACTCCTGACTTTTTTTGACTGGGAACAAAACCCCAAAAGCTGACTCCTCAGTCAAAGCTGAAGTTAGAGAGAAATATACTGATCCTATAAAAAACGTCCAAAATTACAGTATTATTAAACCAAGCACTGCACATTTGATCAATCNGATTTAAATCCAGGATATTTTATGGAACACAACCAAGATTCAGTGCAAATGAACTGCAAGATCCATGAGCTTGCATAGTAATATGAGGCTGCTGTGCTGATTTGCTTAGAAGGAATTAGGGATAAAATCCCTGCACGTACTGAATTTGACTAATGCCAAGTAAAATTTATTCATCACTATTTTCCTGTAGGAAAAATCTTACTTTGACAAGCTCTATATAAGGGATTCCACAGCCTATAAAATGTTGAAATGCTGAAAATATTATTCAGTATGCAAATCATTGTTTAAAAATATTTTTTCCACTTTTCTTGTGACATTTAATATAATGGCATCCTGGTAAGTGTTACTGGGGTAAAAATAGACTCCATCAATTTATTACTTTAAGAGATGTTGACATGTCTAAGGACATTTGAACAAAGATGTTCTGTAAGAGTTTCTGGAGGAAGCATCTGAATGGAGACTGGGTTGCAGAGGTTTGGCAGTTCTTTAGGCACTGGAATCTGTTAATAAGAAATTATTTGTTCATTTTTTCCCCTTTTTTTAACTCTCACTATGCAGAGATTTAGAAGTGCAGCACAGAACAAGCATCTCCTGTGACTTGGTGTACTGTGGTTACACTGACAACCTGCTCTGCCTCTCTGCTAGGAAAGCCGGAAGATCCCTCCCAGCTGAAGAAAACAGATAATTTCATCTCTTCAGGGTGAAAAACAAGCTCTGTAACCAGATATGAACAAGCTGTTTGCTGCTTGTGCTGACTATTTAATGTGTGACTCCATGGAACGCTTCAGGGACACACATTTCCCTAATGCTTTTTGGGAGAAAGTTCTTGTTAACTGTGTAAAATGGAAGAAAACCACCTCAACTCTGGCATGATGTCTAAGCAACTGAGGATGCTGGTGGAGCTGAGGATCTCTGTAGACTGAGCAGTCACTCCATTGAATTTGCTGGTGATCTGGAAGAGCACAAAATCGTAACAGCAATTTCAGCAGTGGAGCTTTTTTCTACCAAAAAAGCAGAAAAATCTGGCTAACAATACAGTTGAAAGTGTTTTAGGGATGATTATAACTANTAAACCAAGCACTGCACATTTGATCAATCATAAGATTTGAAAGCATTTATTAAATACCCCAAAAGAAATGGACTTAAACACAGACATATCTTAATCTCCTTCATCAAAAATATGCTGATTCAAAAGCATAGCAGCAGTCAGGGCAAAAACCAAACAACAACCAAACAACAGAAAACCCCATAAATCCCATCAAAAAACCTCAACCAAACCAACCAATTAAAACAATCCAAAAGAAAGAAAAAACAAGGACCAATTCAACAAATACAATGCCAGTATGTTC
>VZRX01012665.1:16457-38642 GCA_013398075.1 Notiomystis cincta
TACTGGTTTTATTTTCTCAGGATAATTTCAGAGGCATTACAAGGAATATTACAGTCTTATTTAAAGGAATTTCATCAGAGAACTGATGAACTACGTAGTATTTTATTTTATAGTGAATATCATCAAAGAGGCACACAGCACTATATTAATTTTTTGGCTTGCATTGACTTTATGGATTACAATAAATGGACATCAGTCCATTTGGCTTCAAATGCACTGTTTTCTTATTCATATAATATTTACTGTGCTATAATTAATCCATTTGCTTCCAGAGAAAAACTATCCACCAACAAAAAGCAAAGCAAAAACCATTTAGTCAGGCACTTTTATCTCAGAACAAGATATCAGACAATTCTTTTGGCACCGGATAAACCACAAAAGAACTGCTACCTTTTATCTTCAGCCTTCATAACACTCCCTTCTCTGAGGAACAGAGGCAACAGGAGCAGGTGGGAGCACTGGGAATGGCATCTGTAGATGTGGAAACAAATAAATCATAGTGAGAGAAGTCACACATGGGGACAGATGCTCAGATAGAGGCCGTGGGATCTATGAGGACACTCAAAACTCAACTGGAGGCATCTCCAGCCAACTTGCTCTGGTTGAGCCTTGTCTGAGAGACATCTCAGGCTGGAGGTCTTCTCATGGACCTTCCCACACCCTTGATTTTATCTTTCTGTAAAGTATCTTTTTTGCCAATTTAAAAGCAGAAAATTGTTGAGGCTCAAGTGGATGAGATATTTTTGTTGTTTGTTTGTATTTTAAACCTACTATGTTGTATTTTAGTGGCATTTCCATGTAAAATTGCATTGCAAATGGTTGCTCAGCTCTGGAACCCAAACTCAAATTCGTGCTGTTGGCTTGCTGAAGAGTAGGATTTGGAAAAACAATTGCATGGAGTAGCCACCAATCTGTCACTTGTTATATGTCAAATATATAAAGGTGTATTAGCAAATATATACTAATAAATGCTAAGACAAGGACGTGTTACCAAATTATGCAACATCAATGTAATCAAAGGTACCTTAAAGAAAAAAGAAAGAAAAAAAAAGAAAAAAAGAGGGGAAAAAAAAGAAAAAATAAAAAGAAAAAAAGGAAAGAGAATCAAAGGTCCTCTTTTTTTTTTTCCTCAAAACATATCTAATGTTTTCAACCAATGGAGCACAATCTTCTGCCATGGGAGTGTCTCCCTCTGTCTTCCGAGACATGAGGCAGTGGTTCTGGAAGTGCCTTTTCCAACCACTGGAGCCCTAGAGGACTGACAAGAATGTAGCTCTTAAGCCTCCTCTGAAGAGATCCTTGTGCAGGGTATGAGGACAAAGACACAGAAAACTCACGTCTGGCAATCATAGAACTATGAAAGGACACACAGTCCTACTCAATTTATGAGGAACTGACAGTTTTACAAAGGGTATAAGCACTAAAATATATTCCCTAAAATAAGCGTGTCTATTAAAAAAAGAACTACATTCTAGTTAACTACAAATACTTGTCTATAACATTACTATAAGTTATAAATTCTGCATAATTACAGTAATAAACTAATAATTTTATCACATGGGGGTTTTATCTTAATGTGCATGTAGTGCATATAGTGTTGCCTTTATTCTCAACCTGGAAATGAAACTTGAGATAATTCTAGTAAGGAGGTAATATAAAAGTGGATCTTTATTTGAAGGTTTTCAGGGGCAGTTATGGAAAGATGTCCATAAAAGCCCATTCCCACCAGGGCAAGTATATTTTCATACATTTTAGGAAATTAGCAAAATTGATAAAAAGCACCAATTAGGAGGACAAGTGGTCATGCAATTCCCCCCCCGCCCGGTCAAGATTCTTCTCTGGAGTCTCTGTCTTGGCAGTAGCTGTACTTCGTCTGTGAAAATGCGTCCCCAAGAGTTCTTCTCAACCTTGGTAGCCAGGAAGAACTGAGATAGCACTGGGGCCTAGTACCCCCTGGGGCTTTGAGCCCTGGAATGTTTTGTCTTTCTGTTCAGGGAATTGCCATGGAAAATTACTGGGATAAGTAGCCACTAATACAATAGGCTACGGAGCTACAAATACATATTTGAAGAATACAGAGAACATATAACAGGAAAAATGCAAAAAAACAAAACCACATCACTGAGTGCATAAAGGCCTTTGAATTCACAGCTCTCTAAGAGAGCTTTGGGGCTCTGAGCTGCAGAGAGATGATGTGGCTCAGACCTCTGCTGAAAGGGGATAGGTAACACACCCCGCTGCAGGTGCTTGGATTGGTCTCCTCAGACCCAGGCAGATGCCAAAGCTGCTCTTCACAGCCTTCTCCCTTCCCACGCCCCTCTGCCAGGTGCAACGGACCTTGAGGACTGAAAGGAGCACAGGGAGCCATAGGGAGACAGTTGTATGTACCTCACTGGGGGTTGCTGAGGAAACCCTTTCCTTGAGAAGCAAGCCCCTCTCCTGCAAAGGCATTTCCCCTCACTGTGTAGGTTTCCTGGGGAACACCAACACACTCTTAAGAAACCCTGGCAAGGCTGAATTACTTGTGGTCCTTTCAGGACAGGCACTCCAGCTCTAGCTCGTATTCTCCCCAGGGTGTTTCCAGGTGTGGCTTCAGACGTGCAGCCGCAGGCCCTCTACAAACACAAGCTGCCCACTGCCTCCTCATGTACCTCATCTCCTGGCTGCGGTCACAGCAGCCAAACCAGGCTGTTCCAAGGCAGAGAGCAGAGCCATGTTCCCGCAGGATGCTCTTGGGAGCACCTTCCAGGACTCTCTGCTGTGCACACAGCACTTCTCATGCCCGCTCTGAACACATTTTGGACGGCAGAGCACAGGCTGGCTGACTCTGGGGTCGGCAGAGTCCAAACACAGGCAGAGGAAGACGCAGCGGCAGCTTTGCAGCCCTGTCCAATAGAGATGGGAAAGCTGCCCTCCCTCTGGTCTCCCTTTGTTGGGTTTCTGACTGGGTCTGAGGCAGGGGCTGCACTTCCTCAGTTGTAGGAACCAGAACCTCCAGAACCACATCCAGGGTCCAGGCATTGCCTGACAGCGCTCCGTACACTGGCATGGTTGTGCCTCTGATTCTCAGCCACTCTGCTGCTGCTGCTGCTGCTGCTTCATTTGCCTTTAGGCACACCCAAAGTCCACTGTTAAGCCACAATGGTCTCTGGTTCTGGCCTCTTCCTGTGCCTGTGTAGGGATGGAGCACTTCTGGGCTTTCAAGGAAGCTATTTGTGAAAATTGCCAGCATTCCAAGCTCCTTTGCCCTCTGTGGATGCTTGCCATGGAATCCCTCACAGCTGGGTTCAGAGCACACTCAAGCTGGCTCTTCTAAAACCCAGGGTCCTTGTCCCCTCCAGCGTGCTCAGCACGACCTTTATCTCCACAAGGTTGTGCGTGCCTCTGCAGGAGAGGGATCTTTCCAGCCTTGTCTGCCCTTGTTCCTGTGTGTCTCTGCACAAAACCTGGCGTGGAAGGGAATGGCAGCAGGGCCCTGTGTGTCCCAGAGCTCAGGTTTTGCTGCGCCACCTCAGCTTCACAGAGATGCGGGTAAAGGGTAGAAGCCGAACTGTTTATTAATACAAGGCAAAGCCTGGGGATGAGCTGGCAGGAAAGAAAGGGGATGGGCAGGGTCTGAGGGCTGCAGGGAGGGAGCTGTCAAAAGGGAAGGAGGCAGCAGGAGCTCCTGGAGCTTCCCACAGATTCAGCTGGGATCAGCATCAGCTGAGCCTGGAGCCGCAGTGGCACTGAGAGGTGGTGTCCCCTTCTCTGTCTCCTGATGTTCTAGGGACGCTAGTTCTCTTGATTTGGAAGACCACGTTAGCTCTTGAAGCTCCTTGGCAAAACTGAGCTTGAAAATTCAGTTTGCAGCAGGATGGGCTGTCGTCTTTCCTCAGCGCTCGATGGGCTGGAAGACAGAGGAACAGAGCCACGGTGAGAGGCAGGATCTGTGGGAACGCAAGCTGATCCTCCTGCCATGGCCATCCCACCTGGCTCTTGCCATGGCCAGGAGGGAGCAGGAGACATCGGGATCACCCAGAAGGTGCTGGCAGCAGATCCCCAATGTGTCTCGAAACCTCTGTTTGCCCTGCCCACACCAGCCCTGGTGCGCACAGGGAGCATTGCCCTGCGCAGCCAGGGCAGCGATTGTAGCTCCCCCGCCAGCCCCTGCTGACACCACGCTGCCTTCACCGTGCCTGACGCGCTGGAGCTCTTCCTGCTACCCCTTCACCTTCCGCCCGAAGATGCCTGTGAACACAGAGCCCGTTGTGGCCCCAGGTGGCACAGTTGCTTCACATGAGCGCTGCCAGCCCTGTGGCCACATGCTCTCCTCCCCCGGCAGAGCTCAGCTCGGGCCCCTACTGCACTGTGATGCCCTCGGACTGGGCTGCGGGAGGGTGGCAGCAGCAGCAGCAGCAGCCCCGGGGGCAGGAGGGGCCTTCACGTCCCCAGGCCCCGGCTCCCGGTGCCGGGGCAGCAGCCGCGCTGGGGCCGAGCTGCGACGAGGTCGGGATGGCGGGGAGGGACCCCGGGCTGGTGGCTCCCCGTTGAACGGGATGGCCGCCTGTAGCAGGGGCTTCGGCAGCCTCTGCAGGCTCAGCAGGACCTGGCGCAGATCTCCTCCCCCCTGAGCTGCGGAGAGGGCACGGAGGGAACGCTCTGCCCTTTAGCTGGATACTCCCGGCGCCCAGCCTCGGCCTCCCCGGCCCGCCCAGTGCCGAGGCCTGGCTGGCCGCTGCTGGTGCCGGGCTCTGAAGGGGGCAGAGGGCCGGATGCTCCCAGGGAGCCGCGGTGCCGTCAGGCAGCCCAGCCCGGGTGGGGTGCCGTGGGCACCTGGCTCGAGGCCACAGGAGCCTGAGGAAGAGTCCGCACGGCCCAGGGAAGGGAGCGGGTGTGAGACGCAGACTCGGGTGCAGCACTGGGCAGGGGCTCAGCTGCCAGCGCCACACACTGAGCCCCGGGGGCAGGGGCTGCGCCTTCAAGGCTGTCCTTACCAGGCTATCATCGAACTGTAAGGCTTGCTCCTTGGCCAGCAGCTGCTCAAGATCCCTCCTTCTCAGGAACCGGGCCGCACAAAGCAGTGTTTCGCGAGAGGCCTGGAGAGCAGCGGGGAGCCAGGGGTGTCAGCACAGCCCAGGCACAGGACCCGCGTCCCTGTGCCAAGGCCAGGAGAAGGCTGGAGCCCACGAGGAGTCGGGGCAGGAGGCAGCCGAGCCCCCTGCCAGGGGGACACCAGCGGCCCCCGAGTCCTCACCTCTGCCATGCGGCGGTTGTCATCATACAAAGAGATGACAAGTGAGAAGAGGCTCTGCCTCACAATTGACTTCAGGGGCTTTTTTCCCTTTTTGACTACTAACTCCATCACCTTTTGGAAGAGGTGAATGGAGAGCAGCTGCACATGGCTGTTGTGCTGGTGGCAAAGAAGAAGATAAGACCTCAACATCAACTTCTCCAGGCCCACCTGGGCAAAGGCCCAAATTCCACAGGGTACGTGGTTTCTGGGCAGCCTCTAGTGCCTGTGGCTGGGGGCATAGAGCCTTACAGTCTCAAGGAGTGGCACAAGTGCCTCAGCCAGCTTCGGAGCAGTGGTTTTGGATACCACGACGCGTCTGTCCTGGAACAAGTTGGTGTAGACTGAGAGGATCAGGCTGCGCAGCTCTCCATCTGCATCTCTCAGTAACTCCAGAAGCTTTGGAGACAGGGTGCACACGCTTTCGGTCTGTGTGGAACACGAGGCTGTGCTGTGAAACCGTGCAGGGCTGCAGCACCAACAGTGCCACGGCACCGCAACCCCACCCTGCTGCTGCCGCAGGGCCCGGAGGCCAAAAGCTTGTCCCGCTGAGGCCCTTGGTCAGCTGAAGCGGGAGGCAGGAGAGCCTGGAGCAGCTGCCTCAGCGCCCGAAGCCCAGCCAAACCCAAGGGGCTGCGTTCCCCAGCCCCATGCTGCCAGCGCGGCTTCGGCCACTGCCCCTTCCTCACCATCAAGGGATCCCTGCTGAGCACCACGAGGCCTCTGAGTGCCAGGCGACGCCTCTCCCTGCACTCGCTCTGCAGGTGCTTTGACATGATGGTCAGCATCCTGCGAGCACATACGTGCAAGTCAGGACACTCGAGGACCTGAAAGGCACAGGGCAGTGACGGGAGCTGACCGGCAGGAGCCCGGAATCGCAAAGCACCAGGCCCAGGCAGCAGCACAGGGCGCGGGCACCGTCGCAGGCAGCTGCGGCTGCACGAGGGCAGAGAGCTGGGAGGCAGCTCAGAGAGGCAGCGCTGGCCTTCAGGCTCACCTCCACCAGGAATGCCAGGGCGGGCAGATCCCAGCGTGGCTGCTGCCTGACGAACACCTTGAGCAGGCAGACGGTGATCGGGGTACACAAGGGGGCCACACAACGCCGCAACTCCCTGGGAGGGAGGAAAAGGCAGCAAGACCCTGGCTGGGCGGGCAAACCTCTCCTGGGACTGACTCACAGAAGTCTCACAGAGGTCTTATCTCTCCCCAGCACGCTGCAAGGGGATGTCGGCCCTTTGGGAGGTCGCTGCTCCTGGGCACCTTCCTTTCCCAGGCTTTTCCACTGTGCTCAGCTGTCCTTCGGTGACAAGACCCTCTTGCCCAAAACCATGGGGGCTGTGTGGAGCACTCCAGGCACAGGCACCAATGCTGGGGGTGATGGGGAGCAGAGGTCTCACCTGGCTAGCAGGCCCACTGCATAGTGGTGTGTGTAAGCACAGAGCAGCATGTCCCAGAGATGCTTGCGCTCCATAGCCACCAGCTCGTTGTCACGGAGCAGTCGGCAGAGCAGAGCCTTCAGGGCCTGCACTGCAAACCTGTGTGCAGAGTAAAGCCCAGGTCACGCTGGGAGTGCTGGCCCTGGCCACAGGGACACGGGAAGGACAGGACGGCTGGGACCTTTTGGGGTTGGTGGGAAGGCAGTGTTCCTCCCGGCACGCTCTCCAGAAGTTACCAACGTGCTCTGGCATCTGCTCTGTGGTGATGAAAACTTGGAAGAGCAGAGCCACCAACAGGCGGGCAGCATGCAGGATTACTGCGTTGTGGCACTCGGGCACCCGGACAATCACCCACAGCACCACAGTTGCCTGCAAAAGACAAACCACCCCCAGCAGCGCTCAGTGCCGAGGTGTCTGTGTGGCAGGGCCTGAGGAGAGACACAGGGAGAACCCCCGGCCAGCTGCCCCTGAGCCTGCCCCTGGCCCAGGTCTCAGCCCAGCGCCTGAGGCAGGGAGATGCAGGGTCGGGAGGGGATGGAGAGCTGCTTGAGAGGAGACACCGAGGGTGCACCAAGGCCACTTCCAGAAACTCACAGCCAGGTCAAAGACAGCCTTCTTTTCCCCACTGGAGGTGAGCGTGCTGTGCAGTGGCCTGTCCTCCAACACACAGAGCAGTTTTGGAAGCACCTTCTCCACCACTGGTTCCCGTGATGCTATGGTTGTCCACATCATTGCAGCAGCTCTGTGCAGGGGACCAGAGCTCTGTGTCAAGGGCATCTCAGCCACAGTAGGATGCCCTGTGCACCTGTGTGGGGCCGGGTGACAGAGCCCTGGGGGGCAGAGAGGGAGCAGGAGGCAGCAGGCTCAGGAAGCAGAGGGGCCCGAGGGGCCTGAAGCTCTTTGCCTGCCTGGCAGACCCCACTGGACAGGCTGTACAGGGCGATGGGCGCTAAGGGCCGGTGAGCCCTGAGCTCTCGAGGCAGTCGTGTCCCATACCTGTCACACGACGGGGCACAGTGCAGGAGGGTCAGCACCACCTCAGCAGGGTGTTCTTCAGCCAGCCTCAGAATGTCAGTTCGCAGCTTGGCATTCACAGTGACACAGGACGCGAGTCTCTGGTGAATGTCCCTCACCATGGCTGGAACCTGGAGGAGGCATGAGGAAGACTTGGAGTGCTGTCCAAGGGAGCAACTTCCCCGGCTTTCCCCAAGAAGTGCTTCCCTTCCCACCGCACTGTGCTGGCCTCAGAGGCTGAGGGGGCCCAGCAGACGTGGCTTGAAGGGCCGTGTGATCCTGGGAGGCCTCCAGGCCTGGCCCCAGGCTGCTTACTTGCTGCTGAGAAGGAACATCCTTGTCCTTGAAAAGCTGGGTAGTGGGAGCAGGAATGACAGTCGGAGTGGGCATGGTGTCAGTCTTTGAGCTGCCCCGAGTCATTCCGGTGTCCGTGTGGGTGTTCGTGGTGCCCGTTCCCTCAGTCAGTGCCACGTCAGCCTTTGCCCTGTGATCAGCCATTGCCCTGGCCGAGTTTCCCGTGCGCTCAGCGCATGCTGTGCTGACACCGGGCTTTGTCTGGACCTCAGTCGGCCTGGAGTCAGGCTCAGCTGTGCCCTCAGCGTCTCTGGTGGTGGTGGTGATGGTGGTGGTGGTGGTGGTGTTTCCACGCTGACGGCGCAGGAATCTCCACAATATCTGCAGCAGAACGAAGGGCAGGAAGGGAGGAACATTCCATGGAGTGCTCCAAGCTCGGTGTTCGGCCGAGCTGTGCCAGCGGGCCCAGCCCAGGTGGCGATGGCTGCAGGTACCTGCGCTGCTCTGCGGAAGCGGCCACGGGCGGGGTCCTGCTCCTGTGTCCACTTCTCCTCTGCATCTGGCAAAGAGCGAGCGCAGCCAGAGCTGAGGGGCTGCGGGAGAGGCCGGAGAACAGAGCCCAGCCCTGCGCTCCCCAGGCAAGGATAGCCCCAGGATGCCCAGGGGACAGAGCACTGCCACCAGAGGGGCAGCCCCAGCCCCTGTTCGGTCCTGTCCATTGGCACGTTCATAGAGGTTGGGATGGGATGGAGCCAAGTTGGCTGCAGGCAGCAGCCCTGTGGCCCAGCTCTGCACTCACCTTCCTGCAGCAGCTGGAACTGCTCCAGCTCTTCCGGGCATTTCTGTTTTTTCCCCTTAAGCCTCTTGGCCAGGGTGAGGAATTTGCCCGCCATTACCTCTTCTGACCTCGAGGGCACCTTCAAGTCAGATGCCTCGGGAAAGGTCCCAGTCAAAAAGTCTCGCAGCAGTGCCTTGACGGCACCTGCGGCAGAGAAGCCTCAGGAAGGCTACAGGACAGAAAGTCTTGCCGTCTGGTCTCAAGGGCTCCTGCCACAATGACAGGAGACTCCTTGGAAACGAAGCCGGATTCGGGTCACCAAGTCCCGCAGTCTGTCCGCGAGGCCAGCTGCAGGACTAACGCCTTGGAAAAGGTCCGGGTCTGCGAGGAACGAGCTGTCTGTCGGGGATCCTCACAGCACCGCTCTCTCTCGCCCTGTCCCTTCGCGTGCACGGAGCACAGTGGCGTGGCTACATCACTGCCAACACCTGTGTTGCGACGTGTCACCAATGGCCCTCGGACACCCTCTACTGTTCCTTTCCATGGTTACTGTGTGGCACTGTGTCACAAAGTGCCCTTGAACAACTGCCACATACCCTGAGGGCTGGGGCTGCCCCCACCCCAGCCAAAGTGCCCCAAGTTGGAAGGATGTTGGGCTGAGTGTCTAAGATAGCCCAGGACACTCCAAGATCAGCCATGTCCACCGGGAAGGACTCTCCACAGTGCCTGGCCCACACAGCCCAGCTCGGTGCTGGCCCTGGAGCAGAGCATCTTCCAGCAAGCAAGAGGCAAACGCATCTTGCCAAGGGTTAAAACACACCACACAGGGAAGAGGCATCACTGTGTGCATAAAGGCCTTTGAATTCACAGCTCTCCAGGAGAGCTTTGGGGCTCTCAGCTGGAGAGAGATGATGTGGCTCAGACCTCTGCTGAAAGGGGATAGGTAACACACCCCGCTGCAGGTGCTTGGATTGGTCTCCTCAGACCCAGGCAGATGCCAAAGCTGCTTTTCACAGCCTTCTTACATAGGTAAATTTCTGCTAACTAAATCTGACAGCCCGATGCCATTAAGGAAGCATTTAGTAGCACACAATTACGTATAAACCGATATTTAGTTGCACATTGTGCCAACAACCTATGAAATCCACCAAGGAAATGTCTTTATTTCCAAGGTTTTGCATGCAGAGGCCATTGCAGGCTCATTGAGGGGCTTCCAATAAGTGTTGGCCCATTGCTTTGTTATTTGAATTTCGTACAGGAACCAGTGATAGTCTGGTCCTGCTATGGGAAATGCCATCAGCACAGTTCTATTTCAATTCCCCCATTATTCTATTCACAGGAAAAAACAAATCTTCTGAGGGGTTTTTCTAAAGAAAACACTCAGTGAAAGTCTCTTTTCCCTGCTGACAAACAGCTCACTATTGGGCTGCGATCAGATTCTGTTTTTGGAAGAAAATTAAAACCAGAACAACTATTCTGCACTCAAAGGGACAACAGTTTATTTTGGCTTTCCATGAATTCTGGCCACAATGTAGTAATTTTGTCTGTTCCTCAGAACTGTGACAGTCCTCTCTGACAACAAATGTTCTGTATAGCTTCCTGTGATTTCCGAATTGAATCATGCTGTAATAATCTGAACACTGCAGACAGGCACTCCAATTTTTATACTGGGTTTCAAATCCAATATCTATTGCAAACAGTCACATTAAAGAAAAAGTCTTTTCTAAATAGAGACCTTTTTCTGGTTTTGTTCAGGTAGTTTTTAAGAGTCATTTTGTAATTCAACATGATGAATTTTCCTACTCTGTGCCAATCACTCCAGTTGCTCACTAAGTAATGCTTCTGACACATCCATTCAGTTGTTTTTCCCCTTCTTGGTGCATATGATCTGTACTCCTTTGCCAAGTGCTGCAATAATGGAACAGTCACTTTATTCACAAGCCCCTTATTCCCAGAGAGGCAATCACCCTTCCTGAAATATCTATATTTACAGGAAAACAGTTCATTCATAAGAGTTAGATCTAGTTTCTCAGCATTCTTATTAGCCACAATATTGCACATTTAAATGAGAATTAGTCACAGGGAGTGTGCTGCTCCATTCATCTTCCTAATCACTTTTACATTTCTAAACACTTGCAGAATTGGATATTTAGGGTGCAATGGCACAGAATGGGCATTAGGAAGTATTACTGCCACCAGCCCTGGCTGAGAGTAGTTAGAAAGGCATTCATTTTCTGCAGATGAAGAAGCTGGCACTTAATACCCTGAGTTTAGCAGTCTTTTGCCTCAGCTGAGATCATGGCAGGATGGGTGTTTCCTGATGAAGCATCCTTCCCAGTTGCTGCTCCAGGTGAAAAACAATGGCTGCCTCTCAAGGCAGCTGTGTTTCTGGGCAAGTGTTCAACGTTTTTATCCAACAGAAAGCAGCCATCCTCTCTCTGTTACATTTGTGTTACACACCCTTCAATAAACACAAGAACACTTCTGTGGGAGGGTGTCCATATCTACATCTTGGTGGGTGAGCAGGAGGAGGATTGTAGCAATTGAATGCCTGCTGGAGTTTGTTGCAGAAAACTACAGCCCAGAGCCTTTCTTTTCCTTCACACTCAAACTTGAAACTCTCTGTAAATCCCTTTTCTCTTTTGACCAGTTTTCTGTTTTTAAAATAGGTTTCTGGTATATAATGTAATCTCTCCAGAGTAAAGTGAGATTACTTGCATTTCTGAAAAAGAGCAGAAGCAAGGTATGGGTTTAAAATCTGCAGAGGTCAGTGCAGTCTCAGTCAGAATGTGAGGGCTTTATGGCTTCCAGCTTTTTCTCTCCAGGACACTGGACAGTAGAGGCATCAGAAGTACTCTCAGAGAAACACTGCTGGCCTAGACAACACAATGGCAAAGTGTCCCTCTGTGTCAGAAACACTTTTATACCAGTAAATTATCATGATTTTTCTTTCTTCCTCATTTATGAACTTTTGCCTTTCCCAAAAGCAGTAGGTTTGATTCTCAAAATCTTTTTATTATTGACCTTGTCCCTTAGTCAATACAACGGTGCTTCTCTGTAGGGATCCAGCCACAACAGATAAATCTGCCTGAGCTTTGCATGTTTTAGTAATTTTCTATTAATGTATGTTCTCATTATCACTTCACTTCTTGATCTAGTCCCTGACACCTTTTTCATCTTTGGCTGTTCTTACACTAAAAGAGATGTCACTGACACAAACAAAAATATCTGAGTTTAGCACCAAATCTCTACTTGCTGCAGATTTTCTTCCAGTTTCTTTGCATCTTTCAGCAGACAAAATCCTGTTTTGTCCAAATGTTCTCTGTCATGCTTGACAAAGTCTTTATAACTATGAAGAATTTCTTGTGCTCCTTGCCCTCACCCTGCTCTTCTGTCCTGCTTGGAAAGGAGAAGGTGGCCCAGGAGTATCAAGTAGTTTCAGTTTCAGCCAACATTTTTCCTTGAGATCACTGCCTTATTTGGTGCTCTTGGCTCTGTCCAGGGCCTCAAAAAATATTCCCCCCCTCTCCTCCGCCCCTCCCCAAATAATATTTTCCCAGTGCTAAGTTAATAAGATCTCACCAGCAGCCTTGGAGCCAAACAGGCTGGAAATGACTCCAAAAGGCACAGGCTGCACTTTGCCAGAGCTGCTTCTGGGGCTTTTGGTACTGGTGGTTTGTGATTCACAGGCCTGTGCTGCTGTTAGAATAGCAAGCACCATGAGAAAGCTGTCTTCTTTTAATGACTTTATACTTGATAAGGTGTACCTGCCCAGAAATCACCACTTCCTGCCCTTGTGGGAGTTAATCTTGTCTCGAAGAGCTCACATTCATGTAGAAATGGGTATTCTGTGCTCTAACCAAACAAAACAATTAAGCTCTCTCTACCACTGCCTGAAGGAAGTTCAGGCCATGTCTTTTCCTTCCTTCTCCCTGTCATGCTGAAGCAGTAACAGGATGTGAAGGCCTGCCTGCCTCTTTCTTTCCTTTGAGGAGAAGTTACACTGATGGTTCTCTAAACTATCCAGGATCTGAAAGTAAAACTCAACAGAAGCACCTCCCAGATGGGAACAGCTGTACACCATCCCACTTCATGTCTCACAGCCCTTAAATTCTGAAAAAAAACCCAAGTAAGGCTTGTCTGAATGATTTTCTCTGCAGTCCAGGCAGAAAACAAAATTTCATTAGACCATTTGATGACAGGACACCTTCTTCAGAATCCCTGGCAACTGTGCTGCACTGGAAAGAGCTGCATTCACACTGGGGCTAGAGTGCATTGGAAAATTGGGACAGGGGGCAGCTTAACCTGAGGAGGGTTCTTCTGTCCATCTCAGCCAAATACACAGGAGCGTCATGAATAACAGATCTGTGGATGAAAGAGATTTGCTCCACCTGCATCCCCTTGAGGGTGGCTCAGCTGGGAACAGCTCTGGAAGAGTGATAAAAAAGAGCTCAGGCAAGGAATTAGCTCCCTTGAATTCTCCTGTCGCTGCAAAGCCCTCTACAATCAGCCTTTCTAAGTGATATCAACATTAGAGCTGATTTGGTTTATGTCATGTGTGAGCTTAGAGGGAAATAGCCCCATTGAGAATATATGGAGTACAAAAGACACAAGATGTCTTTTCACTCAGGAAAAAAGAAAGAAAATTTTCCCTGTGTAGAAAAAAAATGTTTTAACATAATAGGAAACAGATAATAAAGCTTTAGTTGTTGTGGGTTTTCGGTGGCTTTATTTATTTATTTATTTATTTATACTTTTATTTTATTTTTAAAACCAGAAAACTATCTTAAATTTTTTTTCAGTACAAGTGTGTATTCCTCAAACATCTCCAAACCACAGCTAGGTCAGGTTTCTCCTGTGTATTATGGAACAGTGGAGAAAGCTACTTATGAGCCAGGAACACTGGGGTTACAGTTGCCTGCATAAAATACAAAAGGATGACTTTTAGGCACAGGTGAAAGTTTAGCTGAACAAGAAATCTTTTTCTAGAAGAAAATCTGATCCTGAAGAACCAGAATTACACCTCTTCAAGGAACCATGGAGATGCTATGGATCACAAAATATCTCAGCATTGGCTCTTGGAACAAGGTTCAAATATGTAAATATTCCCCATGGAAGAGAAACACAGTCTACTGTGTTTATTTTCTCTAGTCTTCTGTTACAAAATGTTGAGCTGGAAATTGCTAAACAATTTTTTTTTTAATTTCTGTCAGAGCAGAAATTAAGCATTTGAACATTTGATGATGACTGAACACTAAATCCTCTTCCAATGGTAAAAATAGAGAGTCTCTGCTTATCAACTCCTGTGAACATGTTTAAGTAGGTAAATTAGTTAACAAGAGTGGGGAATACAGTTTGCTAGTCAGCTCTTCAGGTGAAATGGAGAAAGAAAAGCCCTCTACAATAGTTAGACCAGCCCCCTTCCTCTAAATCCCAAACGCAGTCCAGTTTCAAGGCTTGGTTCTTAGACAGAGTCACCTTGCTTGCTGCTGCATCCAGTCTGCTGCATCCAGACTACTTCATTAATGTCTTGCTTTGTGAATTGTTCTTCCTTTTTCCTTCATTCTAGCTTCCTTCCCCTTAAACCTTACTTCCTATTTTCCTTGCTCCATTTGTCACACTCATCTTCATGCTGCTGTTGCAGCACATTCGATGTCACATTCTGTTCACCTGGAGACCAATGCAAATTTCACTGAACTGCAGTGGCACTCGAGGGAACAAGACCCTCAGGAGGTGCTGCAGCATTCTCAAAAGGCCATATCAACGATGGACCATGACAGAGTTCAGTCACCCACTGAAGGTTCCTCAGGGACTTCTGAACGCTCCAGTGAAAAATCAAATTCCAGGAAGGAAAAAAATATTTTTCCCATTCTGATCCCCTGAGTCTGAGCCATTCATGCCAGAACCTAAGGATGAAAAAATACTTGCCTAATGATGTAAATCAGGTTTTTTTTACGAGAGAAGCCTAATTTTTCGGTCCCTCATGGGCTGTTCTGGAGAAGTGGGAGCTCTCTGCAGTCAGATGACAAGTGCACTCTGTTTCCCAGAGGGGCCAGCACCAAGAACTGCTGTGGTACCTACCTGTGTGAGCTTCTCCTGTCACCCTTCCCTGCCAAGCTGCTGGTGGCATGGTTAATTAATTGGCTGCTCAGGTGTGGTTTGTTTAGAGCTGAGCAATTCTTTTAGCCATGGCCACAAATGATAAAATTTTGGGCACACTTAGCATGGTTTTCTATCAGCTTTATTTTCCAGCAGCCATCACTCAGAGGTGTGCAGGCTAGCTGCTCCTGAGTGACCTCTTGGGACAGATCTCCAGGCCATTCTGAAACAACTGTCTCTGAGCAGAAGTTTCATTGCCCCTTAGTAGGATCTACTTTTGGGAATAAGACAGGCAGAAACCTGAAAAATCTGAGGAGTGCATTGGAATGCCATTTTTCTGAGACCTGGAAGCTTGCTTTTTGCCATGCACTGTAGCATTATCTCACAAAGACAGTTTATAAAATACAATGCAGCTTCACAACAGCAGGGCCAAGGGACCTGTGCACATGTAAATTTGGTGCCAAATGCCCCTAGTCTGCAAATTGTTTATAAAATGAATTAAGGACAGACTTACACTGGCATATGGGCAAACATTCCTGTAAGGGAAAAATAGGAGCAACAACAATCCTGTAGCAGCAAAAACAGCCCTGTAAGGTACCCCCAGAGTGAGGTGGTCCATGGTGTGCCACAGTCTCCCATTACACCAGCCAACTGCTAAAGCTGTTCAAGCTGCAAATACCTCCTCAACTCCCTCCACCAAATCCAAATTTTTCACTTTGCATCTCTGAAAAGTGTCTCCACTCATGCAATCCTGCTCAGCTCCTACCAACTCAAAAAGCTGCTCTCACTCCAAGCATGGCTTCTCACAGCTTCCTCAGAACCCACTTTTCTGTTCAGGATTTCCTAACCTTACCTCCTCCTGCTGTCCAAAGGCCAGCTTGGGTGTGGATATCTGTCCATATAAACCCACAGTGGGGGGATTTATAAAAAAGCCATCATCATTTCTCTTTGGGCATTCTCCATAAAAGTGCCTTAAAATTCCTCCAAAGCACTTTCTCATTCCCATGGTATGTCCAGTCCTTTGACTTAAGAGGGATTTTCTGCTTGCACTGTTTAAGAGCAGGAATACCTCTGTTCCAGAGATATACACATTGAATTTTTTACCCAGTTCTCTTGTCTTTCCCTAGAAACCACTCTTAATAGAAAATATTCACCAGCACGGCATGGAAGGTCATTCAAGATAAACCAGAACTCCTGTGCCCCAAATAAAGCAGTTCTGCTCCACACATTGATGCAGCCAATAACTTTACAAAGTGGTGCCTTTATTGACTCTTGCAAACAAAGCTTTGGTTTCTTTTATTTTTAGAGAAGATAGACTTGTCATTATTCTTTTAACTGCAAGAAGTTTCTTGCAGCAGCAGTGTGGAGGGAAAGAGGCAAAAGATAATAATAGTAGATATTAATTAATCTTCTATCCCACTCCAAAACCTGAGAATATTATGGAACATTTGCTCTGTGTCCTTCTCCTTCCTCAGGTTTGGTTCTGGTTAACTGTATGGGGAGGGGAAAATCCTGCAGTGAAGTCTGATATAGACAACAGAATGACAAATTGCCATGTCTTCCAAGGATGGCAATGTTTCAGCTATAAAACTGAAGTGCAGACATAAAATTCTGCCATTCATTCTGACTCCATATAGTTTTGTCATTTCATAGCAGCAATTGTGTTTTACCTCCTCTTATTCTCATTACCACAGAGCTGATCAGAATGAGAAATGAGAGCCTCAGAATAGAATATAAACTGTAAGTCACCACCCTGCTTTGTACTTGACCCTTCCAACACCATCCCTTCTGGATCCCTGTTCCCCAAGGAGCAAGGCAGCAATGTTGGCCTTTCCCAATGCTCATGGCCTTGGTCAGTAAGAGCCTTTTGAAGGCTTTTTCCACTTTCTGCCTTCACGGAGTCATGATGTGTTTTTTTCCCCACTCCCTGCCCTCTCCTGGGAACCTACAGACCCCTTCAAACAGGTGTGGGGATGCAGAGCAGACCTGGCAGCCAGCAGCTCTGGGTCTGGGGTCAAGTCCTTCCTCAGGCTATCTCTGAGTGACCACAGGCACAAAGTAAGGGCAGAGCATAAAGGCACAAGACCAGAGCCAGCAGATTCACCCATTTAACCATTCTTTGCATTTCACAAAGCAGTAACATCTTTGTCATTTCTGGGTGAGCAGAAAACAGCGCAGAGAGGCTGCTCAGTGCCATAAGTAAGGAAAAAGCACAGGTGTTTGCCTGATCTTTTCCTTTGAACCTCTGGCCTTTGCAGATTCTGCTTTGTCCCCAGTCTGCTGTGTAACAGCCCCACCTTGTTCCAGTCTCACCTGAAACTTCCCTTGCTGTGTTAAACTGACTACTTCCTATCATACCCATGAGACACAAAGGACAATCAACTTCATCCCCCTTTTTAGCAGCCTTCTAAACATTTGAATGCTTTCCTGCCTCCCTCAGGCTGTCGTTTTTGTTGATTAAACAGTCCCTACTTTTTGTGCAGCCACAGACTCTCTGAAATTGCTCCCTATCTTCCTTTAAATCCTTTGCCCCTGCTCACCCAGCTGAGGCCTCCAAATGAATGGTTTCTGACCCTCCCATTCCAAACTGCTGGAGTGATGCTGCTTGCTCAGCAAGCCAGTGGAAAGTTGGCTGTAAGTGCCTGGTTTTTTCCACCTAAATGATGCACTTTCCTAATGAATCTCTGGGTAGTTGTCACCCAGGTAGAAATTATAGTTATTCCTATACTTCTGCAAGATAGGGTTTAGGAAGGAACCTCAAGTATGTTCCTGCTCTATGTCACATAAGAGTTAACGAGGAGGCATCATCAGCATTTAAAATGCAAGAATACAACATTCCTTCAAAAGCCTCCAGCTTCCTGCAAATCAGTGACCGAGGACTTAACTAATTCACTTAAGTTGGGGCTACCTACAAATCACTTAGAGAGCCATGAAATCCCTACCTCTCCTATCCTTCCATTTCTACTTTGGCATCCCCTTCCACCATGATCATCTTTGAGGTGCTGAAACACAAACAGTCTATTTAATGCAGGAGATCAATTTGTGGAAGCATTTGTCTTCTGCCCTTCACATGTCTATCTGAGTTAAAACCACTTCACTGTGCAAACAAGGGTCAGTATTAAATGTGGGCTCAAAAAGACAAGCACTTCAGCGTGCAGCTGAAGCAAAGAAAGGCCATGATCCAACAAGGCTCAGTGACTGGCTGTTTCTCATGAAGGCAGTTATGTAGTTTTAGTCATGAGGAATTAGTACCCTCCCAGTTTGTTTGGTTTTTTTTAAATGAAGAGCTAAATAAAAATTTAATGTAGGTCATGGAGAATGCAAACAACACATTCAGGGAACTATTGCTAACACTGATTCATATTTTAAACCCTGACCCACTGCAGAGCTGCCTAGCTTGAAACATTTACAGAGCTGTGGGCCTCAGCTCTTGCTGCTCCATCATCCAGTTTTTCCCATTATTTCCTCCCAGACCAAAGGGAACCAGGTCTGGTGTGCAGAACTTTGCCTAATTACAGCATTTCATGAATCATGAATACAAACACCATTCTACAGCTCATTTACACACAACTGCAACAAGACTCACCTTAAATCACTTTCCCTGATGAAGTGCATGTGCTAAATGTGGTTCTAACAAGAAAGTACAAGAAAGTCTCCAGCCCCAGAGCTGCTCTTTCCCCTGTAAAAGAGCAGCTGATATAAACTGCTTTCTAGCTGTTTCAAGGGGCTTTGGTCAGCCCAATTCTGGCTTAAGGTTGTTTTAGATACAAGATACCAGCTGAAACTAAAGCTAGAACTAGAAATGAGATGTTACTACTTGTAGATTTGTCAGCAGGTTAACCTCTGGGATGATTTAATAAATCACTCCACTACTTAATATTTAAATCAGAATAAATGAAATAAGCCTCTTGCTTGTCCTTAAACGACCATTAAATGTTTAATGAAATTCTGATTACTGATTATTGCCTGGAGGAAAAGTGCTGCAAATAAATAAATAACCATGGTGGAAACCTTTGTCTCACTGAAGAAAATGAAGAAGAATTTAATTGATTTAAGGAGACAACCATTTCCAACAGCCTGTATTATTAGTGACCAAAGTTTCAGTGTGGTAAGCGACATATTGCTTATTATCTTTGATCTGGCTGAAAACCCACCAGATTTGTAAATAAGTATTTGTAAATAAATTTATTTGCAAATAGAACATAACTGTTTTTAAATAAGGAAGCAATCAAATAGTTTACCCATTTTTTTCTTTTCTCTGCATTCTTCAGAAGAGACAGATCTATTTAATAGGGTCTTCAGTTTGATAGAGCAGTTTCCAGTGTGGATAACTTGAAACTAAAAAGCCTTCTCTGCAGAAATGCTTCACCTGAAATGACAGTTTTAAAATGGGGGAAAATAATCACAACTTCAGTAACTTTTAATTGTTACAAAAAAATTTTAATATTAGATTGAAACAATGTCTATATTTAGCATATCATCCTAGCATTTTGTGTATACCACACAAACTTAAGGCAAAAATTCTCTCACAATGCTCTTTTTAAACAAATTTAAAAATTTGTTTCAGTTTTGATATTGGTCTAGGTAGACGCTTTGTTAGTTATTCTAAAATAAACAACTCTGGAAGAAAACTGTAGTAAAAGGCCTTCCCTCTAAAGGTTTTCAGTGTGTGCTGCAAGCCAGACAAAACATGAAATAATGTCACACTTTACCAGCAAACATACTTGATGTACTCCCCTCACTCATTTTCAGTGGGACAAGAAAGCAGTCAAATAAGAAGATAAAACAGGAAGGTTGGAAAAACATGTCTCTTTTTTTGCTCTGGCATGCTGCTGACCTGGGTCAAGAGTCCTTGCAAATTTGTGCAAAGATGGTGCGTGAATTTATGTGACACTATTTCAGTCCACATAGAACCTCATCTGGAAAGGTTGGTGATGAAGTATTCTACCGGCACCTATCATATTAGTTATAAGATAAAATGAGGAAAATGAGCTGAAGTGGAATGGCTGGTCTCCTAGTGATCATACATTATTTTTTTTGCTATAATCAGATATAGCAAACTAATGTGTTGGTAAGACATAACTGTAATTCCATCTGCTTGATGCTGATTTAGAGACTCATCAAAGCTCTCCACTAGAGCTGCAGTCAGGGATTTCATTCAATATTTGCAGCAATTATCTAGATAAATAAATGGGAGAGATGATAAATGCATTTAGGAAAACCCATTTGGATAAGTAGGTTGCCCAGAGAAGCTGTGGCTGCCCCGTCCATGGAAGTGTCCAAGGCCAGGTTGGGTGGGGATTGGAGCAACCTGGGATAGTGGAAGGTGTCCCTGCCCATGGCTAGAGGTGGAACAAGAAGATCTTTAAGGTCCCTTCCAACCCAAACCATTCTGGGATTTTACATTTTGATGATTCTGTTAAAATAGCCTCATATGTCTGAAATACTGCTGGAAGCCTGTAAGGCTGTTAACCTTTTAAAGTTTTTCCTTCTAATAAATAATGCCATTATGCTTACAGGAATGGCACATTCTCTGTGAAACTAACACTGTAAGCAGGATGCATTGTTTGCATGCAGGAAGTCTGCATGGGGTGGGAATTAGGTAGAACAGATGTCACATTAATATCTGGCTGATGAGGAGACAGATGAGTGATTGCAGCATGGAAGCATTAGGGAAATTGATAATGGGTTTCCCAATACCTGCTGCTGTTGTTTCATCTTGCTGGACTGGATACAGCAGTGACATAAAGAGGAAAGTTGTATTACAGTTCATAGTGCTCACTAATAGTAAAAATAGTCATTTGACAATTTATCCATGTGCTTATACATCATGCACCAAGATACAATAACCAACCCAAAAAATCATTCACTTTCTGTCTTGGGGTGATTCTGTGACAATCCTGTATTCCCCATCACCTGCTGGAAGTTTTTTTGTACCTTTAAACTGCAGCCAGGAGGACTCTTCAAAGCAGCTCACTTGACCTTGCAGCCAGAATGTTTACAGATTTTTACCTAGCTTGAGACCTTTTTCCCTCTGCTAGTAGCAGAGGAGGGGGGTTTGCTCTCAATCTTTCAGCTTTCAGCTGCAGAGGGATGGAGACCTGCCTCAGTGGCTTCTGTTCCTTTGTGGGCTGTTTTTGGCTCGTTTCTCCATCCCAGACCAGCTCACCATCTCTGGGATGCTCGGTGGGACTTTGCCCCAGACCCGGCGGGGCTCGGCTCTGCTCATCCCTTGGGTCTGGAAGCTGAGTGAGAGAACTGTGGGAAATCCACCAACCTCCACCTCTGGGACAGGAGGGGGGTTCAGTGTCCTTTTCTGCCCTGTGCCTGGGGGAGGGAGAACTCTCTTTGTTAAATAAAGAGGTTTTTTCACTTTCGTTCGAGAAATTCTTTTCCTGAACCCATGGGGGAGAGGCTGCCGGGACTTGTTTGCCTGGCAGGCAGAAGAGAGAGAGAAAGGGAGACCCTTTTTTGGGTTGTTTCCTCCTGGATTTGTGTCCAAACTGGCACAGTTTCTGGAGAGGAACAAAACAAAATAAAGAAAAAAGTGAAAAACCAATTTTAAAACAGCCTGCAAAGCAATAAATTATTTGGATGAGGGAAGCTCATCCAAACCTGAATGATTTGCAGTAATGAAAAACACAGGTGACTTTTAAAGTATTTCTTTTTCCTCAGACCCAAGTCAGGACTATCACTTGCCCTTGTGGGCTTGGCCCAAAGAGGTGGCTCAGCGCCAGCTGCTTGCTCCAGACCCTGTTTAAGGTGTGGGCTCAGGTTCACATCTGGATAGTAAAGAAAAATAATTGGGGCATCATGAGCATTACTATGGCCTCTGCTATGTTCCTGCCAGTGAAAGTGGGGTTTAAAAATGAGAGGAAATTAAGTCAGAAATTATTCATGTTAAAGAATAATTTCCGGTATCTGCAAATCTGCAATGACTCTGACAACACAAATTAAGTTCCCGTTCCAAAGCCACAGCTGGGAACTGTTGACTGCACTTGAGACAAAGACAGCTTGAGACAGGAAAATGAGATCTCAAAATATTAATTCTTTTCCTGGTCCAGTTTTACCATTTCCCCCTTTTACTTTTACCATTCCTTTTGCTTCCTTGATACTCTACAAGACTGACTCCTGGTAACTTAGAAACAGACTTGCAAACAATCTCTTGGCTGTTTTCTGTTGCCACAGAGCACACGCAGTTGTCATTAATCAAGGAGATTAAATGTGATTAAAACATCAGGTGACATGAACTCTGTGTGTAAAGGGAAGGCTGAACAGCTGCAGGGGACACA
>VZRX01012665.1:38699-55475 GCA_013398075.1 Notiomystis cincta
TGGAAGCTGAGTGAGAGAACTGTGGGAAATCCACCAACCTCCACCTCTGGGACAGGAGGGGGGTTCAGTGTCCTTTTCTGCCCTGTGCCTGGGGGAGGGAGAACTCTCTTTGTTAAATAAAGAGGTTTTTTCACTTTCGTGCGAGAAATTTCCCTTGGGTCTGGAAGCTGAGTGAGAGAACTGTGGGAAATCCACCAACCTCCACCTCTGGGACAGGAGGGGGGTTCAGTGTCCTTTTCTGCCCTGTGCCTGGGGGAGGGAGAACTCTCTTTGTTAAATAAAGAGGTTTTTTCACTTTCGTTCGAGAAATTCTTTTCCTGAACCCATGGGGGAGAGGCTGCCGGGACTTGTTTGCCTGGCAGGCAGAAGAGAGAGAGAAAGGGAGACCCTTTTTTGGGTTGTTTCCTCCTGGATTTGTGTCCAAACTGGCACAGTTTCTGGAGAGGAACAAAACAAAATAAAGAAAAAAGTGAAAAACCAATTTTAAAACAGCCTGCAAAGCAATAAATTATTTGGATGAGGGAAGCTCATCCAAACCTAAATGATTTGCAGTAATGAAAAACACAGGTGACTTTTAAAGTATTTCTTTTTCCTCAGACCCAAGTCAGGACTATCACTTGCCCTTGTGGGCTTGGCCCAAAGAGGTGGCTCAGCGCCAGCTGCTTGCTCCAGACCCTGTTTAAGGTGTGGGCTCAGGTTCACATCTGGATAGTAAAGAAAAATAATTGGGGCATCATGAGCATTACTATGGCCTCTGCTATGTTCCTGCCAGTGAAAGTGGGGTTTAAAAATGAGAGGAAATTAAGTCAGAAATTATTCATGTTAAAGAATAATTTCCGGTATCTGCAAATCTGCAATGACTCTGACAACACAAATTAAGTTCCCGTTCCAAAGCCACAGCTGGGAACTGTTGACTGCACTTGAGACAAAGACAGCTTGAGACAGGAAAATGAGATCTCAAAATATTAATTCTTTTCCTGGTCCAGTTTTACCATTTCCCCCTTTTACTTTTACCATTCCTTTTGCTTCCTTGATACTCTACAAGACTGACTCCTGGTAACTTAGAAACAGACTTGCAAACAATCTCTTGGCTGTTTTCTGTTGCCACAGAGCACACGCAGTTGTCATTAATCAAGGAGATTAAATGTGATTAAAACATCAGGTGACATGAACTCTGTGTGTAAAGGGAAGGCTGAACAGCTGCAGGGGACACACCACACACAATGTGGGTCCCACTTGTGCACACCCCAGCTTTTATCTCACCTTGCAGCAGAATGTTTAAGGCTTAATAATTCACAATGTATCAGGCAATGACAGTTACTCATCAAGCTGCAGAGATGTAAGCTTTCTGCTGAGGTTCTTAGCACTGCAGATGGGCCATTGAAAAATGTTTCCTGCATGGTGTTGCTTTAACTGGAGATGATAACCGAGTCCATCATCAGTGATCTTCTAATTGACAAGAACTTGCCTTTTTCCTCTCTAGTAAAGTAATGGGAAGGCTGCTGGGACAAAGCAGCTTTAGAACCCTCCAGCAAAGGGGGAAAATCTCCTGTTAGGGGTGGGGAGAGTTCTGCTACTGACTTTCCCCATGACCTTGAGTGAGTCATACCTTCTCAATCCCCTCATCTGCCCACCTCTGCCCCAGCCCTTGTGTCTGCAGGTGCACGGAGATTACCTCTGCAAGCTAACTCCAAATTCTCACTCTGTTCCAGGACCTCAGAAACTGCCATGATAATAGTAATGATTTCCTTATTTTATGGCAATCTGAAGATGTGTGAACAAAGGCAATCACGCCCTTCTGCACATCTTCCCAGTTACCTCTGCATCATGCATAAATTTATTTGTCTTTCCAGCCTGGCACATGTTGTACATGAGATCTTTAACTCAATGTCACTGCAGATCTCTTCTGAAAATGTTTGAAGGCTCCCCAGGCCTGCAGACACAGTGAGCTCAGCTAAGCCATGTCTTATAAACCAAAATATCTTAGAGACCTACAGCAATGCACATTATCGCCAGACTTCTGCCTTGTTCCCAGGGTACAAAGGCCAGGCAGGCTGAGTGGCACAAGGTCAATGGAGAGCTTTGATTCCCTCTTTTTTATCCACGGAAAAGCAAGTGCTTCACTAAGAGCAGTGGTAGGTCCATGCACTAATAAAAACCTATCCAGGCAGATGTTCAACCTATCCCAAAATAAGCATCCACTTTCTAACAGAAGGGATGACCTCCAGACAGCTCCTCTTCAGGTTTCTGCCTGCTCCTGGCTCCTGTCCTGACAGGCAAAGTGAACATTTCCAGAGACTTTGGAGTGCTTAGCACTTGGAGGAAAATCACACAAATAGGTTACTCCTCTGCAGAACAGAGGTCCTGGAACACCTGCCTGTTGGGGTGGCCCTGTATCCTTAAAAACTCTCTGAAAGGCTGCAATCCCAGTTCAAAACAGGGATCTACAGCAGAGGTTTCAGGAGCAGAGGTTTCAGGAGCTGAGGCTCCAGGGAAGAGCCAGCTGAACGAACACTTCCACCCTCATCACTTGTACTGATACTTCTAAGAGGCTCTTTATTCAAAATAAAACATGCAGCAAACATCCAACAGGGCATTGCATATTCTGCCATTTATTTTGGCAGAGCAGTGCCTAACAATTTGAAATTTAACAATAAACGCTGTAACTGGCTTTTAAAAATGGCAGATCTCCCTGGCATTCATATTCCCAAAGTTGGTTCAGTTTCATCAAATGAAAATAAATAAATTCAATAAATTTAATCTCATGGTATTTCAAAAATCATGCTTAAGTGAACTTCTTGCCTTACTCTCAGAGTGTACAATATAAAGGAAATGTAGAATGTAGAATTAATTTGTATTCTGGAATCTCACAGAAACAGTGAAGGCCTGCACTGATGAAACCAATCTCCTATAGTTACAGATGTTATTATAGGTGTTACAGGCAACCTAATCCCATGGAAAACCTACTCCAGCAGCTTCCAGTCACTCAGAATTTCAACTTGGTCCTACCACATTTCGGATTTCCAGTCAAATACCAGGCAGTACATACAAGTCTGTGCTTTTCTGGTGTTCAAAAGTTTTACTTCCCTTTGGCACTTGTAGAGGCAGAAAGAGTAATTGTTTCAGAAACAGATTTTGAAAGTGTACAGCTCCAGGAGCTAGAAAGTTACTAACCCTCAATCTGCGAAGCTCTGTAAGACCAACAATGATAAGGGTTACAGAGACATGGGAAATGTTCTTTGGACATTTAGGGATTCATTTGTATCAACCTGCACCAAGCTGTGGGACTGGCTTTGGTCACCCTGGGACAGGGACAAACCTGTTGTGTGCTGTGATCTCCACTTGCTCCACTCTGAGCTCAGCCCCACACTGGGATCAATAGCAGGATTAAAACTGAGCCATCAACATTTCAAAGGCACTCAAGCTCCCCTTGAGATCTGAAAAACTCTGAAAAACAAGGAAGCAAAGAAATTTGAGAATGTATGCTTGTACACAATCATGAATTATCAAAAAGCTTCCAAATTTGCCATATTGAAGTGTTTTAATCCGAACATTTCTCTTTTATTTTCTAACTGGAACTCACAATAGACTGAGGGGGATAATCTCCAAATTCATTACTGTGTGTTTCTCTGTTTGAAAGATTTCATTTAAGGCTTAATGCCTTGAAATATGTAAACTTTGCATTTAATCAGAACAGCATCAGTTTCTACAACCCCTTTTCCAATTACTGCTGCAATTATAGATCAGCAAACTATGCTCAGAAGCAGGCAGTAGTTTCTGATAATTTTCTGGTTTAAAATTTCAGACTTAATGAAGAAAATTTAAGAAGAGTTTGTAGCCCCTTTAGAGGAGCAGAAATTGTCTAGAATATTATTTTTAAGGCAGTGGAAGGAACAGTTAATTTTTATGCAGTCAAGTTTTCTTACTGAATATTCTTTTAAATTGAGTATGTTTAGCTTTCAAAACATTAAAAAGTTTCCTCTCATCTCTTATTTGCAGTTTTTAACAGAAAATAACTTCCAAATTTCACTTAAATACTTTAAACATCTTAGCTATCGTTGAAACTATGGTTATGTGCTACCTCTGACATTTTGGGATTGTGACTTTTTTCAGCAGACTCCAAGGAGAGACCCTGTGAATTCTTCTTATACATCTTGAAAAAGCAGGCACTTGTCAAGGACTAAAACATACTCTTACTCTGGAATTCTGCAGTTAGCATATTATTGGTGAAGATTTCATTAAATGGGAAGGGAAAAAAGAGTAGCAGGTATCATTCCTATGTTTTGATGTAACCAAATATGGCCAGGCGCCTTTGGAAAGGAAAAAGACAATACAAAAGCAATGTTTGTATTATTGTTATAATAAATGAAAACACATGTTTTGATGGGGAACAAGAAGGACCATTTGCCCTTTGTTTTTAACAACAGGCCATTTCATGTCTTTTATCCAGAATATCTTCATGTTCCACCATCAGATCTAGGACATACTTTAGGTATCCAAAGTTTTAGGCTATTAAAGGATGACATTGCGGACAAAAAGAATGAACAACTAACTTGTGTGCAGCAGGTGTCCACCTGTATAAGGCTTGTTAGTTGCTTACTGAACCCTTTACTTTCCACTCCCCCATCAAGTGAGATCATTCTCTGAGTCCTTACAAATTGCACATAAAATAACACCTTTTGTGTGAACAGCACCTGCTGGTCTCCATTCCTCCAAAACCTACACATGGAATTTCCAATTAGATAAAAAAAAAAAAGGCAATCAAACCTTGATTGACAGTACCACGACACTGCTAATTCTTAAGGTTTTTAGCATCTAATTTCCATTACGCAAATTTGCACAGTCCATTGCTAATGTCATTCTGGTTAATTGTCACCCTGAGAAGATCTTGAATAATTTGAATTCCTCATAACTGCAGTCGTAACTTGTCACTGCACTTAAGTGCAACTAAGATCCCAAACCAGTCAAACATATCAGGAGTTACAAACCCAGACCAATTCCCTTAGGTGAAGAGAGCATATTTTTTCTCTTAGTCCTGATATATGGGTGGAAAGGGCTTTACTCTTCAAGCAGCCCTTTGACATTGAAGAAAAATATCTCTGCTAGAAAAATTTAGCAGGTAAAACTAAGTGTAGCTCTGAGATTCCCAGTCACTGAAATACTGGAGCTGAAACATGGCTTCCCTGTAATTATCCCCTGCTGCTCTGCTCCCTGAACTCAATAATTAATCAGGAATTCAGCATGGGAAAACAGGGCATAAAGCAAAGGTGTACTGAACAAAACTCTCTGATTTTTAAGAGCTCAGCCTAGACACTGAGACACAAAAACATGACTGACAAGCAGGTTGGTGTTTTAAAGACCCAGAGAGGAAAGAGGTTTCTTAATTGTGACCTAAGTGACTCTAAAAGAAAAGATTCCACCTAAATCCTGTTATTCCTGGGAGAATGAGAAGTGTGTGACAGAGAGTTGTACTGTACACAAAGGGAGGAATATGCAACTGGAGCTAGGTTGCATTATTTGATGGGCTCCTCCAAAGCAGTGAAGCTTCTGCACTATTTATGGGGTTCAGGTGGAAGAATGGGCAGAAAAATTTCTCCTTTGCCTTGACTTCTCACCTAAGACTTCCATAATGCAAGTCCCATTCCCAGATTATACCCTGCTTCTCGAAAAGGCAGCCTGAAGAAATAAACTTTGCAAGCAAGTCAGACAGGCCACTGATTCTGCATCCTGTCTATGAGTCACACTCTCACAGCCCTTATTAATACATAATGAACATTTTTCTTTCAATGTGCTTCTTCTAAAATCAAAAACACCTCAATGGTTTCCTCTTTTTCTCTCAAAGCACTGGATTGGGGACAAGAAATATGGATTTACCAACACATTCCTGCAGCAGCACTGTATTTTTTCATGAGCCATTATTTTGCTAGCATTTGTTTATGAGTTTTACATCTCTTTTAAAGGAAGAGGCAAGAAGAAGTAATTGTTTATATCTTACCATTTGTGGCTTCACCTCAGCACAGGGGCCTTGGGAAAAAGGCAGAAGTGATGTGCTACAATTAATTGCCAGTCATGATTTCAGCTTTGTAACATATGCTTAATATTTTCTATAAACAGAAGAGTTGTGATTTTGGGATACAACTATATAAAATGAGCTCGAGGCACACTAACGTGTACATGATACTCAAAATTTTCCAGAATCAGGCTGATCCTTGGTTAATTTGGGACCAAGAGACCAGTGACTGAACTGTCACAATTCCACAAAATGCCTGTCACTGGAATTTTTGTAATTTATGATTGAAGGAGGGCTGGAGTCTGAGTAGAGAGAAACAGCACAAAGCACAGTGTAAGTATTTAGACTGAAATAATTCCTGTCTGGACAGACCTATTTAAGCATCACTTCCACTGCTGCTTCACTTTGCATCCCATCATCCTGTGTTTTTATCACAAAAATTTTACTGCAAGGCATATATCAAGTTAAAAACCTTGAAAAATCACTTCTACTTTAAATTCATGTGTCTCCTACCAGGATGCAAGCAAGAAAAAAGACTATTTAATTGCTTATGACATCTTCTTGTGGCATTTCTGTCTCACTCACCTGCTACGCTCTTCTTTAATGAAGACATTAATGAGAGACTGCAGTGTGTTGTAGAAAAGCTGAAGTCCAAGAGGTTCTGCTTTAATTTGTGCATTATTATCTATTATGCTCACAGTTGAATGGGTGATAAAAACAGATGTTTCTGTTAGGATCATCATTGGCATAAAGCCAAGCTATGGAAGGAAGAAGTCAGTCCTATCAAAGAGTGACACATGCTTCAAATATTTCTCTTGTGTATCTGAGCATCTCCTCTAATTAATACATTTATGCTGAGAGTGTTAATGAGATACAGATAGTTCATCCCTGGATGAGTAGTGCCCAAGACGACTAATGATTTGTTGAATGTCAAATGTGTTACCTGTGGTACAAAATCCTCACACCCAGGATGTGTCCCAAGACCACATTTTGACCATGGCTGTGCTGGAACAGAGGGAGAAAATCTCCAAAGACATGTCCTGGTCTTTCCTCCAGGGAAATCAATACCTTCTCACCAAAGAACCACCTGCTGCAGGGATGTCATACAAAATCAACTCAAGCCACTTAAATTACATCGGGTTTCGTTTATTTGTTTGTTGTTTGCAATTAACAGTCACTTGCTGGTGACATTCGGTTTTGGTTGTTTTAAACTTTTCTGATTTTATGGACTGTTTGGTAATGCTCTTACCCATATGTGCTGCACATGAAGGTGATAGGACAAAACTTCTGTGACCAGTTTCTATTCCTGGCAATGACGGAATGAGGGCTCCTGCAATGAGAGTATCTCAGCACTGCTCTTTGGCCACTGAACCCTACTGATGCTCCCTTACACTGGCAGGAATTTTGAAGCTTTAGCCCAAGGAATATGCTTCCTTTTTTGTTGTCACTGAATGTTCTGCTTAGAGAGAATATTTCAGAGAATGTTTTATTTGCTGTATTTCAGACAGCAGAGAGATTAGGCACTGAATTTAGAGAAACTAACTCTGAAACCTTGAATCCAGGCATTATTCCTCTCAATCCTCAGCAAATGTCCTCAGGGACAGCCCCTGCCAAATAGAAAGCCAGTAGTTTATGGCTGAGCTGTGCATTTGGAGAAACCTCCCTCACTGAGTATCCTTTGTCCAACAACAAGATATTTATCATAATGTGCTGAGCAGTTTGGCAAACAACCTCTTGTGCAGCACTGTCATCCAGGAGTGCCAATGTTTGACTTGGAGATGTGGTGGAGAACCCCTTCCACAGGTCAAAATGCCAAAGAGGAGGGATCTTGCCTCCCACACCTCAGGAGATGATGCCCAAGTAGTCCTTAAATCCTGAAAACAAACACCAGACTTCTGCAGATTCATGCACTGAGAGGCTAAATTAACTCTGTGGCATCACTGTACACTGCATGAAATAAAGCACATGTTTAATTCCTCTGGCTTCAGTGCTATTTTAATATTCTTGTTCAGTGGCAAATAGACTTGAGTTATGGTTACATTACAGAACAGATGCTAGAATGTCCCCACAGAGCATAATGAGCCACAAGTCAAGTGACAGACACATTTTCCTGAGCATCCCAGCCTGACTGGCATTGCCATTGAGCCTATGAGATGGCTGAAATATCCTTCTTCCTTTACAAGGCAGATCAGTGCATCAGTGTGAATAAATGTCAGCCAAATGCATTAAACTCATTCTTCAGCTTGGAGGAATATCAACCACATTGTAAGATTCAGTGTTAGGCAAAGCCATATTTATTTATATCTTGATCAGGTAGTTGTTGAATGAGTCCTCTAAGAAATCATTAAAACTAGAGAAATTAAAACAATCACAGGTCATGCTACAGTACTGAAAGATAATATTACTAGTTCAAGGTAATATCTCCCCAAGACAACTTATAACCAAAAGGAAATGGTACGTTAGCCTTGCAAACAAAGACAAAAAAAAAGGAGTTTAGCAAATTATGCTAAGACTTAAACAGACCTTGTAGGAGCATTTGTCTTCAGTATGTCGAAATACATCCTGAAATATATGAATTTGAGTTTGTTCTTCCTAAAAACTTAGCCAGAAAAACTCTTTTTTTCTTCTTCTTTGTAAAGAAATGAAACCAAATGTGAGAATTGAAATTTGCATTGATTTCAACTCCAAATAAGACTGCTGTGGTATTAAACAAAACATGGAGAAAGTTGCACCGTAACTGGCTTTAAAAGATCCAGTTTCCAGAGGGAAGAGGAGCAATTTGAGCAGTTTATGTGACCAGTTACAGAATTTGATCATGCAGAAATTATACTCATTTAGACTCCAAAAGCATATTTTTGCTGTAATCAGCTATTGCAGTTCCTTGAGAGTCTTTTATCACACAATCTGTGTTTCTTTAATCTTGCTTTATGTCTCTGGCTCATATGTTTTTAGCAGTTTTACTTAACAACAACGAAAGTGGTTTATTCACAGGGAAGAAAGTCATCATACTCCCAAGCCAACCACTAGCTTAACTATCAAAATTCTGGTTACAGCTGGGTACTACCAAACCATTTTTGTGCACACCCATGTATTTTTCCAGGCTACCAAGCATTAATAGCTTGCTGCCATGATCATTTACTTTCCCAAGACTGCTGATGGCTTCAGAGGCAGCCAGATTTCCTCCAGAGGGCTGCTGGACCAACCATCTGCTGCTGTGATCAGAAAGGACTGCAAGCCAGCTCCCCCATGGGAATCCAGCACGGAAAGTCAGATGCCCCACTCAGAACTGTTCAGAGGGCATGGTCAATGTATCATCATCACCAGCTGGGAATGTAGGAGCAGTGAGGTATTTCACCAGGTATTATCAGAGCCAGAGAATGGGCCATGGCACTCCACAGCAGTATCTGATATGACCCAGAACAAAACACAACCCTAAATCAAGCAGCAGTTTTCTATTGCAAGTTATTTTTCATCTTCCCAGAAGCATTTAGTTGATGGTCTCATCTGGCAGGGAGTGACTCTGGGCTAGACAATGCTTTATTTTGTAGGAACCAAAACTCCTATGTCTAAAAACCTCAGATGTGGAAAAGAATCCAATTCAATGAAGGATTTGAGCCTCTGTTCTCAAGCAGACTATTCTGAATTTTATTTTCTTTGCCCATGCTGTGCTCAGCTCAGCTCTAATGAAAGTTTTTAAAAAAAAGAAATAAAATAAGGGTATTTTGGCCAACTCCTGTCACCTCTGGTGGGAAAAAAAAGATGTGCCACCAGAAGTTGACACTCCCTATACTGTAGAAGTCATTGCATAGGATGTGTAGGACATATCACAATAAGTGGAGCTGGAAAGGATTTTAACCAGCATGTGTTTTGATTTCATAGCTACCTTTTCCATTAGCCAGCAGGGAAGATGTAATTTTTGCTTATAGATGAACATTATTCCTTTTATGAGAAGAAGGATCTCATGCAAGGTGGAGGCTTTCTGAGAGAGTAAAATCTACTTATCCCCTGTAACCAGGCCAAAGCATCTCCACTCTCACCACCACAGGAGGAGATTTCTGCATCTGTTCCCACTTCATTTTCTTGGGCTTGCCTGATGTCAGCAGGTATGAGTTGCAGACACTACCAGTAAGCACTTACAGTGAAATATTCAGTGCCATGCTGCTCCACGGCAGGTTACAGTGCCAAGCACTCTAACAAGCTCCTAATTTCCCCTGAGCTCCCACAAAAGCAGCAGCATATTTACAAGCAGCACCATGAAACATCAAAACTTAAGTGACACATGGCAATAAAGGATGAAAGATTCATTTCATTTTGGATCAATGAGCATGAGCACATATAATGGGATCAGAAAATTCCTCACATCCTTCTGTACTCATACACACTTTAGTCAAATTCTTCACATCCCCAAATGAGCACAATTAAGCATATGATAAAAAGATCCCTAAAAGGAGGAGGAAAGGCAGGTTTATGCCCAAGCATCCCTGAAGTACCAATACTTGTAGTGAGAGTTTTTGTTAAAATTTTGCCAGAAAGTGTCCAGCACTCCCAGTGTCCCAGGACACTCACATCTGTTTGCCCCTTCTGTTGACTGCAGTGAGTGTAGGGCACTTGGCTGCCCGTGGGCTGCTTCAGCTCTTGAGCTTTTACAGTATAACTAAGGGCAGGTTTTGGGTTTCAATTGCCCTTGCATGTGAGCATCATAATCTGCAGGAAGGTGTTTTACAAAAACAAATTCTGGTATGGAAAAACTTCATTTCAGCATGATGCTTCATACGTCTTGTCATGGGCTCTGTTTCAGTGTCTTGTAAATAACAGTCTTTAACAGGAGCACTACTTCAGTGTTTTGACGGACACATGTCACATACTTCCTCTATAAACATCCTTTTTTAGTGATTTTCAAGGATTCTGGTTGTATCCTGCATATTTTTCTTCCTCTCCCCACTGAGATACTTCTGTGACACTCAGTGCTATTGTGTCCTCCCAAGACCAGAGCAAAAAGCAGGAAAATTTCTTCACCAAAAGGATTTTCAAGCCCAGTTGCAGGCTGCCCAGGGCAGTGGTAGAGTCACCATCCCTGGAAGGATTTATAAATGGGTAAATGTGGCACTTGGTGTTTTAGTGGTGGGCTTGGCACTGTTGGCTTAGTGCTTGGACTTGATGGTCTTAGAGGTCTTTGCCAATCTGATTCTATTCGAGACTGATTCTATGGTTAAAAAATTCTGTACAAACTGAATTTTCAAGGTTGTGAAGAATCATGTAGGAAAGGAAAGCTGAAAAGGAGTAGCCTCACCTGATGGAGATATAAATCTGACAGACACAAGTAGAAGAACCAAGAGTTACAGGGCTCAGTCTGGAAATGCAAATTTCCCAAGAAAAATGCATTTCCTATCCTGCTTGTAAAACAACAGGTGGCTGGACAGGACAACCCAGGTCTGGCAGTCAAGATCCTCATCTCCAAGGATGCTCAGACAAGTGCCTGACAAGGAGACAAACGGTTGCGTATTCTTAAATTTCTTTCTCTTCTAAGGAGCCAGAACTCCCTAGAGATGCTTAAAAGCTCCTTCCCTTAAGAATGAGAATGATCCAGGACAGGACAGGTGACAGTTTTGGTGCAGAGAAGGAGTAGAGGCAATGTTCAGACTGACCACACCACTACTGCAGAACCTGAGATGACAGACTCATTCTCCAAAGCACTTGGAGCTCTGATTTAGAATTATCGGCTCTTACTGACCTCAGAAAGGACGTGCTTCGCCAGCACTGGCAGAAATTAGGTATTTAGGGCCAAGGGAGGTGGGGTTGTTCAGACTAATGTGATGTGCCCAGGGCTTTCTCCTGAGAAGATATGCCAGAGAAGATGGTAATGGAGAGGTAGAGAAACTTTCCTGTTACTTAAAACACTCCCTTCCTCCAAGCCAGGCTACTAGTTTTCACTCGGTCACTTCTCACGAGGTGTCCTACAACAATCCAGGAAGGCAGAGAGGACCCTGCTGGGAGCCTGACTGCACTGATTTACAGCTCCCTACACACTGCAGCTGAGTGGATTTGGGAGCACAGTGAGAAAAGACAGATCTGCCCTTGTGGACTGGCCCCACCACCTCACAGGAAACCCTGGCAGGGTGTCAGGAGTGGGGATGAGACACAGGGCCAAGGACATGTGATGAAGGTGGCCAAGGCAGAGCAACATGGAAATGTAGAAACTGAGAAAAGGAACTGGTATTTTCATTTTCTCCTGGTGCTGTGTGTCTGCAGGGGCAGACATCTATCTCTTTGTGATATCACTGACTCCTAGGTGTTGATATCACTGAGTGTCAGATTGTGACATCTCCGAGGGATTTATTGTGACATCTCACTGGCTATATCTGGATGTCAGCAGAGCCTGGCTTGAGACAAAAATGGCCACTGAGAAAGACAGCAACTGCCCCATCTGCCAGGACTCTTGGAAGAATGCCGCTTCTGTTCTGCCCTGTCGCCACCGCTTCTGCCTGGGCTGCATCCTGCGCTGGGCACACAGAAATCCCTCATGCCCGCTCTGCAGGACACCCATAGAGACAGTCCGGTTTTCCGAGCAGGACGAATGGGACTATGTACAGTTGGTCATCACCTCCGCTGCAGAGTCACCAGAAGCCCGTAGCCAGGCAAGGAGAGCTCCTGATCACCTGGATGAAAACAGTGTCCAGGGCCCTGAGGGGTCCCCTCCGTCTGCTCCACAGGGAACACTGTCCCCCCCTGAGCAGAGGGCTGCAGGGCCAGAGCCTGTGGGCGGCCTCCTGCCCGAGGTGTGGGCCAGACTATTCCAACAACAGCAGAATCTCCTGGAGCCCGCGCGGCCCTGGCTGCGCCAGAGGCTGGAGCAAATCTACCGGGGCCGGTGGTGGCTGGTGGAGGCCACAGAGAGCTGCATCCTGCGCTACCTCTGCCTCTGTGGTCTGGACGCAGAGGGCTTGGCCCAAAGGCTGCTAGCCTTCCTCAGGGGGCACACAGCACCGCTGGTCCATGGCCTCATCGAGGAGGTTACAGCACAGTGCAGCGAGGGGGCACAGAGGCTTCTGTGTTCCCACACTGCTGGGAATGAGGACAACGGCCAGGCAGAGAGCACCAGCTCCAGCAGACCCAAGTCCAGCAGTTTGAGCTCCAGCAGCTCCTGGGAGAGCATTCCCACCAGTGGCTCCAGTGTGAAGGAAGAAGCTGGCACCTCAAAGGTCACTCACTGTGGGGGTCTCAGCCACCGCCCACCTGTGCCCAACGCTGCAGAGTGGGACCAGCCCCAGAAGGAGCCAGAGCAGTTGGAGCAGCCAGCAGGGGCAGGTCCCTCTGCCCAGGCAAGCAGCTGCAGCCCCTCTGTTCCCAGTCAGAGCAGGGGCTGCTTGCATGGAGTGGCACGGTGTGCCCAAAAGAGGAAGGCCCCCAGGCCTCTGGATTGTCCCCAGCCCAGCAAGAGGCCATGATGGGACTGACTTGACCCCTGCAGCCCCAAAGGAACCTTGTCATCATTTCAGATTAAGTGATGACACCTCTCTCTTCATTTCCCATTCCCCATCCAAGGCCAAAGCAGTTCACAATACCTTTGGGAAGCAAATTTACCTTTCCAGATCTGGCTTCCAGAGGGAGTTTGTGAGGTCTCCATTACATCAGTCCCACAGAGCCAGGTGTCTGAATAAATCCTTTGGAGTCCTTTGGTAACTGAGGGAGTCTGACATTCTTAAAAGCGAGCATGTTTGAAAATCTTTCTTCATATATGATTTGGCTTGTGAAAGGGAAGTCTGCATTCAGAAGCAAAAAAACTATGGAGAAATAGGATTCCACTAAATTTCTAAGTTCTTGCAATTTTAAGAGTTAATTTGAAATAGATTGTTGAAGTCTGTAAGGACCTAAACTAGAATCCAGTAGTTGCTAGGCAGCAGTGCCTTTGCTCTGCAAGGACTCTGGTGTGAATGTGAGGTCAAGGGCAAACAGTCTTATGATGGTTGAGACAGTTGTTCTGCTCCAGTCGTCACAAAAGGTGTTTTTCAACGATCTCCAAGGCCAGGAGGCTGATATCTTGACAGACAAGGTGAAATTAAAGGTTTAATAAAAATGGTGACCAGAAGTTTGCCATTGTTTTCGACACTAGAAGTTACTTAAAGTTGCAATGGCAACCCAACTTATCCCACACAGAACAGTACATGCTATGCACAACTGGACAGAATCCACTTGAAATAATATATTACCTACTGTATTAGCAACAAGTGACAATGTGCCCTGTCCCCACAGCAGTGGAGCAGTTGTTAAAATAAAGTAACCTTTTAATCTCGAATGCTGTGCCTGATCATTTTGTTATATTACACTGTAATTATTGCACAGCAAGTTGTTCACTCAGGTGAAATAATGGACAAGGATGAGTAGTTTTTTAATCTTTCTTCTCTCCTCCTCTCAGTCTCTGTGTGCATTTCCTCTCACCCTTCTTCTCTCCTTTGTCATTCAGGTCCTGGAAACCTAGATTTTAATGTTTAACTTTGTAGATACTGGTTGCTTATTTTTGTTGCACTTGACCACAACACAAGATGGAAAAAAAGTCACTGTGAAAAGCTTAGAGTTAAACCAGCTTGTGCATAAAGGGAACTGCACACATAGAAAGGAAGGCTTTTACCTTGACACAAGTAAGAGCTATGATTTGAAATGTGACTTTTGACCTGGATATCTCCAGAGTCAGACCCCAGGATACCTGATACTAATTTTGAGGAATTCCTTCACAGCATGGATCTACCCTGGAGCTGGTCCTAGAAATGCATAGTGCCTTGGAGCAGTGTTTCAGGCGTCAAGGTCCCCAGATCCCCAGACCTCCCCATCTGTCAGCCTCTGATGACCTCAAGTGACTCAGGCTCCAGTTTCTTTGTTCTTTGTTTTTGAAAATCTCATGAGCTTCAGTTCTTGCTGGAATTATCTTCTGGTTTCAAATGGCAGGCCATGTTAAAAATCAGCAGTACTGGACAGCATCATGGCTTGAACACCACATGTCTTCTCAAAGTTATTTTCACCCACTTTCAGATTTTTTCCTCACCAAAGATTAATTCTTGGATGCTTTCTATATATATGGAGGTTTTCACACAACTTTTAAAACAGCTTCTGCTGATTTTTTTCTTTAAATAAAAACACATCCTACCTGACTGAAGAGATGTGTGACCTACAAAGCATAGGATGAAGGAAAAAACACAGATAGCAACTGTTTGTGCTTGTTTTGGTCTTCAGTTTGTCTCTATCTCTCGTTTGGAGGCAGGCTAATGAATGATACTGTTTAGTAAATATTTGGTCTAACACAGTAAAACAATTCTTTTCAAATTTTTTTGCATTCCATTCTATATCTGTGGGATTTACTGTCCCAGAGAAGTCTTCTGTTGCAGGTGTCTATTCCTATTGACTCTGCTTTGGGCTTGCCATTTAAGGACATGCAGTTCTCTAAGTGCAACACCTTACCAGGACTCAAGACCTAAGTTGAAAGTACCAGAACAAAATCTACAAGAACACAGACTTTGAGGTAATGAAATGCTTTCCAGTTTGTTGGCATCCAAATGAAAGTGTTTTCTGCAAGACCCACAGCAGCCAGAAGAGCTGGCTGCTCTTTATCCCTTTGTGAGAAAGAGCTCCCAAAGATAAAAAAAACTAAACAAAAAGGAATACATAAAAGCAAAAATCTCTGTGTTGTACAGGTTTAAGAAATGACTGATAAAGAATTTAATGGAAGCCTTTAGAAAAACTTTGCAACACTGGCTAAAGCCTCATTCCAGCTGGGAGCTCACTGAGCGCCACTGCCAGGGTCTCATCACCTGTCAAACTGTGGGCAGCTTGCAAACCAGTTGCATAAATGGGTTCCATCCTTGAAACATTTAAAGAAAACCAAGCAATCCTTTTACCCCAGAGGGACTTTTGGCAGAAATTAGCAAACATAATTAATCCAGCTGTACACTGGATGTATGATTTGCGCTGTAAAAAAATGGAGCTTTAAATGTGTTCCAGAGCACATGGGCTCTTAACCACAAATCACCTGAATGAAGGAAGATTTGGTAAAAATTGGCATAAGTGAGAAACAACAACATGAGCATGTTTGTGATGATAGTTCTTGAGGTATTGTACCTGTTTGGACACAAATTTAGGAGAAAAGTAAAAACCAAACAACAAAAACTCCAACAACGCTACACAGAAAAGAAATAGGCACAGAAAAGAAATACATCACCCAAGACAGGTATATTCTACATTTTTTGTTGCAGCTTATTTCCATATCCATTTTGGTCCATTTCTCTTGGACTTTGGATTTCACTGACTATTTCCCAGGCTTGACACCAGCATCCAGAGACAATTCTGCTGTAGCCTTCCCCTTAAAACCTTGACAAGAGCACCAGGTCCTTTTCATCATGGCAATTCCCACCTGTCTTCTCTCTTCAGCCATTTGGCCTCAGACCTCTGCAACAATCCCACCAAACTCTGCAAAGAGAGCAACAGGGTATTCATCCTCAAAGTTCTCTGTGACTCACTGGACCAACTTACTGTGAGTGACCAGTGAAGGTCTAAAATGGAAGGAGGTGCAGTGGAGATGGACAAGGGACATATGTTCATGAAGTTCAGGGAATATTTCAGTGTGTGATCCTCTTCTTACCTGCGGGAAAAAGGATGCACTTATGTTTGAAAGCATCATGGAGGCACAGGAGGCAAATTTTCTATCTAGTTGGGAACTAAGTGAAAGGAAGTAGAAGTTCACATGGAAAACTTCTACAAAAAAAAAAAAAAAGTGCTTT
>VZRX01012665.1:55495-65662 GCA_013398075.1 Notiomystis cincta
TGCTTTTTCTCTCTACAAACCTTACATCTTTCTCTGCAGATTCCCCAAAGCACACTTTCTGCTCCTATTGATTGGTTGCTTTCACGAATTGCCCCAGAAGGATGAAACTGCCCATCCTCTTTCAGCTGCTCAGACCATGTCTCTCTGTTCTTCCTTGCCCATGACTTCCTTGCCTTACTGTAACATTCCCAAGGAAACCTGTGGGTTTTGGAGGTGATGATGTTAATCCAACCTATAAATAATACAGCCTTGCAAAGAACACACTGGACCATAATATTTGCACATTATTTGGTCTAAATGACCTTGCTCTGATTTCTGGTGGGTCATTTTGTAATTTAATGGTTCAGCTGAATTCCTTGTCCTGAAAGATTAAGTTTGTCATGGTCTCATTCAATAAAAATGCAGCTGTTCCAGACCCTTCTCAAGATGAAACCAGCCACAAGAATACTGGACATGCAAGTAGATTTTGTGAGTACTTTTCCTGTCTAATCCTGCAGAAAAATTATCCTGCTGAAAAACAATTGCAGTAATTGAACCAAAAGACTGCTAGGTAAATTTTATTCCAAAGTATAAGTTTAATAAAATTATATGTAAAGCAAAACATGAATATTGAGAAAGAGTCTTTACAATGCTGCTATTCTACATATTTTGTGTTGATGGCAGAAATTCCTGTGGTCTTTTTTTTTTTTCAGTCCCTCAATTACAAAGAATGCTATAAAGCAAATTGCTATTGAGTATTTTCAGCTCCTTCAAAAAACGTTAAGCAAAATAGCTGAAACAGTTATATTTGAGCTGCATTTCCAAAGCCAGGGTTTTACTTTAATGCTTAAGGTCAGATAAGGTAGAAGGACAGGATCTGTTTGTTGAACATAAAGCCATAATGGAACTGTGAAAATTCATTCTGTTCCTCCCCCAGATGGATATTCTCATATTTGAAACATCATTGAAAATTGAGGCCAAATTTCAAGTGACTTTATTTCCATCAGCTGTGTTAAGCCATTATAAAGAACATTATTGGTCTGGCTTAAGAAGTTTCTTGAATGAATGATAAGCAGAAAATTTGCATATACAGAATGATACTTTCTCAAGTAAGTCAGATTTTCCAGAGGATTCAGAAAGCTAGTTTGGGTTTCTTTGGTTTGTTGAGGGGAGGTTTCTGTGTCTAAAAGAAGCCAAAAGACCTCACATCTTTGCTTAGTTAGTTCAAGGCAAACTGGTCTGAGTGGTCACTTGGCTACTACTGAGGACACAGATCCTGGATTCTGAGCATTTCCAAAAAATGCTTCCTTTATTTTCAGATTCATGAGAGAAAATACGTAATCAAAGAAAAAAATGAAATCAATTGAATTCAGACATTGCTTTGCCCTCCATTAAGCCACAAAATTACACTCTACCCTTCTCATTAATACAAGCACAGAAACAGTGACAGACTTGGTCTGGAGGAAAAGGAAAACTGTCACTACCAGTCACCTCATCATGATGAGAGCAATCAGGGTTGGCAGAGCTGCTCTGCATTTAAGTCTCCAGCCATCATATTGACTTACTGTATACACACTAAGTGAAAAATGCAAAATAAACACAATATTTACCTCCAAATGAGATACTGTGAATTTAAATCTGCTTACTTGTTTGTCATCCAGGCATTTAATGCCAAAAGGGAATGTAACATGAATCCCACGGAAGACTATTTTTCACTCTAATAGCACTATTACTTTATTGGTCATTTAAAGTAAGTGATATATTTTAAATATCTGTGCCTCTGAGCTCTGAAGATTTTTATCTACATTTTCTGCACAAATCCAAGTGCCATTTTACATTTATAATTCTGTCTTAAGGAAGCAAGATCCTGTAAGGCAAAGAGGTGAAAATACAACTTAAAGGTAAAGCTCTAAAAGATTCTGTCCATTTAACTTGTACAGAATTAGTTTGTAATTTAATTTAAAATTATTTAAATTAATTTGTAATTAATTGTGTAAGAAAAATTTGCACATTTCACAACAAACCTTTGTGATGGTTATTTTTGGCTGCATTAATTATGTAATAGATGATGTTAGGTGACACTAGAGCACTCTAACCATTCAAACCCCTGATTTATTGCAAACTTTTAAAAATTAAACAGTCCAGGGAGTCCCACCACAAGTTCCAAGCTCCATCCTTACAGTGCTAACCAGAACAGTGTGCAGGACACACGGATGGCCTGCCCATCTCTGGAGGGTGTCTGAAGCCAAGCTCAGATCTTGGCCATTGAGTTGTTTTGTTCTGCTGTTTCCATGGATCATCTCCCTGCAAACTGAGAAAGACAGAAAGCCCTGCTTCTGGTTGGCAGCAGCTGTATGACCTGCGTGACCAGGAGGCTCCAGCCACCCTGTGCTGCTGCTCAAAACAGTTTCAGGCACCATCCCAGTGACACTGAAAATGTCTTCTGGATGTCTGCACAAGGCAAGACTGATCCCACAGGGACAGGCTTCAGGGCTGTGAGACACGCAAGGAGAACAAAAATAACAGGAAACATGGAAACTGAGGTGATGTCAAGCAGAAAAGCTAGAAAAAACTACAATTAAATTCATGTCTTAACAGAAGAGATTGAAAAGATATTCTGAAAGATAAGATAACATCAGTTGTTAAGTCTCTGAGATAGGAGCTGGAAGTTAAAGGACAGATCATGTCAGTTTCATCTGGATCACTGCTCTCATGGATTTATTTTCACGTTTAAATAATCCATAGTGTATTGATTTCATGAAGCCTCTCTCATATACAGATTCCAAACTGTAATAGGCTGTAAGGTGCCTGATCCTGTGCTCTTTATTAAAGAATGACCATCCATTGCTTAGTCACATTTTCCTGTCCATGAATCCAGAGGCAAGTATGATGCACGACACAGTGAGAAACAAATTACATGTTAGAAAGGTCTGGAAAGGCAAAAGCTAGAAACAGAAACCAGGTTAATTTTGACACCTAGACTACAGACAATCATTTCCAAAGGAGACCAAAGGAAGAAGGCTCATTAAACTGTCACTCACAAATTAGAGGTAATACTGAAGAAGTCTCAGGACCCAGTTTTGGTTGGTAATTCCTGGCTTTGAAAGGGGCACCTTCAAAATTCAGGCTGCACTGCTGTACCTCAAACTGGGCAACCTAATCCTGGGACGTGTCCAAATAACTATTACTTGTGAAAATTTTGCTCATAAAAGTATCTGGCATGTCTGGGGATGCCAATGCAAGCCTATATCTCTTCAGAAGGGACATGTGTTCCTAATGGTTGGAGTGCAATCCAATGCTGTGGGAGGAATTTCTTTTAATTCTTTGAAAAGAGCTTTTTTAAAAATACTTCTTTTTAAAACTCACTGCATACATTTGACTACACTTCAATTTGCAAGTTGGTGAAGCGATTCAATCTCTTTCTGCCTTTAAAAATTTGAGGTGGCATTTTAGTAAACACCAGCTGGGTTAAAAGATTCTGCTGTTGTTTGTGTTATTGCAAGTCTGGTTTGATTCCATAAAAGTGTTTTTGGTGTAACCCAGCACTTATCTCGTGGCTGAATTTAATCAACAGTAGTGGCCCTACTTCTTTGCAATTTAATAGTATGAAGTCTTGGGAAAGAATAAAGATTACCATATGCAGAGTAAAAAGAGAACATAAATACTTGCTATTTCCACATGGCTGTCTTGCAGCTGCCTGAGTTGTAGTAGGTGGTTGTTGCCCCTTCCTCTCTGCTACATCATGATAGCTCTCAACATACTAAAGAGCAGATGAAAAGTTTTGATCCCCTCCATTTTGTGTGTACACAGGTTGTTTCAATAATTCTTTTATCAAGATCCGAGCCAGAATACCCTTGGATCATACAAATGACAACAGTGGTCCTAAGGAAGTTTACTGGCTTTCGGAGGACCCGAAATTAAGGCTTGTATTTTTTGCACAGACTATAAAGAGAGTCTTTAGCTGACAGGCCTCACAATAATAAAACAAAATTCTCCTCACTATTACAGTCAAAGTCAGAAATAGAAGTCATCAACTCTCTGGTTTTTTTCTCCCAAAACCTTTTAGCAAAACTGTCCAATTCACAGAAAAAATTAATAGAACCTAATATTTTAAAAATCAACAGCCTACGTAAGATTAACAGATTTATTTGGACAATTAACTCCTTTTGCAGCTGAATTAGAAATCACTGGTTTGATTAGAACAGTGAAGATCCAGAAAAAGAGAAGTTCAGATGCCTTGAGTATCCTTTACCAGATGATGTCAGAAATTCAGACATCCTTCCCTGGGTAACTGTGACATTAATGTTGTCTTGCACATCTTGTAGAAGGCATGTGCCCAGTGAAATGACCGAGGTACTGCAAGGCATCTGTTCTCCTGCTCGATGTTTGTTATCTGTGACCCTCCTTCTCCTTTGGCCATCTCCACAGATGAAATAATGAGTTCCATGGTTGGAGCTCTGACAGCATTGGAAAGTCTCACCTGATGCACAGTGTGTGGGGAGAGAGGCACGAGGAGTGACAGCACGAGGAGTGCCAGCTCCAAGGCTCTCTCTAAGGGTGTGTTACGTGTGTGCAGCCGTGTCCCAGGTTCTGCCCTGCAGAGTGATGACCACCTCTCCCCCACGGCTGAGCAAGGGCAAAGCAGAACCTCAGAGGAAGCCCCAGGAAGATGAGAAGGCTGCACAGGGAATGGCCAGACAGAGTCAGACACAGCTCCCTGGGGCTGTGGCTCGACACACAGAACTGCAAGGTAGCCTTTGCCTGAGCAGTAATTGAGATAGTAACTATACCAGTACATGACAATATAGATTCTTGTCACAATTGTATAGAAACCTCCACTTTTTCACATGCATTGACTTTGAACTACACTTGCTATAAACAATAATTTTATTAAAATATCAGGTTTCAACCCCTGAGGGTGCATTAAAAAGGCTGACACAGAAATCACCGGCTCAAAGGCAATTCCCTGAAATCTGTGTGAAATGAAAGAGGGGGGAAAAGAGCAAGATAGAAAATACAAACTTCTACCCACACTTGGAGCCAGATATATCCCCCTCCTGAACCCTTCTAATAATTCACTTTTGTAATTCAAAAATGGACACAAATTCTTCCTTTCTCATCAGTCAAAAGCCTGCTTAACCTTCAGCAACAAAAACATCCTCTTACCCTGTTTATTACACAAATCTTCCAGTCACCTAAAAGTGGAGATGAAGGAGAACAGAAAACAGAGAGAAAGTTAAGCCTGTGCCTGAGGTCTCTTTTTATCTACAAAGTGCCATTACACATTCACTCCAATTTTGCCATTCAAAGCGCATTAGAATTCCACAATTCACAGAATCCCAGGATGCGTCAGGTTGGAAGGGCCCACAGTGGGTCATCTGGTCCCACCTCCCTGCTCCAGCAGGGCCATCCGAGAGCACGCGGCACAGGATTGTGTCCAGGTCCTGGAATATCTCCAGTGAGGAAACTCCACAGCCTCTCTGGGCAGTGTGTTCAGGGCTCAGTCACTGCACAGGGAAGAAATTCCTCCTCATGTTCAAGGGGAATTTCTGGCCATCAGTTCCTGCCTGTTCCTCTTGTGCCATTGCTGGGCCCCTGGAGCAGAGCCTGATCCATGTTCGAAGCCTCCCTGCAGACAAGGACAGACAGGGATGAAGTCCCTTTTTAGAAATCCCTCCTTGAGGCTGAACCTCTCCCTCAAATCTCTCCTCCTAACAGAGATGCTCCAGTCCCTTTGTCATCTTTGTTGCTCTCTGCTGGACCCAGGGTCTGCTTCACAACCTCTTGCACAAGGCATGGTTATATTTGTGTCTCTACATCCTCACTGCAGTCAAGTGTTTGATTAATTGTGCAGGGTCACCAAAGGCACTCAGCACAGGCTGCCATAGCTAACCCTGTAAAGCAGCTGATCAGAACCTGGAAGCCCCTGTCCACTCAGGAGCTTATTTTACAGTCTTAAGGTGCTGGTCAGAAGGACCAAACAGTGTGCAGAAATTGCTGGTGAAGGCTCAGCTTCTCCCTTCTGTTATTCCAGTTCCCCTCTTGCAGGTTCCTTCAGAGTAGAGTTGCAGCATTCCCAGGAACAGCACTTACAAAACACAAACATTTACAGTGGAGCTCCAACTGAATCTTCAAATTGTCCATGTGAAAGTTCTTTAGTGTGGTTGCTTTCAGGCAAGTAGCAAATTCTAAAACATCTCTTTGATCTTCCTCCATGTCTTCCCAACAGGTGGAGGTAAGTCACAGGTGCTTTTAAGTTTGTGCTGTGTGAAGGGACCACTTTTCAAAAGTAACCTGGGGATGGGTTTTGAGCACCCTGCATCTACAGATCGCTCTGCTGTCTGCACTGGCCCCCTGCAAATGCCCAGTACCTGATAGGATGTTTTCTTGTTTAGCATTTCCTTCAAGAACTTCCTTCACAAGTACTCTATTTTGATATAGTTTCATGAGATTTCCAACCATTCCCCTCATATGAATTATTCTTTATTTAAGTCATTTCTGGCATGTGCTGGCCCACAGGTGCTGGGTCACAACAAAGACCCTGTTTTGAAAGTCCATCCAGAAACAGGTGAATTTTATGGTACTCCCTGGGCTTTCCTTCCAAGCCAATCAATCTGGAGTGGAAACAACAAAATGATAGGGGTGATGAATGGATTGAGAACAGCCCTGCAGAGAAGGACTGGGTGATACTGGAGAAGGAAATATTGGATATGAGCCAGCAATGTGTGCTTACAGTCCTGAAATCTCTCTATACCCTGGCCTGTGTCTAAAGAGAGATGTCCAAGGGACATGGTCAAGGGAGAGAATTCTGCCCCTCTGCTCCAGTAAAACCCAGGAACGGCTGCCCATGGATGTTGTGGATGTCCCAACACTGGAAGTGTTCAGGGTCAGGTTGGATGAGGGTCTGAGGAACCTGGTTTAGTGGAAAGTGTCCCTGGCCATGGCAGGGGGCTTGGATTAGATGGTCTCTAAAGGTCCCTTCCATGCCCACCCTTTCTGTCATTTCATCATTTCAGGGCACATGGGACAGGAGGGAAAAAGAAATGAAATGTGATCATGGCAGTGAATTAATGGGGGGATGATCTGGGGCACAGATGAGCAAGAAACTCAAGATGAAATCAGCACCTTGGGGAAGAGTCCTCTTAAAGCATGAAATGCATCTCCTGGAGTATCTGTTTACACAGAAAAGAGGGAATATCTTACTACTCTGAAATTCCAGGTGCTGCCTGCAGATTTAGATATTTAAAAGTCCAATTCCAAATGAGGAGTATAAATGCAAACTTTAAGAGACACTTACTCAGGCAAAGAGAAACTCCACCCAACAACCACACAAAAAAGTCCTGATGAACAAACTTCCACCTTTTTCCATGTGGATTGTTAAGCACCAAAGCATGGCAATGGACATCCTCCATATGCACAGGCTTGAAGAGAGATCTCTGCACTCTGAGGCAGAGACACATGGTAGTTGCACACAGCATCCTTGACTCACACCATCCAATCCTCAAAACTAGGAGAAATTAGTTCCAAGTGAGGAAAGAACTGCTTGGGCTGATGGCTGTCAGTGATGACAAAACCCAGAGACAAGAAGGGAGGAGGGCAGAGCATGGCCCTCATGGTGATGGATCCCGGGCTCTCCAGAGTCATGACAGGGTCCCTCTGGCCCTCGTACCCCACTCTAGGGGGACAGCAACTCCAGCCTCCTTCCTGAGGCTGTGGGGAGGAGCACAAAGGCACTGGCTTCCAGAAACACAGAGGCCTAGGAAGTGGAGAGGGACCTGGCACTGTAGGCAAGTGCCAGTGGCAATGATTGAGGCTGGAGCAAAACATTCCTGTCTGCTTCTCCTTGAAGCAGGGACACATCCACAGGGGTGGGAGACTCACCCAAGGCCGGCCACCAGCATCCAGGATCTCCAAACACCAGCACTGCCAGGGGGTGTGCCAGGGGGAGGCATCATCCAGCCACAGGCAGTCCGTGCTGACTGGTCCCACCCCTCTGCTCCTCACAGAAAACCTTGGCAAGGTGTCAGGAGCAGGAATGAGACACAGGGCCACAGACACCTGATGCAGGTGGCCAAGGGAGAGAAACATGGAAATGTAGAAGTTGTAAACAAGAAAAGATATTCTTTTCTTTCTCCTGAGAACATGCACTGGGGGGATGTCAGCTGCTGATGGAGGGTGACATCAGCGAAAGTCAGATTGTGACATCACTGAGTGCAGGATTGTGACATCTCACTCCTCAGTGCTTAAATACAGGTGTGGGCAGAGCTGGGCCAGTCTGGGTCTGCCTGAACCCTACTGAGCATGACTCAGCATTCTCTGGTGCTGAGTAGTGCCTGTTCTTGGCAGGTCCCAGTGCCACTCCCAGAGCACCCAGCAGTGTTTCCTCAACCCTGCCTGACCGGGGCAGCCGGGCACTGAGGGCACTTGCAGCACTGATGGGAAATGTCCCCTGGGTTGGATGTGGGCAGTCGACGGAGCTTTAGGCAGGCAGGAAGGTGTCCTTCTCCTTCCTCCCCTCCTGCAGGTTGTGACACCAGCGAGGGACAGCAGCTCCTGATCCTCAGCGCTCCCCAACATGCTGCAGAGGCCAAATATGGCCACAGAGACAGATGGAAACTGTGCCATCTGCCAGGACACCTGGGATGACGTGGCTTCTACCCTGCCCTGTGGCCACCGTTTCTGCCGGGGCTGCATCCTGCGCTGGGCACAGACAAGTCCATCCTGCCCACTGTGCAGAGGAGCAGTAGAGGCTGTCAGGTTTTCTGATGATGCAGGTGACTATCTGGAGGTTGTCATCACAGACCCAGAGCAGCTGACAGCAGCCACAAGCCAGGCAGGGAGAGCTCCTGATGGGAACAGCCCCTATCCCCCTGTACCAGCCCACCCCTCTTCTCCTCAAGAGACACCAGCCCGAGCTGTCGGTGGTGTCCTGCCCGAGGTCTGGGCACAACTTTTCCGTCGACGACGGGAACTTCTGGACCCAGTGCGGATTTGGCTGCACCAGAGGACAGAGAGCATGTACGGGGAGCAGTGGTGGCTGGCAGAGAGGTGCATCCTGTATATCCTCTGTGTGTATGGGCCTGACCAGGAGGTCATGGTCCAGAGTCTGCAGGGTATCCTGGAGGAACACACAGTGCCACTGATCCAGGGCACCATCGACATCATTGTGAGCCAGTGCAGCGAGCGGGCCCAGGGGCTGCTGCGCTCCCACGCTGCCGTGGATGGGGATGACAGCCCAGCAGCCAGCAGCAGCTCCAGCTCCTCCAGCTCCAGCTCCTCCAGCTCTTCCAGCTCCCCCAGCTTCTCCAGCCCCAACAACCCCAACTCCTCCAGCCACAACAGTCCCTGCTCAAGCTCCCCCAGCTCTTGGACATGGATTCTAGCCAGCAGCCCTGAAGTCTCCATGGAAGAGGAAGAGGAAGCTGCCACAACGGAGGCCACCCCTTCCAGGGGTCACAGTCACCCCCCAGCTGTGCCAGTGTCCCCAGAGCAGGACCAGCTCCAGGAGGAGGCAGGTCCCTCTGGCCAGAGCTCCAGCCCCAGACCCTCTGGTCCCACCCAAGGTGGGCTCTGCTTGCATGGGCAGCCTCAGCGGCCCCTAAAGAGAAAGGGCCCTGACTCCCAGGATTATTCCCACTCCTGCAAGAGGCCCCCCCGCCAGTAGCACCAGCAAGGCTCTTTCAACACTTTAGTTAAGAAACAAGAACTAAATTGTTGTTATTTCCCTCACACAGTCTCTGGGCTCTGCTTCCTCAGCCTTCTGGTGTCTTTGCCCTTCCCCTCGTGCCCCTCCTTGGGTGGCACCCATGTCCTGTGCGGCACAGCCTTAGGCCCAGGACCACGTGGGTAGCACCATTTCCCACAGGAAATCCAGTGTTCCAATCTCTCTGGCTCTCTCTGCATGGCTTCTTGTCCCTCAAGAGACTCAACAGCCCCTCCCAGTCAACTCTTCAACACCATCGTTCTCCCAGCTCACAGCCACCCACAACAAATATACTACAACAAATCCAAACCATAAATAACAACATACAGAACCAACCAATTCCACTCTTTCTTTTAACAACCTTTGGGCTTCAGCAAAATATTACGTAATCTCTCACAACAGGGTAGTAGACTGTGATGTCACCAACGGGTGACATCAGGCAGCACTGGACTGTGACCTCACATCCCTCACTGCTTATCTCGGGG
>VZRX01012665.1:75074-91473 GCA_013398075.1 Notiomystis cincta
TAGCAGGTCAATATAACTTTAGATAAAAAACCAACATTAGATAAAATGTCAACCAATTTTAATTACTCTTTTACATCAGGAAAAATGATGATCAGCATCTGGTAAATACTATCACTAGTTATAGCACATACTTATAGATATTTATCTGGATGATAAAATACCTCCACTTTAATACCAAATAGCTCAAAAAGCAGAATATTTTTTAGTTTAGGAAAAAAAGAATATGATGTGTAAAAGGAAAAAGAGAACAAAGGGAAATAAATTATATGAACTTACTAAAACATCAAAGCATTCTTTCCCAAGTTTTTCCTATCAGACATGTCTTTAAAGAAAAGAAATCCTGAGTATTTTAAAAAGTCTGAGTGCCAATGCTTATGTCACAGATCATATGTCAGCCAGCATAAACCATTATTATTCCAGAATAATTGTTTACTTTTCTCTTCAGTTCCAAGGAAGAACTGCATTACATTCTGATTGTGATTTCTTATACCAAGGATAAGTATCATTACATATAATTTTGTGAGGCATCTTTCATATATACTTAAAGAAAAAAATTTGTAAACTAAGAACTGAACATCTGAGGCATTCAAAAACATTATGTGAGCTGAGATGTTTTCCACAAAGAAAAAGCTATGTCTATATTATATGTAGGGATCACTTTAATGGAGTTAACACATTAAATACTTAGATTTACTCGTAAATTTAAGCCTGTACCTTAATTTTTAATGTCTTTAATATTGCAACGTCAGTGTGCAATAATTTGAGACAAGGCCAGCTGTATTGCAAACATCTAAGTCAAATTATGAATGTGTTATTAAAAGCATTACAGGGATATATGTTGATGTGGAAACTGTAGCTATATCTTATCATCCATTTCTAAAGAACACCATTTCATTTTAAATCTTGTTAAATATAGAAATGGATTTGAATAAGTTGCTTGCAGCAATGATAACATAATTTCATACACAATCTTTATATACTTATCACTGATCTGAAATCTGTTTAAAAAAAACCCAAAAACCCACAAACCAAATATGTATTTTAAATTTCCCCAGACTTTCAAAATGTGGAGCAAATGCAATGCATAATAACATTATTACACATCCCAGTCCTTTTTAGGAGTAATGCTTGTAAATGATGCCAGATGCAGCTGTGGCTTGCAGGTAAGGCCATCTACTAGAAAATAAATTGAGACTAATAGATAATTTCTTGAAGAATGTCGAAATAGCTCATTCTTAAGAATGCCACCTGGCTTAAAGCTAATTTAAATCTCTCCTACCACATTGTGTTTCTTCAAGTGCCTCCATTTAGAGAGATTAGAATTTACTAAGTGGAAAATGTGAAAAGAGAACATCAGGATACTGTCAGCATCCTGCTCTTCAGGAAGAAAAATATCAGTGGCGTATCTCACATTCCCATTTTTTTTCCTCTGGAGCCAAAATCAAGATTTGAAGTTTCTACTTATGTTAGAAGTACCCCCTTTCTCTTTCTCAAGACAGTATAAAGCCAATTTTTGTGAAATGGAAAAGTTAAGTCTGCATAACAAGTCACTTAATTAGAGCCATGTAATTAGCTTGCCTTGAGAGAGCCCAGTAAAAGCAGCATGTTCTCAGTATTTAGTCACTGTAACAGTGAGAGGAGAATAAAAGACAGAAAATCAATAAAATCTTAGTATAGAAATGCAGTCTACTTTCCTTCTTCTAGTCAAGTTAATAAATGCCACAACAGTATGGATTTAATACTTCAAGATAGATTTCATATTCTATCAATAAAGAAATCAGGCAGCTAAACTCTGTGAAAACAAATGAATAGGCAAAAAATAAGTTCCTTCTTGAATTTTTCAGTAAAATCATGTAAGCCATTTGCAGAGGAGCAGTCAATTCCATTAAAGGCTTCTCTGTGCTTGAGTTTTCTTTTTCCATTTGCAAATTATTTTTTGCAAAAAAATCAGATAATCCTCCAGCTTGTTAAGGGATACAGCACCTTTTCATATGAGGTGCAGTGTTCAATATGTTTTTTCTTGGCTGTAAATTCTACCCTGTGACTCCATTACAGACTGCCTATAATCCCTTCAGCACCCCATATGTTCATCCTTTTTAATATCATCCTGTTCTTTTTCTTCACAGTTTTAATAAGTTTGTGATGCCAACAATGACATAAACTAAATCCTAATTTACATGTCCTCTTGATAATTACAATTACTAGAAATTAATCTTCTGAGTCAAAACACTGATCGAATATTCATGTGTGCATAGGTAGGTGTATATAATGAACACACACTTAGCTGTGAAAATTATGTGTAAAAGAGTAAAAGGCAATAGAAAAATACAATTTCCCTCTGTTCTATATCCACTGAGGGAGGAGAGGAGGACAAACAGACTGTCAACAGGTTTCACAAGGTCTCGTCAAAGGAAAATAAACCAGTAGAAAATATCACTGTTTAGTTTGCTAAAGTTGCCCATATGGCAGGAAAATGAGTCTGTAGTGATTAGTCTCCATCACAACTGGAGCTCACTACCCTTGGACACCTGAGGGTTTCTCTGAAAAAAAAAAAAAATCAAAACGAGAAACAACCACAACAAGAGTTTTCTTCCTGTAAGATAAGAAATCACACATCAATATTTTCTGTCTACTGGAGGCATATTCTGAACCAAGTCACCTTCCACTTTACCTGGAATTTACAAAGCTAACTCTTCTAGGCATTGTGGATGGCTAAGCACATTTTTCGAGCATAATAACCAAACATTTTTAAGCATTGCTGTCTGCTCAAATAATTAATCTTTTCCAGTGATGAAGTGGAAGAAAATGACGTGGTGATGGACTGGTGATTCATGACAATACCACCAGGATCCTCTGCTGAAATCTAAGGATTGAAGAGAACAACTCTTTAAGAAATGCTTATTCTGAAGCCTCATGCATTCTATCCAGCTGTTAAGTACTCCCACTTCCAGCTTACCAATTATAGGAAATCATTATAATAATGGTATCCAACTGCTAGTTAGACTCAGATAGAAAATGACTGACATGATAATACACCATTAAAATTCATAGAATTGGCAAGATATTAAATTAGTGGCATTTCCACTTCCATTCACAAGGCTGCAATAGAAGTTAAAACTCATTCTTTGGAGGAATTTTAATTGTTAAATCCAGTCTTAATCATATTACATTCTCAGCATTTTTTTATTTCAGAAATGGATTTCACTGTGAATTATATGACGCAGGAAGGGAATAAATACACCACCTCTCCAGCTATAAATTGACAATTCAGCATTCAATAGACTAAGGGAGAAATGAAAACAGAAAGCGTAATGATCCTGTCAGACAACTGAGGTGTTAAATGAAAAGAATTTTTCATATTGATTTTTCATTCTTCCTTCCCCCATTTTGACTGCAGCAGAATCAGAGAATTTGATTCTGTTTTTTCCTCAGCTTCAACAAGAGTTGAGAGATACAGTAGTTCATGGAAACCACAGTCCAAAGGACACACGAATTGACCAGTGCCAGGGAGATTAACACATATTAATTAGTCTGTATTCTTTCCTATAGCCCAGGCAAAAGAGACACTTAAAAAGGTCAGCTCAGGATACAAGATAAGCTGAATGAGGAGCATGGGAATTACATCATCTCAGTGGGATACCAATAAACTTTAGAGACAACATAAGCTTGTGGCTATCTAGAGCATCATTCCATTCTGGGCCCATAAAAATCTTGAAATATAACACTGCTGAGGCCGTTTTCCAGTCTTTTCCCCATGTGATGTGATGCAATCGAAAGAGAAGGGGCATAACACATTGCTTCAATAAAGCTATCAGGTTTCATACAATATTTATGATTTTGGGTTGCACGCACAGGGATAATGTGGAATGAGCAATGCAGAAATCAAAGCCTTTTTTTATTTTTTGGCCCCAGAGCACTGTAGTCCCTATAAAGCATATAAAACACAAGAAAGCATTTGTAAGCAATCTATATATCATCCTAGTAAGCAAATTTTAAAAAATAGTGACATGGAAAAAGAAAGAACTTTGTAGAAAACGTGTGTTGGAAGGCTTCATAGAATGAAATTTCACTTAAAATTCGTTACAGAGATGCTTTCCCAAAGAAAAATGTTAGAATAGGTGAGTTCTATGCTTGAAGAATATCTTCATACATCACTATATTGACTTACACATAAGGACAGAGTCCTTTAAAATCACTCTAAACATAGAGAGAGATGACATTCTTTCTTTGACATTGTTATATCAGGAAGCTCCACACTACTTTACTGACAGACATAAAATCAAAAGGAGGGTGGCTGCCAGTTGATACATGAGTGTCTTTAATAACATCACATCTGTCTAGCTGGGTCAAATGAGACTGCACAAAAGGAAAATCATAGCAGGGGAACTCTAGCACTGTGACAAGTGTTGATAAACCAGTTCCAAAGGTTTCCCTTTATTCTTAATAGTCTGTGAGGGAATTTATTAGTGGTGATTCTCTGCCAGCAGGCTTCCTGTCTGTTTAACACACACTAACAATTAATGAGTTTCTCAGTACAGTGTTCCAGTGAATCCAGTTAGGAATGGCCCACAACTACAGTGAGTCTAACATCCGAGACAGATTCTGACCCTGGCTGCAAGGATCAGAAGAAAAAGTACCTATGTCAAACCAGAAAAGACCTGAAAAATGTTTCAAAGCAGAGGCAAATACCCTAAGATCAGATATCTCAGAAGAAAGGACAGCAGGTTAGTGAAAGGCAATAGAGCTGTTACAGAGCAAAGTCCTGATCCATGCCATGGCAGATCAGCTAAATGCCTGAGGAATCTCTCTGTCTACACCTATTTAAAGACCAGCCTATACCTCTCACAGAGGAAAAAAGGAATCTGGCTGTAAGAAGACACAGAACTAAATCATGACAAATTTACTTACGTGTTTGTTGTAATTCACTACCATTTCCTCAGGCAATCCATAAGTACAGTGCTGCAGTAACAATTTTTAAATCCAACAAAAATTAACTCCATGAGCTTCAGTACAGGAGGTGTTGTCATCTCTCTGTCCCTACTCACACTTAGCACAACAGAAAGACCAATAAACTCCAGTCAAAAACCCTACACATAACTGGGTTTGCCATTTACACTTTCTGTGCATTACACACCTTATGATGCATCTGTCACCTTCAGTAGTTTATTTTTTAAAGTTGGTCTGTGTTCAGTTTTGTATCCTGCTACATCTTGAGGTGAGTCTCTAGAAAGCACTCACAGGTCAGACATGGGAAATGAATTGTCCTTTATGCTCTGAGACAATGTACGAAGATGAAAAATCATCCTCTGTACTCTGCTGCAGATAACCTGATCATCAGAGACAACTCCACACCTGATTTGACAGCTGTGAGCCAGTTAAGCAGTGAAAGTAATTGAAAGTGCTATGAGGAAAAGTTGTAGGCATTATATGTGCTACCCTTGGACAAACAAGAATATTAACTACCCGAGATGGAGATTTGTTGATGTTGGTGGTTTTGTATACTCCTAAAACACGATTGCAAAGCTTGTTTCAGAGGAGGAAAGCTCTGTGAAAGCAAGAGGTCTCCAAAGACTCCACATACCTCTCTATTTATGTAAAAAGGGTGAAGCTTGTTATTAGCAGAGAGGGATCTCTTGCACTGCATTAGTTGCAGTGAAGTGTCAGTCTTTCGAGTAAGAGGGAAAATTAAAACTCCACAGGAATGAGTTAGAGATAAATACCAGTGTCGTGGGATGATCTTGTATTCCCCATCGCCTGCTGGAAGGTTTTTTTTGTGCCTTCGGACTGCAGCCGGAAGGACTCTTCACGGCGGCTCGCCTGACCTTGCAGCCGGAATGTTTACATACTTTTGCCCGGCTGGAGACTTTTTTCCCTCTGCTGGTAGCNAAAAAACCCCAAACATTTCTTTCCAGTGTTCATTACAGCAGTTTTTGGTCCTAGAAAAACAAAGCAGGAAGCAACAAGGCACATGGCATTTGAGGAAATATTGTCCTCTCCTATGGAAATGAAATTTCCTAAAACAAAGCCTATTTATGCAGTGTAGCATTCTGACAACTTAAATGCACTGTGTGCATTCATCATAAAAGAGCAGAAATTATGTGGGAAAATATTCTGTATGTAAATGAAAACACACTTCCTTTTTCCTTTTTTCTGAAGAGGAAAGGGAGAAGCTGCTTTTTGCTTTCCATATCTGTCATCCACCCTTAAATGGTTTAGGTCACTCAAAGAATCACCAGCAAAGGTATTGGCAAAAGAAGGGTTAATATAAAAGTTAAAAGCAGCAACAGAGTTTGTTGTCAAGGTTCACCCTACTACTTACTGGATAGTTAGAGCATACAGAGAAAAATAGGACTAAAAACCTAAAATCAATCAGACTAAAAATCTAAAATCAACCAAAAATTATCTAGGTCAAAGCAGGGGATGCAAACAAGGTAAGAACGTAAAAGAGTAAGGATAAAAAGGATGAAGGGATCCTCTTGAGTCATAAGGTTCAGAGTGGACTTCCTTGCCAAACCTAGCCCTGTACTTGACAGTTTAGGCCTAAAGGTTTTATCAGCACTTAACTGACAGCCTAATTTAAACAATTTAACATAGATGCTATGTAGTTTGCTATAAGCATGGCAGTAACTCACTTATGGGTCTAACGTGAATAAAAATAGGACATAACTTAGAACCCAGGATTTGCATGCACACAGATACAAAGAGTCTGTGCAAGTTATACCATCAAAAATCCCCCTCAAATTGAGTGAAATACTCACTTGAGATGCCTTTGCATCTTCTCAACAGGCAAGGGGCTGGGCCTCATGGAGTGGAGGGTATAAGGCCAGGATCCATTTTCATTTGCTGGTCCTCCTCACACAGCAAACTTGGGAGTTCGCTGGCTCTGAGAGGTGCCACTTAAGAGTAATGAAGAAACCATTTCCTCCCCCCACCCTCCAAGCTGGTGTGATTTAAAAATGTTTTATGTCAGTCTCTGATAAGAAACTCAAAGAAAATTTGAAGCAAACACCATCATAATTTCATTCTGTAGAGCCCTACTGAACTATTATCAGTAGAAAATGCTATTCCCTTTGACTTAAACTTCAGTGACTGAATCTCTCAAGGGCTCAGCTCTCATTCTCTAGTGCTTTGATGTCTGTCTTTCCTGAGACTCAAATTACTCAACATCTTTCTCTTCCAGAAGATTTTTTCTGCCTCTCCTCATATTTTCCTCCATCTTTTTCACAAACAATTCTCTTATGTATTAATCTGTTTTTTAGAGTCTCAGAGGGAGCTTTCCCCAGAGAGAAGGCAAACTCCTTATCTCGTCAGTGAGCTTAGAGACACTGCAACAAAACTGCCATACAGGCCTTGGCATCAGAAAAATACTATATTATTCAAACCCACAACCAGCTTTTCAGCTGGTTAATTTTAATGTCCATTCTAAAGGCAGTGATGGCATGTGATGTAACTACTAATTTCTCAAGTTACACTTCCAGCACATTCAGGAGTTAACATATTTTCTGACTGACTGCTATTCAGAGTCCTTTCCAGCTTGGATGGATTTTAGGGAAAATAATTAATAGATTTCCTGACTGACCAATTTAATGGCTTTAATTGAAGGAGAAAATTAAGCTCAGGCATGAGTAATCATGGATAACACCTTACAGCACAGTTATATAAGGGAGGGAGTTATCTGAGAAAAGCTCAGAACATAGTAATGGCAAGGAATAAGCAAAGTATTCTGGTGATAATTTATGGAATGCAAAAGAGATTGGCATTTTTGACAGCAAGTCTGACAAGAAGACTGGTCTTGGAGGATAACAGTGTGAAAGAGAGACTGAACAGATATATGAGGCTGCAGAAGAGCTGGAGTTCAGAAATATTCAGTGAAAAGAGAGAAAAAATGTTGATTGAACACATTATTTGAAAGCCTTGCAGTGAATTCTAAAAGGTTAAGGTACTGTAGGTATTAAAATTAAAGTATCAAAACAGAGAAGTAAAAGGCACAGGAAATGTAAAGTAAATGAGTGATGTAGCAGCAAATTAAGTTCATTGATTGCAGAAGGATATTGAACAGATTTCCAGTAGTAAAGCAGATGTCTGTTACTATATGAATGTTTGAGATAGGGAATTCTGAGTTGCCTGCAGAGACCAAGAAAAATGTAAAAGTGTGGAAAGGGTAATGATGCCTTACTCAGAATTACAGCACTCAGACCTCTGAGTGGGCAGAGGCATGATTCCCTCATGAAACTCATCAGCCACTTTCAGGGAAGAGGAATAGCTGTGGTGAATGAAGCTGTCACAAATCCCCATTAGATCAGTGGGTGTTAAGTTGTGCCTCCTAGTCAAAATACATATTCACCAAATATGCTTTGGAGAACTGTAGAACTCTTAGGAATCTGGGGCAAATTTTCAGAAATTTTCTCTCAGCTTTGCCTACCAAAGAAAAATAAACTCAAGTTTTTATAATCTTTCCTTATAATGAGAACATTTAGGTCTGAAGCATCTTTGTCTGAGTTTTTATGGCCTTTCCTGAACACTACCAAAACCAAACATGTAAAAACCTCTCCTTAGATTGTGCTATCTTGCACCATTTAGCCTCACTGAACTCATCAGGATTGTAGTGGAGCTTGCTGTTCCAATGTTCAAGCTCCTTTTATGAATAAAACTATCACAAACCATCACTAAAGTGCATGGATTAAAAATACATGGATCAGATTTTAGCTTATCCATAGCCTGTCCAGAGTCTTCTTCAGCTATGGAAGACTATCAAGTCATATTATTTATCTGTCATTTTTATGTTCATTTATTTCTGCAGAAATGTTAGCTACAACTCACTTCTTTCTACAGAATTTTCCGTAGTCAAAAAACAAACCAAATCAAATGAGAAGAAGGCAAAAAATCTTCAAAGCACCACAACCCAAATAAGATAACATTTTGCTCTCAATGGACAAAGTTAATTTAATACAAGGTAGATGTAGTTGAAGCATTTCAGTATTTTGTCATAAATACAGCTTATTCTATTTCTGAGCCACTTCAGTCTAAAACCAAGATAATTTCTTGACACATGAAATTATTCCAAAGCTTTCCAAAGGGCAAGAGTCAGAAGTGAAGGAGCCCTACCCTTTTTTGGCAAAATGTACATGCCTTTTTCAGCTTCACAATTTCTGCCTTGGCTCATGGCCCCACTTTAAGAAGGCTTCTCTCCATGGCCCTGCAGAAGGGTATCAGGGAAGGGGCCAGCAGCCCCATGAGGGCAGGAGAGCCAGGAGCCCAGTTTTGGCTGACATGAGCAGTGACAAGTCAGGATGAAGAGTGGCAATCCCAGGTCAGGCTTGGGGCCAGAGAGAGTGACCAGAGTCAGGCATAGACCAGTAAAAAGGCAGTAAAAAAGTCTAGCCAGCAGGTCTGGGTCAGGAGAACTTTGTGCCCACCCATCTACTTACATAGCTGTGATGTAGCACAGACAGGGAGGGACCTGCCTCAGGTTCAGAAAACCTTCCAGGTCTATCATTCCTAAAGGCATAAAAACAAACTCAGAAAAGAAAGTTTGGTTTTCTTTGCACAGATTAAAAAAAGAAAATGTTCTTGCTTAAAGTCTTAGTAATAAAGTTACTCTTGTGAACATTTTCTGAAATAAAAATTTACTTTAAATAGAGGCAGAATTTTAGGAGACCGTAAGGTTAACAGTCTTAACTTAAACTACTGCAACAAAAGAGAAGTTATCATGATCTCCATAGGTGCTGAATAAAGACAATACTCCTGCAGAGATGCAGCTAATCCAGTCTCAACCAGGCTCTAACAGATGTTCATAGGAGGTTGTAATAACTGTGAGGAAGTGAAAATGATGCTTCCAGTTGAAGGTTTTGAGTCCCAGGAACTTGACTAGCCAAATCCCTATGTGCTTATTTCAGGAATTTCTGCGCCTCATCTTTACTGGCTCACAACTGTAGCTCCATTCCTGCTACCTCACAGCTACCAGTAAATTATGTGGATGCAATGAACAGCAATGGCATAGCAATGCTTGGAAGCAATACCAGCTCTATTACTTCCACTCTCATTTCTGAAAGCAGTAATAAAAAAAAATAGACTCTGATTTAGAAGCACTGCAATGCTTCATGTTTTGCAAATGGGTCTAAAGGAGAAGGGAAATATGCAAATTAATTTTTATCTCTAGAGTTGAAATTAAGTTTTTTCAATTAGACAAAGTTGCCAACCAAGGATCCTCCTCATTATCATAAAATCCCTAAAATGTGATTCTATGTTGAAATATCTTTTTAATTTAGCTTTGGATACATTGTGAAGAACGAGTCAGTGAATTAATACCAAGAGCTGGCTGTTTTCTTGCAATTGATTTCTACCCTGATAAATGCCTCTATACTTTAGTGGTTTGCAGCAAAAAATAATTTCTACCATTCACTCTTCCTACAGTGGTCTGAATGTGTGGTTGCACTTTTGTAAGTATTTTCAAGCAGATAGGTTTTGTGCTGAGTTTTCAAAAAGTCTTTTTACTGATGCAGACACAACACCCTGTCTGATGGCAATTAGCAACCAAAACCCCAAAGACTGAACAGCAAGTGAAGCCTTTTAAGGCCTTCCATTTGTACTTCTAGAAGGCTGTTTTTAAGGCTGACATCAGATCCATAAGACTACAAGGAGAATATAGCCATTCAATTTCTTTACAATGAAAAGCAACGGGAAATTATTTGGGAACCACGGATTGCTGTAGGAAAATATTCAGGATACTTCTCCCTCTTATCTTTGTCCAACAGGCATTTGTTATCTGTGCATTGCAAGCTGGAAAACCTTGTTATGGCTGCAGTGTGGACAGAAGAGGACAAGTCGCAAACCACCAGCATGTGCCAAGAACAGTCCTGTCTGAACCACAGCCTTGTGGGCACCAGTCCCACTGGGCATCAGCATTTTTGGGTTGTGTCTTTCTGTGGAGAGGATCCTGAGGAGATGAAGGAAATGGAGGTTGTTCATCTGCTCCATGTGAAGCTGGTTTGTCTTCCTCAGCCTGAATACACACCCATGACAACATTTCCATTCACACTGAAGCTGCTTCCAAGTTGCTCGTTCTGTTTCACTGGGCTGTAAATCAACCCCAGTGTCATTTGAGACCCTGTTTTTTGCTCCCTGTGCAATTACAGTGGCTCATTATAATAGAGATCAGGTACTCCAGCAAGATTTATCAGTATGAATACTAGGAAGTCTTTACACTGCATGGACACCAGCTTTCAATCTCTGAGTATTAAATTAAGAAAACATTACTATGTACGATCAATTTAGATTCCTTATCTTACTCAATTTTAAGGGTGTTCACACTCAAAAATATGTTAATGCTTTAGTTTTATGAGCGTGATAGATCAGCTTTTTACTCTTTTCTCATCTGTGTTTTCCTATCGATCAAGAAATCTGAGTATAGATAGATTCATGAATGATGGGCCCCAGTGCCACCTGCCTAGCATTTCAATTTCATTTCTGTCTTTCTGTGCCAAATTTTTATAACCCCTGAAATCAAGGTGAGCTTTAGGTTTCACATATTTATGGCTTCCAAACTGTGTGCCTAATGGCCAGCCTTGTGTTTATTCGAGCAGTTTACTTTACCCAATTAGTAGTAGTAGTAACAGCCAATTTATTAAGTCCCCAGACATACTCTGGTTTCATTTTACATTATCCCACCTAATCACAGAAAATTAGGTGAGTTAAAAATAAAATAAAATTAAACTAAAAACAGTATTAAGAGTGAGGACCCTCTTCTTATGAGGAAATAAAATTATGTCAATAACTCATGTTCTTGTACCTGCTCTGTTTCTTCATGCTCCCAAGTTTAGCACATTATTTTCCTCATCCCACAAAACTGTAAAATTCTCATAGTCTTTTTGCACAAGTCTCAGTCCTAATGTTAATTGTCAGTAAACCTGGATTTTGCCTTCTCTCATCTTCTTTCCAACATTTTATCTATCTGGTTTTCCTTACCATAGCACCAAAAAAAAAGAAACAGAAAACCAAACCAAGCCAAACAAACAAAAACCAAAACAACAGCAAAAAAAACCCACCAACCCAAAAACCAAAACAATGGAATATGTCATGGCTTTTCCTATCCATACCACATGAAATTCAGACTGCTTCTGTCAGTTTCTTTCACTTCACAGCTCTCCTTTCTCTCAGCAGCATAGATTGGTCTTGCTGTCTCCTTTTTTATCACAACAGTTTATAATATACACCTTTGCCCCTGCTTTCTCATTCCACATCTTTTGAAGCATCCACTACAAACAGGAGAGAGTTTGGGGAGCTCTTCAGATACTTCGCCTGCATTATTTCAATCTTTTGTAGGAATCATTTTGACTTTGCAACAAAACTAGAATAAAGTAACAACTATTTTTTATTAATACATATATTTCACTGTGATTAATGTGCTGATCCATGCAAAGATGTTTTAACTGCATTATTATACCTTTTCAGTGATGTCATCTGGCCTTCCCAGATTATGTGGTTCTAGATAAAGCAGATGGTACCTAGCACAACAAATAACCTCAGTACAGACAGGTAACTTGACTCTAATCTCCATTCCAGGTTGAGGCAGTTCAGCAGTGCCTGGTCACTAAGGGCCATGAAACTAATGTGTGGATCTCAAGAGAAGCATGGAGACAGGCCAGCAGGAAACAGATATTCAGTAGTTAATAAAAGTAGACAAAAGAAACCTGGAAAACCAGGGATTTGCTCTTGTGCCTCTTTGCATAGTTTACATCTGAGAAATGTAACAACAGATTACTTTTCTGTGTTACATGAAAACCAGAATTATCAGATACCCAAAGTTTATATAATTGCTTGGAATAAAGTTCTCAAAATGCAACATATTTAGCCAGATGTAGAGGAACAGAATTTTATTTTCCAAGTGCTGCAGTGCCCTCAGGGAAGTGAAGACAGAGCTTTCTTTTCTTGGTGCATTGCTTACACAGAAAGTGAATAACTACAGTAGTATCAAAACCATCTTAAAAACACTTGAAAAGCTGTGCAAGATTTAATTTTTTCCCCTCATCCATCTGAAAACCACATGTCCCAAGCCCACAAAATTATTACCTTGCCTGTCATTGGAGAAGAAGACAGACAAAACACATTCCCAGCACTTGAATTTGTAGAGAAGGCCTCATGGTCATGATGCATTTAGTTTCCAGAGTCAGAAGGCAGATTAAATTGTTTGACTTTAGTATCAGTCTCACGATTTCTTATATTTTTAATCAGTCTGAGTTGGCAAAAGTGCTGATGGAAGCCAGAACCTTCAAGCTTCACCTCTATTAGTAAGTGCTTAGCACACTAAAAAAAATGAAGCATACACTGGAAGATGCCCAACATTATCTTAACTGAGTTTGAGGCAATTTAATAGGAACAAAACCAGATCCAAACCCCAGGCTCTGACAAGAAGGATCTTATGGCTGTGTGTCTGTTGGCTCTCAGCCCTAAGGATATATTTTTACTGTCAATTGCATGGGAAACACATATGGATAGTGGGTAAACAGCTGCTGTTTACCAGATGTTTGCTGTTTCAGAGACAAACCCCAAGCACAGCTGTGTTTGTCAGCAGAGGAGCTGGCTGAACTCAGAACAGAACTTTTGATAGATTATGGTTCAAAAATTTGCAGAAAAGAATATACAGCCTGTAAGAGCTTTCTGCAAACAAAATATTGAATTAAAGCAATGGAATTTTTTGAAAGACCTGTGTCTTCAAAGCCCACATTTACTTGAATCATACTCGCCCCTTATGCTTACCTATCATTTCACTTTGACTTTAACTGCACCAGAAAGTACCTTCATACTTCTCAAAAATAAACTCAGATCAAACCAATCTGCACCAGACTTCAAATTTAAGTCCCTGCTCATATAAGCACAGTTCTTACATGTCATTTTAAATCATCTGGTGCAATATACACATCAAAGTATTACAAATGTGTCTGCCTAAAAGTTTAAAATTCATGTGGCTATGTTGCTAAAATCTGGGCCTACAAAATTAAAGAATTAGCCTCCAGAGACAGGCATGCTGGAAGATGATCCCTGTTTCCTTACAAAAATACTTCTTACTTCTCTCTCTCCCCTATATTTTGTTCAGATGAAAAAGGAAAAAATCCTCACGTTAGTCTTCAGCTCTTTTTAAAGAATTCCCTCTATGTCTAATGACCACAATATTATTTTTTAAATCACACAATACAGTATAATAATTCCTAAGAAGTATGCAGCTAAAAAAACCTGGAATATTTCATAAACANTTAATTAGAATTACAGCTCTGGGACCATGATACTTGGTCTATCATTTAAGGAGAAATTGCAGTAATTATGTGGGCCCAGAGGGTTTCTGCACAGTACCTTATTTACTTAGGTCAGTGGTGCCTGTCCAAGCTCTACATTTGTGAGCCATTTACTACTACATTTATTAGGACATACAACCCAGCTGAGGGTGGTTAATGATTTGTTGTTATTCAGGAGGATGACATGGTTGAGGCTGCTGCTTATGGCAAAACAGCCATCCCATCAGTGCTTTTGTTCTAGCATGCCTGAGCAGAAAATGTATTTTAGAGCCTCGAAGATGATGGAGGGATGGGGGCTCTCATCCAAGTGTGGAGATTCCTGATGGAGGATATCAAGGAAGATGGAGTGAGATATTTCTCAGTGTCACCCAGGGACAGGACCAGGGTCAATGGGCACAAATGAAAGTACAAGAAAATTCCACAGAAACCATATTTCTTTCACTGAGAGAGTCATTGAGTATTAAAACAGGATGCCCAAAGAGGTCCTTAAAGACATTAAAAAGATGACTGGAGACAGTGGTGGGCAACCTGCTCTGACTGTGTCTGAACAGGTGGGTCAGCACCTGCCAGCCTCAAGCATGCTGTGGTTTCATGAAAATTATTTAATTCAGTTATTGTCAAGGAGACAGGAAGAGAAAAAAAGGAAGAAATATTGAAAAGGAGAAAGGGAATAACATAGAAAAAGAAGAGAGAGAGAGGAAATTAAAACAGAGCACAGCAGCCACTCAGTTTGAAAAACATTTGTATGGCTTCCCTCTAAGGATGGGCTGGTTTCTTGTCTTAGGTACTTTTTCAGCAGTTCTGTATTGAATTTTACAATCCATAGTTGCAGCCAAAACATTTTAAAGTGAGAAAGGGAACAACAAAGAGACTGTTGCCCTTTAGGCCCTTTGCAAAGATTCATGAACGATCCGTAAGAGGATTAGGACCAGAGAGATCTCCTCTCCAATGGGGTGTGTGAATGTTTGCTCTTGAAGCTTTGACAAAAGATGAGCAGTTTTAGTTAGAAGCTTGTGGTTAGGCTTGCTCTCAACAGGTGGGATTGGTAAATGCATAAGAAGATATTGTGGGTTTCAAAGCCTTTTTTAAGGCTTATTCCCAAATTCTGGTAACATCTACCCAGCACCTACAGGTGTTGCCTGTCATAATGCATAATTTTCTCTGGAGACAAAGGAAAAAGTTCCCCCCCCTGGAATACTTGGGTCAGAGAATCCTGCAGCAAAAGCAACACCGGTGAAAATTAATTGATCTTGCAGAACTACATATTTCATGTCTTGGCATCTTATAAATGTCACCCTTGTAATGTGATTAGAACAGGGGAATTCATAATCCCAACTTATTATGTTATTATGAGAGCTGAACAGAGAATTTAGCACATCTGGTCTTATTCTGAGCTCATAGTTATTGAACAGAACAAACTGTTTTCATTTCTCTAAAGGTTTTTTATCGGCCTAATTACTAAAGCAATCTGTTTAGCTTTTCCAGCTGCACTAAAAACAGAGCTCTCAGACAGCTTGAGAGTGGTGTTCCCCAGTTCCTTCAAAGCCAAAGTAAGACCCAGTTACTCTGTAAGGAAGTGTCAATGATTATCTGAAGACACCATTTGAGTTGATACAGCTAGATCAGACAATGGGCTAGATTTAGTACATAGGGCTGCCCAGGCACACAGAGTTTACCTCTAATCACAGACAAACAATTGAGCCTGTCAGGGTGTCAAGCAAACACTACAAACTGTCATCAGTAGCCAAGACAGAGAATTAGGAAGTCAACTCATTTCTGCTCAAATGCAGTACAATCCCACCTCTGTGCAGTGATATTTACAGGACTGAGACTAGAGATGTCAGGGCTTAAATCTATAGAGGCACTTTGCTCTTCCTATTGGCAGATTAGTTAATTAACCAGTATTTTAACAAGCATTTCAAGTTATCTGACTTCCCTGAAGTTCCTGGTCCCAGAGCTCTTATGTGAATTTCTAATCTGGTGTGATTTGTTCCCATAATGACTCTGCCTTTCATGAACACAAAGAAATCCTTCTTCTTTGTGAGTAGGTGTATATTTTTACAGCATTGCATTGCTCCTGCCTGGAAATGCTCTGGCTGCATGGATTTTCC
>VZRX01012666.1:0-34462 GCA_013398075.1 Notiomystis cincta
TTTCACTTTCATTTGAGAAAGAGAGAGAGAGATAGGCCCTTTTTGGTTTGTTTCCTCCTGGATTTATGTCCAAACTGGCACACTGCTCCCCTGAGATTCTTCTCCCAGATGTGTCTGGGCAGATGGGTTGCCAGGATCCATTACTCCAGGTCCAGAGGGGCTTGTGAGTATCTTCTACACCAATAAAAAATGCTGTTCTCACTTACTGTGCAGTCAGTAAACTCTTATAATTGTGAGATTCTTTTTTATGTCAGTGTTGTCTTTTTTGGTGTTCAGCTTCTTTTATCTTGCTCTAGCAGCTTTAATTCTTATTTCAGGAGGAACAATGCAATGTAAGGTTCATTTAGAAAAAAATTCAACACCACCCATCAACATCCCAAAAAAGCAGCACCCTCATTCCCACTTCTCACTCTGGCTGTCTTACTTTGAGAATCATTGTGTCACTGGTTTCCTAGCTCACAGACTGCTTTTACTCATGTCAGCAGCCAAATTGCTGGTCTGTCTGAAGGTGATCTTCCAGGGTAGGAAAATGGAAGATTTTACTTGCTGCTCCGTGGCAGATGTTGTAAGAACTAGATTTGAATAGTTTTCCCAAGCTGATGGGAAGAGGCAATAAACAACTTACTGAGTGTTTTTGGAAAACTAGGGATTCTCTTGTAAGAATCAAGGGGAAGAATAGAGAGAAAGCCTTATAATTTCAAATGAATCTTTATGTGGTTTAGCATTTCCTAATTAAAAACCCTATGGATTTTGGTAATGTCTACCTTGCAGATTCATCCTTTGACTTTATTTTGATGAACAGTACATGTCATAGGATACCAAGTTTCCTTCCTAAGCCAGGTGGTACAGAAATCTAGAGCTGATGTGGTTTTTTTGAGTCAAAGTGTTCAGAAGAGAAAGTGGGAGCATGTTGTGTCAGCTGTTCCCATGACTTCTGTTACATACCATAAAAAGGCTATACAACTTCCACTGTCAAGTGTCTCAACATTTTCAGACCTATGCAGCCAAATCATTTAATGGCATCTAAATTGGTATGCTGTCAAAAACATAGAAGGCTTTGAATTCAGTGTGCCATGTCCCCCTTGTTGTTCTGCTTGTGCTTTGAAAGGAGAAAGTGCACCTGGGTCAAGAAGGGCCTGCCTGCCTTGTTGGGATGTGGCTCTTGAAGTCTATGGGAGATGCTGTGCTGTGTATGAATTTTACCTTTTCATTTATGAAAGTGGGGAGGTCACAGCTTTCTGGAGATCTTCCTTCAAAATAATGTTTATTGTTTCTGTGTTGCTTTGGAGATTTTATTTTATTTAAATTGTAGGTGGGGAGAGGGTGGGTGTCACTAATTGCATATGGGGAATTCTGACTACACAGGTATGTCTTTCAGAGAGGGTTTCTTTCAGAGGGGGTTTCTCTCTAGTCTGTAAGTGAGTATCAAGACCAGAAGATTAAAAGAATGTAGAAGTAAAATAAGAGTTAAACAAAATAAACTAAAATTATGCATGTTTTTTTAAATATAATTATACAGGTTTGTGCTGGTGGTTTGCTTTTGTCTGCTTAGAAACTTTCCCCTCTGTTATTTATTATGTCAGATCTCAGTTAAGAAACCTGCTTAGTTTCTTTGTTAATAAATCACCAGCCATGAAGTTTTGGTGGGGTCTTTTTCTGAGTGGGAGTTCGTTTGGTGGGGTTTTTTGAGTGGTTTTTGTGTGTATATGTGTGTGTCTGTTTTTATTTTTGCTTTTACCGAACCCTTGGTAACTCCCTCTTCAATATACTTTAAAAGTATTCTTGAAACTTCCCACACTGAGTCTCCCATTTTTTGGTGTCCAGAATAGTGACTGTTGGTCTTTTTGCTTTTGGTATTAGCAGGTTTATGTACAATATGAGGTGTTGGCTGTGTGCATTGCCTAGATTTGGCTTAAGGATGCAAGATTGTAGTCTCTTATAAGGAACAATAATGGGCAAGTGGCTTGTAAAGCAACAGTTGACAAGTTAATGGCAAGAGTTTCATAAAGCTTTAAAAAAACCCCACATGCAGCTAAGAAATGGAAAGGATATAATGGCTTCATTTTCAAAAGTAGCATACTGGTTATGAATTTGTGTTTGCAGAACAAAGTCAATAATGCTTGTGTTGTTTTGATTAGGTACTCAGAAATGCTTATCATAACTGCTGGATCACTGGCACACAGGTGGGATTTTTTGGGAAAGTGCTCACTTAGAGCATACCACAGGAGTGTTGGAAAAATGAAATTTTGTTTTAATATAGCTAAAAATGCAGTGTTAATGAAAGAAAGATTGTCATTTAGAATAAGAGTGCTTCGTCTCAATGCCCCCTCAATTTTCAGTAAACTTTCTAGTTTTGTAGTTGGTTTCCTTGCTAATGCAAGGCATATTATGGCTTGTGTGAAGAAACATTTGGTATGGACACAGGTTTATTTCTTTTTAATAAAGATGTATGCTCTTGTGTAATGGTGGTAGTTACAGGGAATTTTTTGATTTGTTTGTTTTTCTGCAGGTTGGTTGTTAGATCCATGTACTACATAAATCCCTAACATCTTCCTGCCACTGACACATTTAGTAGTTGGAGTTAGGAAATGGGTTTGGTTGCCTGAAACTGTTTGAAATATGTAGCCCAGTTGTACTTGAAGGTACACATACAGGAAATATTTTATTAATGCTGGCTTAGCAGAGACACCTATGTTTCCAGGTGGATTTCTATCTCTTCTCAGTTAATGATAGGAGGTGATGTGAAAGTGAATTAAAATTACATGCTTTGCTTGCAATGATTATCCCTAGGTAAGGTGATGCTTCCTAAGTGCCCCTGTTGGCTTTGGTGGTAGAAAGTCTTTATTTGATCTTGTGCATAGTGTGTCCCCTACACCATCACTGCTGTGCCCCCCACCTCTGCTTGTTGGTCTCTGCCACCCTCCTTCAGTCTTCATCCTTGAAGCTGCAGTGCCAGACACGGGGTTTAGCTGCATGTGATGGTTCTCTTCCAGAAGCACCTCTTCTGAGCCCTCTGCTGGGATGGTGTTTGTCATCCTGCTTTAGTTTTTCGTTTGTGGTAGCATGTGAGCATGTTTGACACGGGTTGTTGTTTTCCCTTCTCCGTGTGCAAGCACATACAGTTCCTACACAGATGATTTTTCTGAGGTGTCAGAAGGGAACAAGTTTCTGTGAATGAAGTTTAGCCCTTCAGATATCTTTTGGAATGGGGGGAGCAAATATCTGCTGATGCCCTTGTCTCCTGGGGAAGTCACAGCAGACCAAAGAGTGTAGGCTCTGGGCAGGCACTACAGTTCCCCTATTAGCCACTTTTTGTTATCAGCTTTGCCCATACCTTTATAAGGTGATGCTTTTGTTTTAAACAGTTATTGTGGCTTTGAGAGATACACCCTGCTTTGCCCTGCAATTGATACCAGTTCTGAATGAGTTCATATTTCAAGTCAATGGTGATTGGTCTGCCAGCAGGTTTGATAGGTTGGTGGACTATTTCTAATAACTGCCACAGTAAGTGAGGAAAAACGACTAGTTTCTATAAGCTTAGCCTTTCTGGGCTAGGATGTACATTTTGTACACCTATTTTTAGAGCCTCTTGGAACATGAACTGGAAGCAGTCATGCTGAGCCTTGTTTGGCTGTGTGGCATGTGCTGCTATCAGTTGATAAACCCCAGTGAAAATACCACAGTGAAGCCCTGAAGGGGAAAATACCACAGTGAGCATAGAGGATAGAGTAGGTTGGTGTTGTGGTGCAGGGGGGATTGGTACAGGACTTCAGTTTCAAGAAGCTGTTGCAGTCTTACCTCGAGTCTTGTGTTCAGCTTTGGGCATCCTGATATACGAAAGATCTAAAGCTATTGGAGAGAATCCAAAGGAGGGCTGTGAAGATTGTGAAGGGCCTGGAGAGGAAGCCATGTGAGAAAAGCTGAGGGCGCTTGGTCTATTGGAGAACAAGAGACTGAGCAGAGGCCTCAGTGCAGTCAGCAGCTTCCTCAAGAGGGGAAGATAACTTCTCTGTGGTGACCCGTGGCAGAACCCGGGGGAACGACTAGAGCTGTGTCAAGGGAACTTTAGGCTGGGTGTTAAGAAAAGGTTTTTCACCCAGAACTGGTTGGACACTGGAACACACTCACCAAGGAAGTGGTCATTGCCCCAATGCTGCCAAGAGTTCAAGAAGCATTTGGGCAATGCTCTTGGGCACATGGTGGGATTCTGGGGGCTGTTCTGTGCAGGGACAGTAGTTGGGCTTTGATGATTCTATGATTTGGTGTTTCCTTTTGATTAAAGTTGGTGGCTTTATGCTGTGCCTATACTGGCATTTATATTCAAATCCCAAGCATGTGTGAGGAGAAGGTGCTGTTGTGCTGGTGCACTGGGCTGAATGCTTGTACTGGAGAGTGCTTGGGATGACATCTTCCACAGTGGGAACCCAACTACATAATATTCCCTAGGAACACACATGACTCCATGTTCAGAAACTGTGGTTACACACCACTGTCCTTGTGGTAAGGCTCCAAATAAAGGGGTGAGAATATAAATATTGTTTGCAAAGAGAGAAGTTCAGCTTGAAAGGTTGTTTTTTGTTTTATTCTGTTTTGGTTTTTTTCCATCACTCCCCTTTTTATAGGGGGAAAAAATGGGATGCCACCTCCATTTGGGGAAAACCATTAAAGCAATCCATATCTCTTATACAGCACTTAGTGACTCCTTTGTGTAATTTATGAGCACATTCCTCTGAGGGCATGGTCACATCCACTATTTGAAAATGTGCTGAGCTGAGTTGGGCTCCCCAGGCATCCCTTCTGAGCCCCAGGGGCTTTGAGATTGATTGCTGCTTAAAGGAGGAGTGCAAGAGCAAGGAACAGTTCCCTGCTTTGGGGTAGCTGTTGCATTCTCTTCTGGCTGTGAAGTGGGTGTTTTAAGGATGTGGTTTGTGTGTTATGGTTGGATGTAGGCTGCAGCTGGCACAGCTCGATGCCTAAACAGCACCTGTGTGTGTGGTTTGGCTGGTTTTTTTGTTTGTTTTTTTGGTGTTTTTTTGGGTGTTTTTTGTTTGTGGTTTTTTTTTTCCCCCCCCAGGTGCTGACTACTCAGAATTTAATGAAATTCAGAGAAATTATTACTCAAAACGCAGAGAGTAGGTAAAATTTTCTTGTGTGGTTCATTTTTGGTGAAGATACTGAACAGCTTGATAGATGTCAAAATTACCCTTGCTAAAAGGGGTAATGATCATAGAGTGTAAATATTAAGTAGGTGAAATCCAAGTCTGAAATGGCACTGCAAGCTGTTGAGGTAGCAGACTCAACAAGTGTGCACTTGTGCGTTGTGTATGCATGTTAAAGATAACTAATGCTAATTATGATTAGCTGTATAGTGCCTGTCTGAGGAGAGAGTCTGATGGACAGGGCTCATTGGTACCCCTGAATTTGTATTTGCTTGAGTAGAAAATGTAAGCTTGGGGTTATCTTAGAGTGCCTTCCCTTTTAATAAATAGTATATTAAATTCATCCAGCTGATATTGTCCTAAAGTTTACCTCTAAAATAGCAGAATGAAAGGTGGAGTGTAGCAGGTTGGGCAATACTGAGATGTGACTTTATTTCCTTTTATTGTGCCTGCACAAGCAAATGTAATGTCAGCTCCCTGGTGTCAGGTAAAATCACAATATTGACAGCACATGTATAAGGTTGAACACTCCAGCTCTTGGTGGTAAACCCAACAAACAAAACCATCTTTAAAAAATGTTTCACAATTAGAAAAATAAATAGAACCCACTCTGACACTTTTATAAAGGTCAGTAAATATTTCAACGAATTTATCTGTATTTTCATGTTCTTTTGCTGAAAGTTGTGATGCTAAATTACTTTATTACCCAATACTGTGCTGTTTGATCTTCTTCACTATGCACCTGAATTATTTTTCAACTTTCATCTTTTACTTCTTCCTGAGAACAATACAATTAGATTTAGCAGCAGAGTTCAGATGTTATGCTTGAATTGGTAGTTCTACTAATTTTTTATAAGAAACGCCCATTTATAATTAATTTAATTTATGGTCAGATGTTCAGATGACTTGAAGAAAGGCTAATGCTCTAGCATCATGTATTTTTCAGAATTTTTACCAGACTAATTTAAATGCTATTCATCTATTCTTATGTTTTTCTTAAACTAACAATCTACTAAGAGTTTCCAGCTGTCTATTATTTTTTCTTAGATTTGCTTAATTAAAATAAGAATTAAGAAAAAATATAACTATCATAGTTTCTGTAATTTCAAAATCTTTTAGTGAGCTACTCACTTATGGCCCTGTATTAGAAGTGGTTTTTAGCATTACATTAAAAATTTTACTATCTTGGAAAGAGAGGTTTGGACAGAACTGCAATGTCTTCTTTCAGCTACTGCTGTAGGTATTTCCCAGTGTGATTTTTGGAAGTGCAAAAATAATCAAGGTACACAATGGAAGAAGAGAAAACCATGGTCAGTTATTGTCAAATAGGTGATAATCCCAGTTTGATGTTTCACTGGTATGCTCAAATTTTTCATTACCTGTCAAGCTTCACTTTTTAATGTGCTGGGAATAAGGAATAAATGTGCATTATGTGGGATACTGTTCTCTCAGTCCAGAGTATTTCTCTGCTAATTATCTATTGAGTTAACCAGTGGTGTATATTTTAAAACAGTGAAATTAAATGAATGCCAGTTACAAATCTGGTCCTGCAGATGGAATAAATGACCAAGTATAATTGAAGCAAATACTACACTGACCATGCATTTTATGTATCTTTAATCTGGATGTAGAGAAGCAATGACTGTGTGCAGTACATGCACTTCTCTAGCCACTGCAGCACTGATTGCCAGCACATCTTCCTCAGTCACTATTATTGCTGGGAGAGATATTCTGTCTTACCTGTAATTACAAATAAATCAGGATGACAGAGATGCCACTTGACAGGGCTCTGCTGTGTGTCAGGGCCTTAGAAGCAGGACAAGTTTGGAGCAGTGATGATAAGAAGAGGAACAGCTGGATGTGGCAGCTCACGTGTGAACAGCAGGCTTTACTTTTGCAGAGAGCAAGCAATGTTTTCAGAAGTGTAATAAACCCTAATGGATAGCACTGATAATCTCACCAAAGCATTATGTGTGGCTTTCAGATGTTTGCTGGAATTGCTGTTCCAGTGTTAGGTTGGCAGCAGAGGTGGCTGAAAAAACCCCCAAATTTTGAATTGCTGCTTTTAAATGAGGATGAGAGGAAAAGTAAAATGTTCTGCCTGTCTTGGAGGGAGATGTCTTAAGTCTTTGACACTGAAAGCTAAACTACTGGCCTTGGTTTGAGGTTGGTTCTCTAGAGGGTGATCTTTTGGTCTCCACAAGTTCATAGAAGCAGAAAATGTGTAAACCCAAGTTAATATAGTTGCTGTTGTATGAATAGTGTGAAGTTCCTAAGGTTCAGTATTGATAGGCAGTGATGCATTATTGCAGGGATGAAGAGACTGAGGCATGGGCTTTATGCAGTAGTTGTGATAGGTTGATGTGTGTCCCTCTGCCATCTGCCACAATTAGGTTAGAATAACCTTGTGAAACATAGGCTGAAGTTGCTTGTGATTCAGGATACAGAAAAAACAGATATGAAATTTGATATGAATTTTGAAGAGTATGAAGATAAGAAATTTGATGACAAAGCAAGTGTTTGACTGTCATAGCAGGACTCCTAAACCTACATATACTGGAATCTCAGCACTCTGACATGAAAACACTTCCTATTTGATTACATTTTAGGCTTTACTGTGTCACTTAGGACTATGTGCTTGCAGTTTCAGCACTTGGATTTATTGAGGATATCATTCCATATTTTAGAGTAATGTCACGTGAGGCAAGTAGCATCAGTCATGTGCTCTGATGGACAGGCAGGACAGGGTGTGTGGGCCCAGGGCTGTCCCAGCCTGTGTGGTGCAGCTTCAGAGCTCTGCTGCTGGAGGAATGCAGACCATTATATACAGGCCATCTGGGATCATACAGGTGGCTAGTTTTGGGATATGGGATAAATAAGCATGGCAGCTTTTTTGTCAAGGGAGAATCCTGCCAGCCTGGAGTCATCCTTTTTTCCTGCACTTCTGTTGTGCTTAGTTCATCCTGAAATGGAAGAAAACTGCCCTTAAAATAAATACAGCATTATTGTGTGTATGAATGCTGTGCTTAAGCTTGGGAGTTTTGGGGTCCTGTGGGATGAAGTAGTTAGAAGAAGCAAGAAGATTTCAAGGTGGTTTAAGGTTTTAACTCAGACAACATTTGTGCAGTGGTCACTACTAATAATTTTATTCTTTTGCCCTAACTGAAGTTAAAATGAGTATAAATGAGAAGTACTAGGAGCCATTTGAATTTTTCTGCCTAGCAGGCACTCAGAATAACTGTTTTAGAGGTGAACAGTGTTTTATATGACTGCATAGCCTTTATGGATTATCCTTCTCAGAAAGAAGGTATATTATTGCTACTGTATCCTTACAATTTCTATTGAGTTAGGATAAAAATAAAGTGCTGGAGTCATGTCTATAGTCAGGAGTAGTAATAAAAAGAGCAGCCAAAATCACACTTTTTTTGTCATTGACTTCACTTTCAGTGCTGTAGCTATTAAAAACCCACAATGTACTTGTTTTCAGTTATTTTCAGTCAGCACTGCATCTGTACAAGAAGGGAAAGAGGTTTTTGTTTAGTGTACTGTGCATTTCTATGTGCACTTGCTAAGAGTTCCCACAGAAATGCCCCACTTCCAAGGTGCCCTTGCATGACAAGGATGAGGCTCTGTGAGGGCCACCAAATAACGAGGATGATAGTTCATCTAGCATGGAGATGTTGCCAAGGTGGAATCAGCCTATGCTCTGTGTCAAAATTGGTTCCATAAAGGAAAAGAGATGGGACAGTTCTCCTTGAAGTGGAGGAACAGGCTGTCCTAATGTGCTGGAAGATGAGCAGGTGGGGAAGAAGAACAGAAAAGCTGGAACTCGTGGGAAAAAATAGTTTATGACCTTTGGAAGAAGGGGAAGGCAACTCAGGAGGACTCCAAGGATGTCATGATGTTATGTGAGGAGAAAATTAGAAGGGACACAACCCAGCTAGAACTTAATGGCTACTGCCATAAAGACAATAAAAAGTGTTTTTATAAATACAGTCACAAGAAAAGGAGGGCCACAGAGAATGTCCATCCTTTATTGAACTCACAGAGGAACATGGTGTCAAAGGATGAGAACAGGCTGAGGTACTTAATGCCTTCTTTACCTCAGTCTTTAATAATAAGACTCATTGTTCCCTAAGTACCCAGCTCCCGGAGCTGGAAGACCAGGATGGGGAGGAGAATGAAGCCCTGTAATCCAGGGGGAATGGTTTGCTACACCCCTTAGATATACACAGCTGTGGCACCAGATGGGATCCAGGGAAGGCTTAAGGGAGACCTTAACACTGCCTGAGAGGAGGTTGTAACCAGGTGGGGGTTGAGCTCCTCTCCCAGGTAACAAGCAGAGGACAAGAGGAAATGGCCTCAATTGCACCAGGGGATGTTTACAGTGGATGTAGGAAAAATTGCTTCACTGAAAGGGCTGTCAAGCACTGGAACAGACTGCCCAGGGCAGTGGTGGAGACACAATCCCTGGAGTGATTTAAAAGACCTTTTGTTGAGCTTTAGGAATAATACTCCCCAATTTAGTGCTCCCATCAAGACTCCCCCAAATCAGACATAGCTTACTGGCTCCTCACCTCCACCTTCCTCCTCCTCCTCTCCCCCCCTCCTCCACCCTGCTCCACCTTCTTGCTCTGGGGTGGAGTTGAGAATCAGAGGCACAAAAACTTGAGAATCATTGATTGAGATAAGAACAATTTATTGGAAAGAACAACGAGATAAGAAGAATAAACAGTAACAGCAACAATATTAATAATGAAAGGTGTAAGATAAATTATTTATGTGAAAAGTAAAACAATACTAGATTTTGAGATTCTGTAAGCACTTACATCTTATGCCAGTGTATTAAGGGATGATGCCACAGCCAGTTAGTTCTGTTGCTATCTGCAAGCCTGTCCTTAGGTTAATCAGGTAGATTTAATTGATTTTCCACACATCCCTTCTTTCATAGCAAAATAAGCTTAGTGTCTGCATATTAATCAATGAATACTTTTTTCTTCTGTGTATTGTGCTCGTTGCCAGTTGGTGATAATTAAACCATGGCTGTATATCATTGTTGCTGACAAAACAGGTTTTGCAGACTCCTGCAGGCTGTTGCTGTGCTGGGGCTGTTCAAGGTCATGTACTGCCAGCTTGGATGCTTGTGGATTCCTCTTACTTGATTTGGCCTCAATGCAACCCAGATAAAATGTTGTGCTCTGTGATCTTGTTACATTCACACCCTGTGGCTTACAAGGATGTTTTGATGCTTGCCTGACCACACACAGGTTTATTTTCTGATTTTTGTGATCAGTTTGTGATAAACTGAATGGAGATTTTGAAAAAGGGTTAACATTTCTGTTAAAAAATAAAACTCTGTGTGATCCATATGCATGTGAACTTCAGTTATGTTTCATTTAGGTTTGTGTGGTAGTTCAGAATTGGTTGTCTTGGCCCTTCACTGTGCTGATGGAAGGAAGGCCAAACTGTCAGCCTGGGTTGGCCCAGTTCATCCCTGCATTGACTTTCAGAAGCTGGCAGTCCCTGGGATTCTCTAATAATCTACACTGTTTTTCAAAATAAGAAATCAACAGAACATTGTCTTGGTGTTGGTCTGTCTTAGGAGTATTTTGGTTTATAAGTATTATCTGTAGCTTCAGTGGTAACAGGTTTCACAGGGAAGCATCATTCTGCTTGGGGGAAATGAGAGATGCTCCTTAGCAGTGCATTGATCTGGTTGGGTGAGGAGCATCTCACATTTCCCCTGTCTGTCTTTGTGGGACACTATCCTGAATTTACTGTTTGCTTTGCTTGCAAGAAAATAAATCTCTGTTTTACTATTGGCAAACTGGTTAGAGGTTTGTATTCCCCAGTGAATTTACTTGGTGTATGAGATGGAGTTGTCATTGCTGTACCAGTGTATACACAATATACAATATTGCAGTCTTGTTTGTGCAGGAAAAATAAAAGGTTCCTTTTTGTTTACTTCTTCTCACCTGCTCAGAATTCAGAGATAGATTTTGTAGACAGCTTATGTACTGATTTTTTAAGGAGTAATACTGCTTTGCATTCCTTCATTTATTTTTGTGTTCCTTGAAACTTGGTAGGCATTTACATTGAAGCAGTCTTTGCTAATGGTTTCCAAAACTGAATGCAGTACTTTGCATTGACAAGTAGCAAATGCTTTCTGTGATGCTTTAATCTTGTATTTCCACCTTTCAAGTCAGCAGAACTGTCCAGGTAAGACTTGCAGGTGGTGTGGACTAAAAGGTGATAAAAGTGTGAGTCTTTCCCCTCCTTTGGCAGCCCCTCATTCTCGTCCTCACTTTCCTCACTGCATTTGTTCTCTCAGAAGAGCCAGAATTGGTTTCTTCTGAAGGGACCTATTGTTGTAGGGTGTATTTCTGTTACAGCTTGTCCCATTTCACTAATGTCAAGGAAAGGAATGTCCTGTTGTGGTAGAATGCTCTGCTTTCTATCCCTTGTGAGCTATCCTGGGCAAAGAAAGAGGAGGAATTTGTTACCTTGCCTTTGCACATGTGCATTTTTTTACATAATAATCTAGTAAACAAATTGTCTGTGCAGGCTCAGAATGAAAACATCAGGCATGTAACACTGATCCCTTCCAAGAATAAATACTTGTGTGTTTTTGTATTGTGCTGGAGATCTGGGATTAATGAAGGATTGAATGGCAGCTGGGACAATGCAGGTTTTGTAGCCATGTGCTGTTTTCAGTAGAATAAAGAATGAGGAAAGGAGTGCTCAAACGGTGGTCTGAAGAAGGGTATTTACTAAACAGAGTTGATTTAGGGTGTTTGCTTTTCTAATAATTTGCTGTTAACTCTCAAGTGAGTTTCTCATCAAATTTTAGCAGTAGTAAATTACATCATAATTTTGTTTTTTCTGACAGACTTTATATTCAGTTTAATATACAGATGGCACAATAATAATACCTCCATATCCCCAAATACAGAAGTTTTGGGGTTTTTGCAGATTTTTTCAGTCCTTAAAGTTCCTGCCTTCCTCAGTGGTGTGTTTGGAGTGAAGTGAAGCCAGTGTTGGGTAAAGGTTCTAATTATTTTTAACAAGCTTGCTACCTGACTGTAGAAAGCTGAGTAATGTACTTTCTCAAATGTTATTTCACAGCATGGTGTTAATGCAGGGTAACTGCATTGCTGCATCTCCCAGGGATACTCCTCCTGGGAGGGAGGGTGGAGAGAGCCCTTCATGGCACTATTCCCAGCCTCTGCAGTGGCCCTGACACTTTGTGCTATTAGGACTTCTAAAAATGAGTACTTAATTTTTCTAGTAAAAGATATATTATTTTAAGGGAGCAGGAAAGACATCCCTGTGGGGAATCTCACTGTAGGAGCATTTTTAGGTCTGTCCACAGTACAGTTCTGACCCAGATCATCCACCTTACAGTTCTGACCCAGATTTTCAGCATACTTTGTAATACTCAGACCCAGAAAGTATGATTTAAACTCTTGCAGGTCTTTAATTCAGTCTCCTCTTCAGTGGCAGTAATGACTTTTCAATGCTGTTATTTGGACATCTCTTAATAAAGTCTTGTGTGTTTCCCTCAATGCAAAAGTACTTGGCCAGTGACCTGTATGGTCTTGAACCTAGAAAAGCAACTTCATGGTGGTTTTGACCTTCCCTTGTATCTGCATGTAAAACCGTCTTTGTATTGCTGTCTTGTACCTTGTTATTTCATACAAGCCCTAGTGCAGGAGATAAATCAGTTTTTGCTGGTTGTATAATCCTATGTGTCCGTTGTGTGTCACTGCAGTGGTTTTATAGGGCTTGTTTATTCAGGCTAATTGCATTTGATGGATTCTCATAAAAAGTTTTGAACCACAAGTGAGTAGGTAGCTAATTTCTCAGAAAGTTCCCTGAGCTAGAGACAGAATGTAGTGTCTGTGTGAGGAGGAGAGTTTTACAAATCCTGGTCTGATGATATGACCACCCTGAAACCTCACAAGCAGCAGGAAAAATGCTTTCAATTCCATACTTGTTTGAAAAGGCTAAGAACTGATGGCTTGATATTTAAAACAAGTCTGCATTTAATTTATTCTTCTCTATAATTTGGGAAGAAATATATGTTGTAGACTCTAAACTTGTCAAGCAAACATATTCTGAAGATTTACTGAGATGGTGAAAAGTTTGGGTATGGAATCCAATTCACTGTGAATGTAGAAGAAAAACAGTAATGGTGTCTTTCCTGTTAAAAGCTGAGGAAGAAGCTGGTTGTAGAAGTACTAAAATTCTCTCAGTAGTTTGCATTTGCAAATCAGTAAGGTGAGCAGATGTTTGCCAAAGTCAGGGATGGTTAGAGGAAGAAAAATGCCTTTGTGACAATTTACTCTACGGGAGCCTGGGATGAGCTCATTGTTATTATAGGTTTGATACTTATTTTCTACCTTTATATAGCAAAAGAAAATGAACATATATCTCAAACTGAACATGTGTGCTTCTGATGGTACTCTTTGCTACCTTGAAACAACTTCAGCTGTCCTCATGGTTCCACAATGCAAGTAAAAACAGTGCTGGTGTTAATGAATGATATTCCCTATTATGTTAACAAAGGAAGAACCACATAATGTACACTGGCTGACTGCAGAGGGTGAAGATAAAAGACCATGTGGCTCTGTCAGCAAAAGGGAGAACTCTGTTGCCAATTGGAATGAGTTGAGGAACTCTTAAAAAATACTCAGTTTTCAAAATATTGTGGTTGTGGGTGATTTGCTGATATGGAAGTATACCATTAGTAAAGTCCCCTTGGTAGGTGTGTACATACTGTGAATGTAATACTAAGAATTGCTTTATTTTGAGTAAATCCTCACTTTGGGGTCCTGCATGGTGTGGAGTGCCTCACACTGCAGACTGAGTGTGGTGAGGAGCACTTACCTTGGCTAAGCCCAGGCTGGGCACAAGTAAGGGATGCTGTGTCTTCTCCTGAGGGTTTCCAGAGCCTCTGGAGTCAGACGCTGTGCTGCTGCTGCTGCCGTGCTGTTTTAAGCTGATCCCTCTTGACATCTTGGCAAATCCTGGGAACTGTGGCAATGTTTCTGAGCTTGTGGACAGGAAGGGGGGGTCTGGGGCAGGCTGGCTACTTGCTTACAGCTCGCTGAGAAGTCTGTCCCTTGCTGGAAGGTGGTTGTTGCCAGATGGAAGGAGGACTGCAAGCTCCAGTGCAGATCTCTGACCTTTTCACCTGTCTTGGGTTGAAAGCACTAAGTAATTCTTGGTGTCCTTCTCTTCGAAGGTAGTGCTTGAGATGGTCTCAAGGCTCATATGGAGTCTTCCCTGCTTGGACTTTTCAGCTCTGTGGTGTATTTTCAGGTCATCTTTTTTATTATTTTCTTACTTTTGTTGAGCCAAAGTTACTGTGGCTGCTGAGCGTGGCTGCTGCTGCTTTCAGCAGCAGAACAGGGTTGGAAATGGAGAAGGGAGTCTTCTGAAGGTGAGAATAGGAAGGCAGGTGTTGGTTGCTGTGGATCACCTGAGCTTGAACATGGATTAAGAGCAGAGTATTAAGGTAATTACTGATGTTGGCTGTATTTGCTCTTGTGTTTTCAGTGGTACCATTTCTTTCAATCTCTCAGCACAACAAAGGAAATGAAGCCTAGTTGTAAAAGACATCTTGGGTTTAAAGGTTTCTTGCCCTGAGTGTGAAAAGGAATGTGTGCAACTTTCAGAGAGCATATTCTTTCAGAAGAGGAAGAAGCATCCACAGAAGAGGCTTTGTTGCAGCTTGGGGCAAGGTTTGCCAATGTGGGTTGTAAGTGCCTCTTAATGTCTGGAGATGAATCTGTGTGGAGAATTGGAGAAGAAATAAACTGTTGTGTTGCTGCTCTGTAGTGTGTGGATTGTGGGCAGCTTGTGTAGAGTTTGTGCTCTACAATTAGTACTCTGGTCAAATTCCCTGTCAAGGGTCAGCATGCCTGCTTAAAGTTCTTTGATGTTGCATCAATTGAAATAAAATACATGTTATTTCTGCTTTCACTGCACATTGTGACCTAGCTAGTCTTAAATAAAAGTTGACAGCCATTGTTTCTCTATTAGTATATGGAAATAAGGCTTCCTTGTACTCCCCACACAAGGCATCATTAATGTTCAGTGGGATTTTCTGTAGCAGAGCACCAGGCTCAGTAACCAAATAAAAATTTTTCTTCCCTTCCATTGTTGCAGAGTGTGTGACATCTTTCATGGTATAACTCATTCTCATTACATCTCAATAAAGCAACAAGCAGGAGGTGGGAAAGCACAGTATTGTTTTCTCTTTTGTGGTGATGATTTATCAGGGTGCTGTAGCTGATGAATGCCAAAAGCAAGATCATGTTTTAATCTTCCAGATTATTCATTTAAAAGACAAATGAAAAAATCCCCAGAAGTAAGTCACTGTTTGAAGGATTTATGTGTTCTAAATAGCACAAATAGAATGGAACTATTTAAGACAAAGAATGCTCACTTTTCAAGTATGTGGTTCCAACATGATTAAAAAACCTGGAGTGTTTCTTACCCTCCTTAGCAGAGGGCCAATGCTTTGGGGTTTTTTTATGCTTAATGATCTGTGGTGATTTTAATCTACTTATTGGTAAGGAAACAGCCCTTCATCTTTTTTATGTCATCTTATTTGGGTCAGTTCTCTCAGTTGATAGTTAACAGTGGATAATCTCATTTATCTTCATCATTTGATCATCTGAAAGTTGCCTTCAAGTTAATCTTAGTTTCTTTCATGGGAATCTGTTAAATTCAATTAATATGAATTTGAAATATAGTCTTTTAAGGATGCTGCATTTGCATGCAGTACTTCTCATGAGCCTTCAAATCAAATGTGTGTGAGCATGTCTATTCTGCTATCACTATTGTCAAGACAGAGAGCGGCTGCCATTAATGGGGGGACCTAGAATAGGACTCTGAGGCCTTAGTATAGTTGAGAAAAACTGAAACTCATATTCTGAATTTTTGGCTTCTGGTTCACCTCTTCAAACAGTTGCTTTCTCTATCCTTGTCTGAATGAGAGATGATTGTGTAAGATTCTGGTAACCACAATAACAATATGTCTTCCCATGAAAGAGCAAGAGTTGTCAAGCACAGTTTTTCTTGTGTTTCAATGTTTTACATAACTAAACTTGCATGTGGTACCTACTTCTGTATTATTAGAAAATTACTGTAAGAATACCACACTGGAAGAAAGTTCTTGGATTGACAGATTCTAGTTTCCCTGGCTCCCAGACCTAACCAACAGTCTGAATATTGCACAGCACTCAATAAGATCAGAAATCCAGAACTCATGGTGGGACTTTACCTTCTAAATAGGCAAGAGTGAGAACATGTACAGGGTACCCTGCTGTCTCTTTGGTTAGCATTCCAAATATTGAAATCAGTAAAGCTTTTGTGAAAGACTGTGGAAGAATTCAGGTGAAGGCTGTGTCTTTAAAGAGAGCAGTTGCTGTGAGATACCAGAGGTAGAGTTTGAAAATTTAAATGTATATATTGGAAAAACAAGTGTACTTCTGTAGGGTGGCCTTCATGTATTGGGAAGACTGGTTTGAATGTTTTTTTTCCCCATCTTGTCCCATATTGCTTTCTGCATATTAGTTGCTTTTTTTCCCTGTTCTTTTATTGATTCTCTTGAATAATGGATTTTGGAAAGACATAGGTTTAAAATAAATATCTTTCTGATTGTTTTATAAGAGATTTATTTTATTTGAAGTTGACTGAATTCCTTCACATCCAATTTTGGGTGGTTTTGCTTAGCTTTTTAAGCTGAAGTGTTGCATTTTATAAAATAACTGGTTTATGGGGTCAAGCCTGTAACTGGTTCATTATTTCTGATAAGGTTGAGAATCCTGGCTTACATAATCTGTTTTTGTTTGCCAGTCATTGTGCAGAGGGATATGTGTGTGATGTGCCTGGTTTTTGATCCCTGCCAGGAGGAGAATTGGTGCTGGGGCCCATCATGTGTTACTGTTGCCCAGTCTGCTGAACAAAGCTGATGGGTTGTTTCTGTGAGGGCTTCACTGTGTCTTCATTTGCTTGGTTTTTTCCTTACTCTTGCTTCTTGTTCATGGAAAGGTCCTGAAAAGGAAAAGGTTCTTGGTTTTGAGCCTTAGCACAATTGTATGAAGGCTATGTACAGCAGCATTTAATCAGTAAAAGAACATACAGAATGCAAACAAGAGTTGAAACATGAAATGTGCCCCACTGAGAGAATGAAAGAATATTTTTATTCTTCCCCAATCCTCCACCTTTTTCTGCTGAGCACTTCTGAAGGTCTTTTTCTTTATTACTTACATTTTTATTCTTAATATCTTATTTATGCAATGATGGTCTTGTCTTTGGTCTGGTGGTTGAAATTAAATAAGTTCTGTCTGTCTGCTAGACCCAGAAAGCAGAGAGAGGGAGAAATGGCTTTACCTTGGAGACCATGGGAGTGGTGCATAGCATCAGAGGTTGAAGGCTGGACTTTCTTTTGAATGTCCTACATGAGATTATTATGAGAAAACCTCATGGACATGGAGCAGCTGCTCAAAAAGCAGCAGCTGGGTGCACAGTGGTAGGAAAATAGCTTGTGTCTGGTAGGACAGTGAAGTTTGGGTGGGGTGTTCTTTGGGTTTTTTTTGGTTTTTTTTTTTTAGTAACAGGTGATTCAAGTAATCCTAAAAACAGATACAGAGCAGGATCTGTTTCAGCATGGGGTGTCTAGTAAGGCTGTATTAATTCCCTCATCACAGATTTTTACAGAGGAAGGATTGAAGAATTGGACCTTATCTCAAAGTGAATCAAGCCTGTCAACCATCTATTTGGCTCTGTCAGGCTTTTGTATATGCCTTGAAAGAGTCCAGGTAATGTGTTATGTTGTTTAATCCTGCTGTTGACAGATTAGTTCCTTCTGACTTGTTTATAGTGGTGTTTTTGTGTGCTAAAAAAAGATTTGTCTAATTAGAGATGTGTTGGCATCTTGGGTAGCATAAATATTTCAGGAAGTTTCTTCTGGGCATGTTCTTCCTTGTAAGTCAGTGAGTCCTCATCATGCCAAACACTTGGTGGTTAAAGTCAGCAAATGCCAGAAATATTTTGCTAATTCATCTTCACATTGTTTGGGGAATGAAATTGGGAAATTGTTATTTTTATTAATATAATAATAATAATAATTCTAGTTATCCAACTAGTCAGACAGCTTGCAGAGAAGACTGAGTCACAGACTTGCCACTTGAGCAAAGAATAGTTGTACATCAAAAGAAGATGAGAGGGACCTTTGGCATACATGTGGAGTGCTGTCATAGTGCAAAATAGCTGAAACACCTCATGTTAAAAGTGGTGAATTGCGTCAGACTTCTCACATGGCTCTGTTCAGATTTTTGTGGCTCAGCCCAATGGCAGCAGAGGATGATTCCAGTCTGCATCATTTGGAGAATAACATAAGTAATGCAGTCTGTGGAAGAGTTGCTTTAGCAGTGTGGATGGTGCCTCTGTATCAAGGGCAGATAAAGAACTGTATGCAAGATAAGTAATAATGAGAGTAAAATCGCCATCTCACAACTTCTTTTGAAATCCAGTTAATGCAGGCCCTGTTTCACAAGGAAAATTACAATGCTTCTGGCTGTGGTGAATTTTGCTCAGGTAGAGAAAGCTTTGTTCAGATTGGAACACAGGAAAAATCCTCTGAGCAGGTTGGTTTCAGCTCCCATTCTTTCTTGCAGAAGCTTAACAATGCATTGTGTAGTTGCTGCACTGCAGTAATAATTTTGTAGATTTAGAGTAATTAGTTCAGTCATCTAACATTGTCTTTCTACAGTAGGAAAATGATGTAATCCCACAGGATTTTCCAGATCTGAAAAATCTGGTATCTCTGTTTCAAGGAAGTTTGTTTCAGGAAAGCTCATGTGCCTTGTATGCTTTAACTCACTTTGTCTAATTATTGTATTGTCAGAAACATAGGATGTTAGCACTGTGTAATAAATGAGTCATACAAGAGTCATGCTTAGAAGTGTAACTCCAGTGTTGTGATTTTTGTACTGTTTTTTTAAGTGGTTGTTAATATTAGTATTTATTTATTTATTTATTTATTTGTTTGTTTGTTTTAAAAGTTTGAAGTCCCCCACATCATCTTTCTCTCTAAGTAGGAGAGATATATTTGATCAGTGGACTCGTAGGAGATTGGAGATGAAAGAGATTGGACAGTCCCATCCAGAGGGTGGTGGTCAATGGCTGAGAGTCCCAATGGACATCAGTGATGAGTGGTGTCCCTCAGGGGTCTGTTTTGGGATGGGTGATGTTTAATACCTTTGTTAATGGCATAGTCAGAGGGATTGAGTGCACCCTCAGCAAATCTGTTGGTAACACTAAGTTGAGTGGTTCTGTTGCCTCACCTGAAGGGTGGGATGTCATCCAGACATCCTGCATGAGCTTGAGAAGTGACCCATGGGAATTTCATGAGGTTTAACCAAGTGGAAGGTGCTGCATCTCAGTCAGAGCAACCCCCAGTACCAATCCAGGCTGGGTGTGAGCAGATCCAGAGCAGCCCTGGGAGAAGGCCCTGGGGGTGCAGGGGGGTGAGAGGCTGGAGCTGCCCCGGCCGTGTGCGCTGGGAGCCCAGAACCCGCCGTGTGCTGGGCTGCTCCAAAGCCCCGTGGGCAGCAGGGCAGGGAGGGCATTCTGCCCCTCTGCCCCCTCGGCTGAGAGCCCACCTGCAGGGCTGCATCAGCTCTGGGGCCAGCACAGGAAGGACAGGGACCTGCTGGAGCCAGCCCAGAGGAGGGGCACAAAAGTGATCACAGGCGTGGGACACCTCTCCTGTGACAATAGTCTGAGACAATTGGGATTGTTCAGCCTGGAGAAGAGAAGGCTTCAGGCTGAACTTACTGTGCCCTTCCTGTACTTGAAGGGAGTCTACAAAAATGATGGAGAGAGACTATTTACAAGGACCTCGAGTGACAGGACAAGGGAGAATGGCTTCAAACTGACAGAGAATAGGTTTAGATTAGATATCAGGAAGAAATCCTTCCCAATGCAGGTGGAGAGGCACTGTCCAGAGAAGCTGTGGCTGCCCCATTGCTAGAAGTGTTCAAGGCCAAGTTGGATGGGGCTCTAATCAACCTGGTCTAGTGGAAGGTGTCCCTGTTCATGGCAAGGGGTTGGAATGAGAGGATCTTAAAGGTCCTTTGCAACACGAGCCTTTCTAAGATAAGTTAAATATGACTCTGTAAGAGGGTGAGGAACAATTATTTTTTTGGGATGGAGGCAAAATATAAGTATCCCTGAAATGGATCGCTGTCCTCTTACAAACTGTCCTTTTGCAGCCCAGTTTTAGTAGGAAAAGTTGAAAGACAAATAGCATAAAAAAGGAATGAGGATACTATACAGAAGAATTCTGCTTCCATGGGATGCTTAAGCATGGTAGTAGAAATGTGATGAATGAGATGTGAAGCTATCTTATAGTCATCAGCTACTTCAAATTAAAAATAAATCAATAAAATACTGAGCATTGACATTTGAGGGATAAAGTTCATTTGAGAAGCTGACATTGCTCAAACATTAAACTCTTTATCAAGTTCATTGAACTAGGATTGTTCTTCAGTTCTTGACTGAACAAATAGAATGTGAGTTTGTTTCGTATGATCAGCTTTTGTTCTGCATTGTGGGGAGATGTGTGGACAGTGGGTGATCAAGGGGGTGGCTGGGTAAAAGGACATGTGAACAGCGACACCTGCAGAGGCAGGCAGCCTGTGCATGCTTGTCTTGATTAGGTGCAGAACATAAAAAAGCTTGGTTTTTTGAAACAAACAATGTCTCTTTATGACTGCTAAAGGGAAGTCCCTGTGTCTTTATTCCTCATTCTTACACTGCATATAGTAGTTTTCCTTTTCACGTCCTTCCCAGGTACACATGCAATGAAATAGGCTTAAAATATAATTTATCAAAAAGAAAGGTGCTTTAGCATAAATACAAACTAGAAGTTAGGGTTTGTTTTAATACTTCCTCTCACCTTGTAGTTTCAGTTTTGCAGCAGTGAGTTTCATGGGACTCCAGAAGTTATTACCAAGCTTGGAATAATTCTGTGGTCTGTTGCACTGCTGTGAAATGCACTCTTATTTTTCTTGTACTTCATGTATTTATTTAAGGTAAGTGATAGTAGCTTTGAGTGTTGGAGTAGAAAATACAATGCTGGAATTAGATGGTTTACAGTGACTTATTTCAGTGTAAAACCTTGATTTGCCCTGTAAAACAGAGTCTTGTGTTTGTTTAGGGGTAGTGACAGCCCTGAAGGTGATGAAATTTAAATGCAGTATCATTAGCATTTCTGCACATGTAGATGTACTAAAGAAATCATAACACTTGTCATATTTATTGGTATCATTAAACACTTGTCAAACTTGCACACTTGCTGAATTTCATATTTTTTTCTCTCCTGTTGTTCGAAATGAATAAAAGATTGTTAATTCTGACAGGATTTGTGTTTTTCTTGTTTACCCTACTGCTACTTGTCAACACATATAGCCAGGTAAATGACCAAAATCTGTTTCAAAATCTAAATGAATAGCTTGGGAGCAAGATTAGGTTTTTTTTTTTTTACTTTTATCTTCTTAATGCACTTTTTATTCAGCTTGTAAAATCTTGATTCTATTCCGCTCCCTCTACCTCTCTGTCCTCTATGTTAATGGTTAGTTGGTGCTGCACTTAATTTAATGCTTCCTGAAAGTCATTCCAGTCTTCGATAATTTTGGTCAATCTGTTTATTATAACTTTTCTTCTTGCCAGAATGGCAGTTTTTATTAAAAATTGTGACTAAACTAAATTGTGTGGAGGTATGGGGGATACCTATTGGGTGTGAGGGTTTTCAGTTACTCTTATATTGATGGCTAACTTCAAGGTCTATAAATTTGGCTTTGGACTCCTAAGGTAACTCCAGAGAAGACTTGGCTGGGTGAAGGTTTTCCCTGCTCCTCCCATTATCCTCCTGCCCCTGGTGGTGCACATCATCCCATACCTGGTGCTCCTGGTCTGTTGTGACCATGGCTACATAGAGGACAGAATGGAATGCAGTATTTTAGCTGGAAGGGAGCCTCAGTGGTCATCTAGTCCAGCTGCTGACCAAGTTACAGCTGGTTACTAAGGGCATTGCCCAGTCTTGGGGCATTGCCAACCTCTCCAGGAAGCCTGTTCAGTGTTTGACTATTTTCTTCGTAAAAAAATGCCTTCTAATGTCCAGTTTGAGCCTGGCACAGAGTTGAACCATTCCCATGCATCTCATCACTGGATCCCGCAGAGAAAAGCTCAGCACTTCCCTCTCTCCTTCCCTCCTCAAGAAGCTGTAGGGAGCAGGGAGGTTACCCCTCAGTCTCCTTCTCTCCAAGCTGGATAAGTCCAGAGACCTCAGATTTTCCTTGTGGGATGTCATTCCCTTCAGCCCTTTCATCATCTTTGTTGCTCTCTTCTGGATGCATTCAAGGACCTTCACATCTTCTTAAATTAAGACACTCAGCTTGGAGGTTGTGGGAGTGTGGCATTTAGGTTTTTTTTTTGGAAACAGACATGTTACTGATAGTGTTGGTGGTAGGTAAGAAACTCTTGACACTGCACTTAGAGAGGAATGTTTTTTTTCATGTTCGTGTAGCTGATGCAAAGATCTGCCTTCTCTGACTTGATATGGTTAATTCCTCACATTTATGACTACATTCAGAGGTGTTGATTTTTGTGGCTAAATTTTAATTTTTAGTCACTCTCACAGGAGCATGGACATGTGTGCAAGGATGATGCTGTTTCTGTGTGAACATTATATAATAAAATACTGTTTCTAAATTATTCATGTTGATTTTGACAAACCCTTACTCTTTTTCATCTCTAAGGAAAAGTAAATTTTCCTTGGTTTTGACAAACAGCCATCCTAAAGTTGTGAGGAGACAATAATTTGATATTCCCTCCTTTTCTAATTTGAGTGGCTTATTTTTTTAAAAAAATATTTTTGGTCTCGATTGCATTTTTAAGAAAGGAGAGTTTTTTATTGTTTATCTACATGTGCAAGTTTTTCAATACAAATAGTCTTTAAAGCATTTGTGTTCTGTGGAGATCCTAACAAAGCTAGGAGGAGAAATATTTTATGGCTTAAATAAGATGTCTAGAGCAGAATGTAACAGATTACAGTCTGCCAAAGTTGACAGCTAACTGATGGGCTGTGGATGTGTGTCTGGTGACATAAGCCTGTATTTGCATGGCATTTGCCCAGTTTGAACTGTAGACTTCTAGAATGAGCAACAATCTCCACTTGTAGGGTGCAGCAGACCAGACAATCCAGTGGAAAAAACCCTGGTTTTTCTACTGGGAATAACAAGTCTCTGTATCATGTTTTGCTCACTGAATGTGTAAGGCAAGGAGGGAGTCCTTTTGTACTCACTCTATTTTTAGCTCTGTTCTTTATAGGAAAAACAGTTATAAGTGGCCCCAGTTCAGAGATAAAATTTCTTTTATTTTCTTAATAGTCATAAAGGAAGTAAACTGCTGTGTATGCAAATTGGTGCTGCTTTAGTTAATGAGAAACCTCAGATTTCAACCCAAATATGGAAGTTTGGAGGAAGCACAGCCCTGGGTTGGAAGGGTGATGTATTATGATTGGATATGTTTAATTGTTCACATTATTTGAACCCCTGTTTTACTGTTGTTAAACCTTAAAACTGTAGTCACTGACTTCTTGGTTGCAGGTTTGAACTGGTGTTAGCACTAAAAATGAAAATCAGGGAGGGATTATTTTAGTCAAGACAACATTTGTTGTTCTTGAGCAAATTGTAGATGTGGGGGTTGTTACTGAATGTCGTCTCCTGGAAAGTAATTGCAAATGAAGTAATTATTGCAAATTAAGTACACTTCAAATGTTTATGAAAGTGGCTTCAGTTAGTATTTGCAGAACAAAGCAATATAAATCACAGAAGCTGTCTGAGGGACTTCTGGGAAATGGCTTTTGATGTTTCAGTGGTTAATAACAGCACATAGAAGCTCTGATGCTTATTTCCCTATTATGTTGTAGTTCTTAATTGTAAGTTAATAGTAGAGCTATCTGAAGTGGTGTTACTTTGGTTCCTTGATGGAAAACCTCTTGAGGGTAAAACCTTGCAGCCTGTGTTTTCTGAATATAACGTGAATTGTGAAAAAAAGCCAACACTTGTTGGTTAAACAGGAATTATGAAGTGCTAATTGTTTTTGTAACTGCAGAAAGCAATGACAGAGAGAGTAGAGTGGGGGAGAGGGTTATACTTTCTGTCTTAAATAATGATAGTGTTTGACAGGAAAAGGCCTTTTGATATTAAGATGAAATGGCAGCGAGCTAAAAAACTCACATTTTTTTTGTTAATGTAAGGTATTCTTCCTATAGTTTTGCAATTAGATAAACTTCTTTCAGTCCTCTGTACTCTGCTATCAAAATCCTTTTTGAGTGTCTCAGAAATGGTATAAATGGCATCCAGCAGGCCATGTGGATGTGCATTTCTCCTCAAATAGATGTGTTAAGCTGCTAGGCCTGAAGACAGGAAAGCAGAGGCATCTCTACTCCCTCTTAGCACAGAAAAGAAACAGATTCCCTATGTCTTAGTCTCCTAATGCTTGCATGATTTCTTTTTTTTTTCTATATAAGATGTTTTCTATGTAAGTCAGCATTTTGAGGTGAAATAAATACTTGTAATGGCTATTTTCTCTAAAAACAAACAGAAAAATACTGTGAAACACTTACTTTTAAAGATAGGCTCCAGTAATTAAATTATGCCATTCAGATGGCCTTGCTAAGACTGACCATATTCTGTCCTAAGTTTTTTTTCTTGTGAGGGTATGAATGTAAATGAATGAAACCATTGGTTATGAAGAAAACCTGAGCAATGCATAAAATTTGTCATATTTTAGCTGGATATACCTCTGATGTGACCAATGATTAATTCATTCACCACATGTTTAAAATGTTATGATAGCATGTGTGGGAGAAATCACTTATCACTGTGTTAGTTTTACTAATGATCTAGTCTCCTGCTTTTTTTTTTGAGATTTTAATCTTTGTAAGTGTATGTGTTTTACAGAAAGTGCTGCATTTCCCCACCTTTCCCCCAAAATACTGCTGTTCAGTCCCCCTTGTGATCAAGTTGCTGTTTGATGTTTCTTAAGATGAGTAATATTTAATGAGATTTTACATTATCAGGAACTTGCACCATATAGAGACCCCTTGAAATTAGTTATCTCAGCTAAACTTAATCTTTTATTTTTGGCTTTTATTTTAGTTTAACTTGGCAGTGTTTGGTTTACAGTTGGACTCAATCTTAAAGTCTCATTCAACCTAAATAAATCTTTGATTCTATGATCTAAATATTTTAGTTTGGTTTTGATTTATGATTTTGAGTGAAAAAAAAATTTAAAATCTGCCACAGTGTGACTACCGTGTACTTTATTAATTTATGAAAATTCTCAGTTGGAGGAGCAGATTTGGGATATAGAATTCTCATCCACACATCACCTGTAGAATGACTCACTTATGTTTTTATTGAAATTTTGATAGGGTTATGTTGCATATATTAAAACAAAAATAATTAACTTGAAGGATATTTTACAGATTGTTATAGATGTGTTACATTTGAGTTGCTCTCCAAAGTGTCTGAAGATATTAGAAAGAGTAAGAATGGGATAGTTTTCCTGATCAAGGCAAGCCAAGACAAGGTGTCATCCCAGTTATTGGAAAATTCTCTAATTACCCAGTGGAAAAACAGTGATAGCTGACTGTTAAATTGTACAGAATGAACTTGTTGCACAGGAAAAGAGAAATTGACATAGTAAAGGGTGATGTGTTCCTGTCTACTTTTTTTTTTTGAGCTGAATTGCAGTAACAAGTTAACATCTTATGAAAACAGGAGAAGAAATGTTCTCTCTTTTCTCTTAAAATAAACCAAACAAACAAAACCTTGGTTTAATTTTGGCATTTTTGGTTTCAGTGCTAATCCAGTGGATAGTTAGATGTTCACTCCTGCAGTATTTCTTAGTGTGGAGTTTGTGGTTTTTTTAGTACTGTAGGCATAAAAAATTATTCAAGTAGTTTTTTGTGTTTGTTTAAACAAAGAGGGAAACTAATATCCTGGGTTTGCATACCTCCTATAATACCATAATTCTGTTTCTTCAGGTTTTATTTTGAATTTTTAAAATGTTTTTAATGTAGCTCTTGAGAAGCCTTATAGTTAAGAGATTAAAAGCTAAAAAGAGATATTTAAAATGGACTGCCCTTGGAGTGTGAGGGGCAGTGGGGTGCTGCAGACTTGTCTCTTGAGGTACCTAACCCAGAGAGGAGGTTTCTCTGTGTCATATGCCTCAGATGTGAAATAGAAGTGAATCTTTTCAACTTACAGCTTCAGAGTTGCCTCTTGATTTGTCTTCACTGCTGTGGTCCCATGGGAGAGATTTAAACCTGTGCTGGGGGTGCCTCTGAAGTGTGGCTGTGTGCCCCAGCAGGGCTTGGTTTGGGGGTCATGGGCACTGTGTCTGTGCTTGGAGAGGAGCAGCATTTTTAGTTTATTTTAATGCTTGTTGGGGAGATGGTATTCTGCAATTCTTAGTTGTGGGCTAGGCTTTGGCAGAGCCATTTTGATACCTTGGAGGTTCAATCCAAGAAAAGCTTAGGTGGAAGCTGCTTTTGACTCACCATGTTCATGAGACATGATAAAATAGAGCCTGTGTGCTCAACAAGGAGGTGAACTCCAGGGGCTTGAAAAAGGATACACTCTGAGGTTTTTTAGGAAACTCTTGCTAAAACCTTGTTACTCTTTTGTTTAGTTGTTAGTAAACCCCTCTCCCACAGTATAACAGCTATGTTTGGAAAATTAAACTTCTGTAACTGTACTCTAACTGTGCTCATTGTTCTGTGTTTAGCCCAAGTTGGTAAGAAGGCAGTTTTGGTCCACAAAACAGTTTGGTTACAGCTTTAAAATGATACTGTTGTAATCTGGATTTCTGTGAAGACCCCATTTACATTTCTCACATCTCTCTGAATTAAAAATTTTGGTCTTTGCTGTGATGGGTGGATGAGTCTGGAGTTTGTTTCAGACTTGCTTGACCTGTTGCTCCTTTGACTGGACTGAAATGTCAGGTGTGAGATTAAAACTTTTCTTCTCCTTCCAGGTGCCTGCTGATGGAAATGCAGGGCTGCTGGCAGAGCCTCAGATTGCCATGTTCTGTGGCAAACTCAACATGCACATGAACGTGCAGAACGGAAAGTGGGAGTCGGACCCCTCTGGCTCCAAGACCTGCATTGGGACGAAAGAAGGGATTCTTCAGTACTGCCAGGAAGTAAGTGCTGTTTCAGAAATAACTAGAGTGGTGGTTCTTTGTAAAGCCTAAGTGCAGGCATGTGCAGGAGAGCTCAATCTCTAGGGAATCCTCCCTTTCTTTTTGACTACTTCTGCTCCATTGCCTTCTTGGTTCTTTCTGAAGAGGTTCTCTCCAGTGCCTGCTAAAACAGCTTCCGGAACTGGTTTCTGAGGGAGTCACTGGGACTGTTGGCAGATTTTGTCTGTCTTTTACCCTTGGGGGATAAATTTTGTCTAGTATGCGTGCAATGGACTTCTTTTTTATGAAGTGTTTTGAATAAAGCTGAGGTGGCAGTTTATTATTTAAAATGTCCTTGGTCTTTTCAAGCTGATTTGGAAAGATCAGCTGTAACATGATTGCTGCTGTTCTACCACGAAATGTACTTGTGCAGTCCAGAGTTATTGGCCTCTGCTGCACACAGAACCGTTCAGAGTTTCTTAATGGAAAAGTTTCCCCTGCAGATGAAGTCAAAATTACTGATTTCATATTTGAGAGCAGAAATTTCCTACCCACTTGCTTGTATCCTAAGAACAGATTGTGGATCTAATTTTGTTTCGTCTCCATGATTTGATAACAGCACCCACTGCTACCAAAGAAATTAAATTTTTAGAGGACTGCTAGTAAATGCAACTCAAACTGGCTTCTTAGCTTTAGGGAACTCCTTGTTATTGTGGTTAGTATTCCAAATATGCCTGGTATTTCCCTTGCTTTCTGCTGTTTACCTTGGCTGCAAGACAGTACTTGCTTATCAGGGAATGGGACAAATTTGCATTTTCCCTTTAGCAGGAAGCAAGAAGCAGCAAGGCTGACATGTGGTACCTCTTGTGTTAGAGTGGTACAGAGGTAAAAATCTCCTTTTTGATTGCTTTTGCTAAAAATGATCTCCTTCCTTTCTTTTCTCTCCTTCAATGCTACTTTTTTTTTCCCCAAAAGAAGGATTGCTTAGTCCTGTGTGCTTTTTTTCTTGCTCTAGGCAGAGGCTAAGTGTAAATGCTCTGCTAATCCAGTGGACAGGTACTCTTCCTGCATCTGCCTTCATGTTCCCTGGCACTTTCTTGGTTCTTCACTCTTGCTGTAGCAGCAGCTCTTTGTACCATCTGCAAACAGAGCCCTGAAGTGACAGCAAGCAAGGGAAGGTGTGGCTTTTTCACCCTGTACTTCTGTTGAGAAATCTGTCCATCTGGTTTTTGTTGCAGATCCCTTGTGAGTGCTGTTCCAGGCATTGTGATAATGACTGCATTGCAAAGGGAGGTGCACTCCTGTGGTAGATCCTGTAGTGTTAGTCCATGCATCCAGTTGTTCCTCCAGCTTGGGAAAGACCAGAAGGGACAAACCAAAAGGAGCCCTTTGGGTGGAAACCCAACATGCAAGTGGAGTGATCTTGCTCTGTGGCTCCTTGGCTCTAAAATAATACAAAATTAATATATCAGGAAACTCCACTCACTGCTAATGAAAAAATGATACTTCATGTATTCTCTGGCTCTGATTTCTTCCTTGAAGGTATTTTCCAAAAAATAAAAAATACCATCTCTCCTTTCATTAGAACTTACAAGTAGATGTGTTCCTCTGCCTCCTTGTTAGCTCTTCTTTTGAAAGAACTTCTCTTGACAATGCAAGCTGGATGCCCGAGTGGTGGGCACAGTACAGGGCTAGGAGGTGCATCGAGTATAGAAGGACTTGTATTTCTCCTTCAGAGATGTACTGGGAGCCTTGAGATTCTCCTTCTTTCCTCTTGTGCTCCACTGCCATCTTAGGTGGATTTTGAAGTCTTGATGCAGGAAGTAGCAGTAGAGGAGCATTGCAGAGCAGAAGGGGAGGAAGAGGGAATAAGCAGAACCACCTACATGTTTTAAAGATTAATGTTGCTTGTTTTTGCTTTACTTCTTTTGAGTGGGAACCTAGTGCAGCACAGGAACTATCAGTTTGTATTTGGATGACACACCACACAGTTTAAATATGGCAAAGCTCAGACAGTAGATTGCTTTTTTGAAGGGAAATGGAAGATACTTGAATGCTGCCTTCCAGCTTCCTTGTCTTCCTTGACTCTGACACTGACCTCATAGGAAGTGGTCCTGAAAGCACATCTGCACATTTTCTTGTGTTCAGTGTAAGCTGGTGGCTTCTCTTTTTTGTTGTTGTTGTTGTTTTTTTGTTTTGTTTTTTTGGTTTTTTTAATATCACAAAGTGAAACTTTCTTGGGTGGAATGAAATCCTGCGTAGAGAAGTACAATTTATTAGTGTTTTTTTTTCAAGTCAAACTAGCTAGCATGCTACTGGATGGATTGTACCTGTTACTGGGAAGTAAAACTGCATGGGCTTGATCTGCAAACAGCTGTCAAGTGCAAGTGCTAAAAAAAGGGGGCATTGATGTAAATTCAGATGGCTTACAGTTCTGTGTGCCAGAATCCTTAAGATGTTGAGTCACCTAGATGATGCTTCAGATAAAGCCACTGGTCACTGACACTGCAGCACCAGCTGTTTCAGAGGAATTTTGGGAAAACCCTGCCATACAACACAATTACTCTATAACTACCCTTGGGGAAAGTCTCTTCCTAACAGCCCCTTATGGGTGGTGAGTTGGTGTCCCAAAGCAGGGAGTTACTGTGACTCCTGGATTTGCCTTTTGTTGTTTTGTGGGAGGAGTTGGGTTGCCTGCACCTGCACATTATTGTTGTAGGAAGGTGGTTTTGGAGGTCAATCAGCTCCCCTCTTCCTAACAGTGTTCATAAAACCCACCTGGAGCCTGCCCTTTGGCAAAGTGTTCTTTCAGAGTTACATGAATATGCAGAGTAGGAAGTTAATTTAGGTGTGCTTCATTCCCTGTTTAAAGGGAAAGAGTGTTCAGATAGAAGATACTGGAGTGTGTTTTACTATATTATAATTTTGCAGAATTTTATGTCTAGTAATTAGGATACATTATATGAGCTCCTCGAAGGGCTGAAATTATTTTGCCATCTGTGTTGAACTCACTGTCCAAAATGAATTGTAAAACAGTGACAGCTGTCAAAAAATGATTTTGTCTAATGCATGATTTTTTCCCCCACTTAGTTTTGTTTGTAGATGCCTATTTCCATTTTGAGTATGTATTTAACTGTTGGCTTTTTTCTTTTCCTCCAAGATCAAATCACAATTATAATGAAATAAGTTTGCGTCTGGATATTGTGAGGATGAATTAAAACTGGGGGTTTGGAGATCTAGTGCACTTTGTAATCAGCAGCTATCTCACTTTGCAATCTTTAGCTAGATGCCTAGAGTAGCTTTCAGATGTAAAGTGAGTGTTGGCTTTGGGAGGTGTTACACTTGGCATCTCATGACTGCTTGGTTTCTTTTGTAAAGTCATTAAACATGTCCACTGTCTTTTTAAGCATCACTGGGATGCATGACCATCTTGTGGTCAGTGTGTGTTTCTTACAAAAATCCTCCCCAGAAATAACAAGATTATAAATGCATGTTACTACATTCTTAACTGTTACCTTTGTGCTACATTGAGCAGAAAATAGTAGGGTAAATCCCTGTAATAGGTAATTCATTATAACTGTTGACAGAACACTGTTGACATTTCTAATCTCTAACCACAATGCTTCCAGAAATTATTATCTTGTCATTTTTCTCAAATCCTCTGGGTTTGTGCCATGTATTTAGGTTATGTTGCTTGTGAAACCCAAAAGCCATTTTTAGCCAGGCCCAGTACAAGCTGGGGTATGACCATACTAAAGCTTTGACATTAATTCACCCCACAACCCCCAGATGTCCCCTGTTTGGTACATGGATGAAAAGAGCCACCAAATCACTGGCCCATCTCTTTTTTATTTACTTGCTTGGCTTCCTCTTGTCACCATGTCTGATAATCCTACTGTGCCTGTTGTCCTGGGGCCTACTCCAGGCAGCACTGATGGCAGCAGTTGTTTCCCTCTAGACTTTGTCTTCCTGCTGAAGAGTTTGTTAAACTGCCAGAGATGACAAGGTTTTTGAAAAGAGAAAAATTGTTTGGCCTGTTTTTTCTGAGAACTTGAGACACAATGACAATGTCTTAGTGCTTTCATAGTGGTTTCTCTCCACCTTGTCATTTTCATTGTAATAGAAATTGTTGATTTATCTAGGCTGCATAATGTGCCCCTTCTAGTTTCTCAAAGCAAATAGCCACAATATTGAAGGTGAAAGTGAATTTTAAACCTGCACTACTTGAAATTCTGCAGTCTAAAAAGCCATAAATTTTGCTCATCTGAAAATGATGCCTTTAATGAAACATCATGGAAAACATACAGATTTTTGGCAGCACAGAATGTCCCTAAAAACAAATGACATTTTCAACAGAAATGGGTGTTGGTGTATTCTGAGATGTGTACACTCGTGCTTAAAAGTTTGACTGAATGGTGTCTTAGCACTCCTCACATTGATTATCGAGGTCTTTGGTTTTATTTAGCTTTTGGTCCACACCAAAGATTGACCTAGTTTACTCTTTCTGTCAGTGTTTTAATTTCATTTGCTTGGAAATAGAGGATTACTACTGATGGTATATTTATCCTGCAGTTAAACCTTAGTATACTCACCTTCTTGAGAAAGAAGGCTGGGATTTTTAGCCCAGACTCTAGTCCACCATTGAAATATATTTCAAATCAAGTGACTAGTAAAACTTGGAGCATATGTTGCAAGATGATTCCTGTCTATTTTTTGTTGATAATAAAAAATCTCCCCTCTTGTTTTTTCCTACGCTGTTTTTTTTTTTTTGTGTGTCTGAAAAAGAAATGAAATGAAAAAATAAGGGCTTTTTCAAAGAGTGCTTCTGCTTTGAGGCTGAGAGAGGAAAAAGAATGAAAAGAGATGAGTGTTGTCTGTATAAATATTTAGGTAAACATATACTGCAGCATTTAATGAAACTGCAATGCTGTATTTTCCTCTAGATTAATTTTGAGTTTCACAGATATGATGGACAAGATTAATCAATGGGTTCCATCAGCATAATGTTTGTGCCAGGAGTACAGTAGTTCATTCTGTCTTCTAAAAGACACGAATGCAATGGCTGTATGCAGGGCAGCCCTCTTGCCTTGTTTGGGTCATAGCTCAGCTAGCAGATGACCATTTAGCACCTGATTGAGAGAAACTTCATTATTGTCAGCAATCTGTATTCTGTGCTTGTGGTTTGCTCCTTCAGGTTGCAGAAAGACCAGGCACACTTGCACTAGGTGCTCAGCATGCCCAACCAAGGGAGTGAAGCTCAGCTGACCCAACTCTTGGCCCAAGATACTTCTGAGAGGGCTGTGTAGTGCTGAATGTGGTCTGTAGAGATATTGCCTTTCCCACATAGGTGGTGTCCTGATGGGGACAACACAGCCAACATTTACAGCTGCATTTCATATTCTCTTCTCTGTCTAACATACAGAGTTCTCATCAAATGCGGTCTGCAGTGTTCCTTATGGACACATCTCCCAGTCTTTCGCTGTGCAACTCTGAGATGGACCAGTAGCAGCTGTTCCTTTAATAAATAAGAAGCCTAAGACATAATAGGCATAAAGTGTGATGGTTACCATAAGCAAAGAAAAATCTATTATAAATACACAGCTGTTATGTTTCAGCCATTTTGAGGAGGATAGAGAAACTATTTGCAAGAGCATGTAGCAACAGGATAAGAAGGAGTGGCTCCAAACTGACAGATTAGGTTTACATCAGAAATTCTTCCCTGTGAGGGTGATGAGGCACTGGCACAGGTTACCCAGAGAAGCTGTGGCTGTGCCATCCCTGGATCTGTCCAAGGCCAGTGAGGTTGGAACAAGATGATTGTTAAGGTCCCTTCCAACCCAGGCAATTCTGTGATTTTTTTTCATCCACCTTTTGAGACCTTTTGGTTGCATGGACACTTCAGTCTGGCACAGATCTATCCCACTTTTGTTCAGTCTGGGTCTTGAACTCCTGCCACTTTCCATTGTGATGCAGATTTTATTCTTAGGGGAATGTTGTCAGAGATAGGTCAGTTCCTTGATCCAGCTTCTATGCTACCAGTGGCTCTTGAAGAGATTTTGTCAGTAAATGGACAAGAGATGGAATAATGCAAGAATTTTGCCCTGGTAATGTCACACTTGTGTCCACTTTAAGGCACTGAAACTCCAGCCCCAGCATTTGCAATTGTACATCTGCATATGGATGTGTGATTCCTCCTGGGAATGGTGCTCCAGAGACCTGGAAGGCTGCCTTGCCTGCAGGGTTTGGGTGATGGAGTGGTTTTGAGTGTTTAGGTGCTTCATCTCCTGGTCTTCCTCAAATCTCTGTGCATGATTGTATGTGTATGAATAGGTAGTATGCTTTGTGTCGTGTTCCATACTTTTTTGATTGTCCCCACTGTCTTTACAGCTTTCCTGTGCTGTATGTTATTGTCTTAATCTTTCCTGGTTATTAACTTCTTACCTTGCTTTTTCTTGTTGGGGGTAGTGTTACTGGCTTCTGATTTGGTTTTGGGGTTTTTTTATGGAGGCAAGTTTCTTTTTTTATTCTTTTTTCCTTTCCCATTTCACTGTTGTTCATCTACTTTGGACAGTTTCTCTCGTTCCAGAGTTTTGAAGGAAGCATGTTTGCTTGAACTCATAGCAGGGCAGTGGCCCAAGGTTGGATGGGGGAAGTATTTCATGATTCCTGGGACATTCCTTTTTTCCAAAGCAGTCTACTACTACTGCTTTCTAATTTCTAATTCAAATGACAGCATTATCATCCACTTAGCCTTTATTCAATTAAAATGATAATGTAGCACTGTATTGAGTGCCTGCTTTAATCTTCCAAATACTGTGTGCCTCTGGCTAATAAAAAATCCCACTGATAATCCTTTTTCATGGATGTATGCTCCTTACAGAAAATTGTTCTAGATGGTTGTGGATTAATTATAATCATAGAAAGGTTTCAGAATATCTATCCAATTATTAATGGTTTTATCCACCTTTTCCCCTTATGTTTTTAATGATTTAAGCAGAATTTTAGCTGTTAATTTTCCTTTTTTTTTTTTT
>VZRX01012666.1:34502-108219 GCA_013398075.1 Notiomystis cincta
CGGGGCAAGATTTTTTGCTGGAGGGATGTTGCTTCAGATTACTAACAAAAAATTTGTAAGGTGAGGATTTTTGATTTTTAGATTTTTTTTTTCAGAGTTATTGAGGCACTGTATTGGTTTTGCATGGCCTGGTTTTTGGGGGGACAGAGGGGCACAGGGGTGGCTTCCATGAGAAGCTGCTAGAAGCTTCCACCATGTCTGGCAGAGCCAATGGCTGATGACCCCAGCTTATACATCTTGAGTAGTTGTAGCTTAATATCTGTAACCAGATCTAAGATGGTCAGATTTTGCAAGCTGATTTTAAGAGTTTGGTACCAGGAGAGCTGCTACACAGTGCTTTGGCACAAGTATTGAGCTGAAGTAGTGCATGCTGTTGCAGAAACAGTGAGTTTTCTGATCTCCTTCCTCCTCATTTCTTCTCTGCTAAATTATAGCCTATGTCTGATCTTGCAGTGAGGAAGTTTAGGGAAATGAAGTGGCACAAAGCAAACCCCAGCAAACAGAAAAAGGGTGAGTTTCCTCTTTGACCCTCACCTCAGATGAGCTGGATTGGTCATGTTGGAGGAGGTGTGAGGACTTCTTCTCATGACAGCTGACCAGAGGATGGCTTTGCTATGGTCTTTGAACAGCCTGTGAAGAGAGCTTTCTAGATATTTCTGTAGGCACTACATCTTTCTGCCGCTTGGTCCTATGTGTTTTCAGAAGAACACATGTTGTTAATCGCTGAATTTCCCCAGAAAGCTTTCCCTGGCAATAGAAAATGACAACATGAGCTATTTGAAAGGGGAAAAGTCCCAATATTATAAGGTCAAGAAGGCAGATGTCAAATCAAGTCTGTAGTGAAGAGTAGGCCACGTGTTAATCACAGATACAAGTGTGGATCCACAGTTTCATTTTAGGCAGCAGTAGAAACAAGTGGAGAGCAAATATATTCAAAATACCAGAATCTATGCAGAAGATGAGAGAAAAGTCAGGTGAAAATAGAGAAATGTGGAAAAGGTTGGTAGTTTAGGCAGAGTGATGACAGCAGGAAGGACAGAGGAGAATTGACAGGTGAATGAAAGACTGGGAAATTTGATGTAATTCAGTATCCTTGTAGTGGTTATCTGATCTGAAACTTAGGGTTTTTTGGTCAGTTGCTGAACAGTTCCACAGATTCCACAGACCTGCCATAAAGATTTTGAGAAAAAACATATGGACCCTCCATCTCAAATGCAGAATCCCAATTGCCACTGGTTTTGCTATAACTTTGGTTTTTGCCAGAGTTTTGCAGCTGCAGGCACAGGAGCAACATCAGTATCTGGTGGTTTCTAAGATAAGGATTCTTTGTTGCTGTTTAGCAAACTAATATACTGTCATTTTCATAACACAAGTGGATTTGATATTGGCAAATTAATTAATCATGTTGTGTAACTGTGTCAGAATTTCTGATTTATGGGGTGTAAGACTGTCAGAGGGTCAGCCTGGTGTTTTTCACTGGGCTTCAGCAACAGTGCTTGCAGTGTGCTGGAAATGAAATACAGAAATCTGTGCAAATCCTTACATTGACTTTGCTGCTTAGATTAATTTTTAGAGAAGTAACTTCAGTCTAGTTTAATGTTTAACTTTCATGAGTGCTAAAGTAAAGCTTATCTCAGTTACTCCACTAAACAAAAGGAACTGCTAAGCCACAAACCACAGTAATAGATTGCATCATAGCATACTCCTGAAGATAAGAGCATTTAAAGCTTTGATCTGCTTTTTTTTTTGTTTCTGAAAGTTTCAAGAGAAGTGTAGGTGCAGTTCTGAGAGGCAAGAAGTAATTTCTTTCCCAGGATGAGACAAGGCAGTATGGAATGTTGTTTTTTTCAGCAATTTGAAAATCCTTTTAGTCCAGAAGTCCTTGATTGGAATGGTCATATTTGATTTATTTAGGTTTACTTCAGTTCAGTTCAGTGACCTTGATTCTTGTTGGAGAAAGAGTGTCAAAGATAATTTTAATTTAAATGTATTGTTTGCCAGCCTTACTGTGAAACAAAAGTAAAAACAGACACATACAATAAATTATCATAATTACGTTTAATATTGAAGTTCTCTCTGGATTTTGAGGAACTGCCAACCTTGATGATTCTGTTGAGTAGGCTGGAATATCTGCTGTCAAGATGCAGAGTGCAGAGGCACATGTATGTGGGCATGTTCCAGCTTTGCAGTGGTTTATATTGGAAAGCAGATGCAGAGTTACAGTCCTTACTCTGTCCTTTGAAATTCAGGATCAACACACCCCAGAAGATTCATAATTTACTTGGACTTCAGTTTGTTCTGATGTTCCCTTTGCTCAGTGTGCCTTTGAGCAGTTGGAAATGCATATCCCATTTCTGAGAATAAGATCGTAAATACATTGGTGTTTTGTGGGATATGATTGGACTTTGTTGCACTACAGCAGTGTTGTTCTCTCTGATTGACATCACTGTGGTCAGTTGAGTCATTGGGAGCAATCTGAAGTGGTTTCTCCATTTGGCAGCCATCTTAATCCTTTTGGGACTGGTCTTTTGTAGAAGGAGGAATAAAATGGAACTTTCCATTTTTCAGGTATTCTTGGAGTTGGATTGAATGTTTCTGTTAGTGAAATTGGTGTCAGGGTTCCTCTGGACTTCAGTGGAGCATGCAGTACCAAGCCTCACAAAATGTTTGCTGTCTGTGTGGGAACATACTGCTGGAGGAAGAAAGCTGCCAAGAAAATGTTCAGCTTCTCCTTTGGTGGGGAATGGAGCACTAAGACATTATGTTCTTTGGTTTGCAGGCTTCTGAGCTGCTTCTGGTAAGTGTAAAGATACCTATAGGCAGCCTGGTGACTGGCAACTTCATGCACATGGAGGCTTGATGCTTATGTGAGTTGGTTGTTGAGAGCTTCTGTCAGAACCTTTCTCCTTCCTTATGTGTACAAAGTTCAGTAGCCAGTTCTACAGCAGTGTTTCTTACCTGTAAGTGGAAAAAATGACCCAAAAACTTTGGCCCTTAACTTCTCCTGTGCTATGTGCACAGCTTGGAGCCTGTGAGTAGTGGGGTTTGCTGAGGAAGGTGAACCATGGGCCTGAGGGAAGACCCACTTCATGTTCTCACTGCTGGAAATAAACTGAGCTGGGTGGGTCTGATGTGGTAGTGCAGCAGCAGAGAGGGACTTTTTGCTTAATGTTTTTCATTCTGAAAAAAATACATGATTTTACAAAAAAGAGTGCATAGCGAATGTTAAACAGCTGAAGTGCCCTGGGAGATGCTTCATGTGTGCTTCTGTTCCAGCCCTAGGGTTGACTCAGTCTGCCACTGCAGACCTTGTGCTTGTGTGTGTGTGTGCAGTCCACCAGTTGGGAGGTCTGGTGTGGGAAAAGGATGGTAGGACTTCACTGCATAATGCACATTTGGTGATGCCCACTTCATTCCTTGCTCTGCTTTCAAACTGGCATTTGGTGGTGGACTCCAGGGTACAGTTTCACTGGAAGGGTCACAGAGAGAAGCCCTTGTTTTCAAAAGTGAGGAATGACTGGGAGGTCCTCCTGATAAATACCCACATGGACATAATTCAGGGATTCAGGATGATGGCCTACTTCTTTAGCAGCCATGGTGTTTAGCAGAAAATTAGGATTAGTTGAGTTTTCAGTGCAATTTAGTAACTGGGAATGAATCAGTTTACTAAAATAAAACAGAAGTTTTGCCTCTTTCTTGGACAAATTTCCAAACTTTGTTGCAAAGATCTTTGCTGGTGAGTCTTGATGATCTCTCCATATCTTCCTTCTCTTCTTCTACCATGAAACAAAATTGGAGGAACAGTAAGTGCAGTTTATGAGTACAAGTGAATGGTAAATGATCCGTGGACCTTTGATGCGTCTTTGATGGTAAGTTAATGAAGATTTCTTAAGATCCTGTAGGAACATTAGCTTTCAGTAATGCTTGTGAGTGTTATCAAAGACATGAGCAGTAGATAAATAGGCAGATTTTCTTCTTTGTGTAACTTGCTGAGGACTCCATTGCCTGATGCTGAGCTCTCCCCTTTTTTTCCCCACAACATGGAAACGTGAAACAAATTGCTGTGGAAGTCTGTCCTGGTTTAAAAGACAAGTGTCTGTCAAGGAAGGCAGGAGCCTTCCTGGAATGGAAAAGATGACACACCCACCCCCTCCAAATTATTATAACTTTGAAATTGTGGGGCTTTCCAATGATATGCCAAGGCCTTGGCTACATCTTTTGTCTTTTAAATTGACTTCCATTCACCATCTCTATGACAACAAATGGAGGAAAATTCTCTAAAGGAAAGGAGAAGACTTAACCCCCAACAATGTTTATGATTCATCATATTATTCTTTTATGAAGTTCTCGGTTTCTTTGGAAAAGAATTATGAAAACTCATTCAAAGGAAAAAAAAATGGTTCTTTGAAAATAATGGTTCTTTGAAAATATTCCTACTCTGAAGCTGAGTACATGAAGCAAATTAAAATGTAGAAGTTTTTTTGTCTCCTAAAATGTAGTGTCCAAATTTCTGAAATGTTTCAAATATTTTTTTCAGGGAATTCTTTTAAGGGTGGAAGGGGGATATATCTTCATACACAGGGGTTTTCTGCATTTGAAAGTCACTTCAGACTTGCAAGTTTAAAATGAAATCCTGAGTAAGTTCATGTGGATCTGATCAGAAAAATGTACATTTTTTAAGCTTATTCAGCTTTTGGACTGGAGTCTGCAGTGTGACACATATGAAACATGAAAGAGTAATGAACTTCTGTCTTGGTAGTGATTCCAAATTGCAGTTCACTTAAGTAAATAGGGCTTCAGAAAATGCTTAGAGACAGTTTTTATTAATAAGCTTTCATGGTGAACTTCATTTAATCTGAGATAGAGTTAATATTGGTAATGGACATAAGAAGTGCCTGACTTATCTTCAGTCATGGATTCTGCAGTTTTCTGTCATAAGAGAGCAATTTTGAGGCTGAATTGTTATATCTGTGCAAGGCGATGGTGAGACAATTCTGATTATTCTGGACAAAAAATATTATGAAAAGGAATTGGAGAAAAACACATTTAAAAATATTTGTCAAGGAAAGATTGATTTTATTTCTTTAGAAAGTAAATTTTTATCCTATCTTTTTCCTGACACTAAATATTCCCAATATGTATTAAAAAACTGTAGTCTGTATAATGTATGTCTCATTCACAAGAACAATAATGATTAAAAAACATTGCTACTTGATGTATAAAGAAGGGAAAATGCAGTGTCATCTTACAGCTGCTCAGGTAGTTACTGTAGGTATCTTATTTGAAGGACCAGGACATGAGACACTGAATGCATGTAGCTCACAAACAAGAAATGCTACTGATCTGAATGTTTTCTGCAAGTGCCCTTCCTATAGCTTCATTCCTCATTCTTGTGTTCAATTTCTAATTTTCTTTTTTTTTTTCCTTTTGAGGTTAACTTTTATTTTGTAATGTGAGGTAGTCCATTTTAAGTTGCAGACTTCCCTGACTTTTTCTGTATAGTTTTATAGTTTTCACTACTGGACTAAACCACTAGTTTTCACTACTGGACTAAAATGGTTTTTTTTTTTCTTTCCCTATGGAGTACAACCACTGTTTCAGAGTATGACCTTGTACTACCACTTCACGTTCTTGATGCTAGAGTCTGAAGTTGATTTCGTGGGAAAGGAAATCACAGCTCTGTTTGTCTCTTGGGGCATGCATACAGATGAATCTAGGCTCTTAGATTAATAAATTACCCCTTGGCTATATCTGCAGTAAACTCTCAAATGCATAAATTAATTAGATTATGAAAAATGAATTTCTGGGCCTATTACTTTGTGAAGGTTTTGCAAGGCCTCGAAGACAACTTTGACATAAAGTAGGTCAGTTTATAGGCAGGGAACTTGGAAATATTTCAATAGAGAACAATTAGGTTTTTCCCAGTATGCTTTCACAGATTTTCTTCCCCAGCTTAGATTTATTTTGTACTATGATTTCCTCAACAAACATAACCAACAACTCAGCCACATGTTCTCATTCTGTAGAAAGGTGAGAGGTTTCTTTAGGTAAGGCTTGTGAAAGTAATTCAGGTGGGTAATTTGATGATTTAAAATATGCATATTATAGCCCACTTTTATTAATGATTTCTTTGAAAATCTGGGGAGAAGGAAATAGTAACTTTGTGCTTGTAGTGATTTTCACAAAGCAGTTACATTCTTCATTTTATGCCTTCAGAATGGTACCCCATCCTTGAGCAGAAACTGCTGGCACAAGATCTGCTTCTTCCCCTGACAGCCCTTTTTGAAACATATGCTTGAGGTGAAATGCAGCATTTCATCTTCAATATGATAATACCACAAAAAGAAAGGTCAGACTTCGTTGTTTGGCTCTTTGGGGATTTGTTTTTGTTTTTTTTTTTTTTTCTTTCCCTTCTTTTTTATTTCTATCTTCTCTTATTTGCTTTTTTAAGAGAATAGTAGGGATTGCTCCTGAAGATCTGGATCAGGTAGCTGAGCCTTTATTGCAGTCCCCAGGATGCTGATGCTGCAGCCAACAGTTGTGTTTAAGCACCTTCCTTGTGCTTTAGTTGTCTTATATATATCACTGGCATTTCATATATTGATGTGACTGAGGAACTGCTGCCAGGAGAGCACTGTGCCTCACCTTCTTCCCACAGACTGCTGTTGGAGGGATGACAGCCTGCAGAAGAACCTGGAAAACCAAACCCAGGCTCTCTTGCTGCTTACACTGTTGCACCTTCCTTGATCTGGTGCCACAGTGCCTGAGGCAACCCTTAAAGAGGGAAGTGGGTGAATAAAATATTGTATCATGCCTAAAGGAGGAGATTTTTATTATTATTTTTAGGTTACTTCTGGCTGCTTTCCCTCTTCCCCTCCACCCCCTTTCTGGGAGGACAGCAGTCCTTGTCCTTTGCACATGACATGTTACTTTAAGATAAAAATACCCTGTTAGCTTGATTAGGTATTATTCTGTCTCACTGCTCTAATACTTAACCGTATTCATGCAGCAATTTAATTAATAAGTGCAAGCACAGAAACAAAAAGAAGCAGAAAACCACCAACACCCCTAAACTCCAAATTGTTTATTGCTTTTGATGATGCTGTAGACTAACAGGCAGATGAGGTTTCAACTCAAGGAGAGTGAATCTGTGAACAGACTTGTGGTGATGTGACGAAGTGGACTTTGCTGACTCTGTGAATAAAATACTCTGCCTCTGGAGAAGTAGAAGTGCTTGTTGTGCTTAGTGGACAGGGAAGTAGCTTAGAAGAGACTCTTAAGTCCAGCCCTGTTTACTCTGAGGTTTTACAGTATAAAAAGCTGGATATCCTCTGCAATTACATAAGAGAGGCTTTAAAGAACTTGATGCGGTAAACAGAATATTCTTGGCAGGGCTCAAGTTTTAGTTTGGTTTTCTTAACAGCATACAGACATTTGTGCTATAAAATCAAGAACTGGAAAGGCAGTGAGGAGGATGTGTTTGACCATTTAGCCTTATTTCTGCTTTCATAGGCTTCTGCAGAGAAAAACATTAAGAGAAAGCCAGTACGAGTATTCATTTTAGGTCTGTGTTAAAATGTGGAGGAGCCTGGTGCATGGATTAAGGTTGAGCAGGCTGCCTCATGGCTGGCAGCCTTTCTGGACACTTTAATTACAGGGGAAGTGGCAGTCTTGCATGCAATTCCATGTGAAAGCACATTAGGGAATTTTAAGAGAAGACATCATGTATGTATGAAGCTTCACAGGGGTGAACCAACCCAATTGATCACTGCACTAAAACCAGCTCATGTTTCTACCACTTAATACCCAAGGCAATTGGAATGATATATCAAGATGTTGTATGTACCCTGCTCACAGAGAAAAGTGCTAAGTGCAGGAGTAAAAACTGCAGCAACATTTTGATGACCCCCAACTCCTCCTGATCTGTGGTTAATGCTTAGAAGGGTCATCATCTCCCATCTCACTCTCACACATAGAGTCACACCTGCATGGTTTGTTCTGCTTTGCTTTCCTTTCCATAGGATAAGATCAGTAAAGAAGGAAACTAGTTGGAATGTTGAAATATTTGCTGACTTTGCATGCCTAGAGAAAAAAGGAAGAGAACTTGAGAAAAGAGGGCAGCATTTGGAACTTTGCATGGAACTTAAGAGTCACTGAGTGGGCAGAGGGATTGGAAATGAAAACTAACAGGATGCCAGGATGAGTGGATTGGAGAGGCAAGAGTTGGGGTGAAAGGAATTCAAGTAGTGGGCGAGTTTTGTGGCAGGAAACTGTTGAACAGAACTCTGTGTCTAACAGTGAAGCAGCTGAGATGTTGGAAGGAAGAGTGATTTATTAGATGGACCTACAGAAATAGTTTTAAGAGCAATATGTGAAACTCCTAAGTGAGGCTGAGGGTTGACTCTGATAGCTAGTGAGGCTGGAGCTATTAAACATAAAAGGATGTTATGGATATATGCAAGAGGATGTGGCTGAAGATAAGAAGTAGTATGGAAATTTGTCCTCAGGATTTAATTAAAAGAAAAAATTCCCTGGCTGATTTGGAAGACATTCAGCCTGGGATTATTTATTTATTTATGCTAAGTAATTGGCTGTGGGTTTTAGTTTAGGAATTGATTACTGTTAAACTTTTTCTTCTAAACTGTGGGTTTAAAAGGGTATATGCATACACTCTTTCCAAGTGGCTGCTGGAAATTAGTGCAGATACCTGGGATGTTATGCTGATTAACTTGCAGCAGTAGATGCCTGGAACTTGTGATACAGGGGCAGAGCTGTTCCTGCTTGGCTGCCTTGCTATTTCTCATGGCTCATGACAGAGAATTTAAAAACTACTCCAATGCTGGGTTTGACTCTCATAATTCTCTTTGAGCAAGTGAAGACTTTGCTTGGGTTACAGAGAGTGACAGGAAAAGTTTGGATGCCAGCTTCATCTAGCTCTGAAGCCTTGCTTTTGTCTGTGGAAGGGCCTGATGGCTGAGAAAGCCAGGAGCAAGTGGCTGAGTGTGGTCAGACATGACAAGACACAGCTGAAGCCACAGAGATGTGGCAGAGCAGGGAAGGTGTTCTGCTGCTGATGGAAGTGCTCTGGATCAGAAGGGTGATGGTTCCTGGGCAGGGGGCTGCCACAGGGGAAGTCATGGAGCTACTGTAATGTAGGATAGTTGTAAAAAACAGGAATAAACTAGGATATTTTTACATGAGACATTCAGTAACTTTATTCTGCATATAGGTCTCTATTTTCCAGACACAGACTGCAAGACTGAGAGCAGGACATTTCTTTTAGGGTTGATGGTGCTTGTGTCACTGCTCCTGTTGTGACACCTCTCCTGTTGCAGCTTATCTGGGACTCTGCATTGTCACTGCTTCCCAAGTTGTAGGTTGGAAAGCTTGCAGAGACACTGTGCATGGACATACAGGAATAATTATCCTATCCTTCCTCTTCATGGATATGCCAAACAGTTGGAAATGAATGTAGCAGGTCTGCTTGTTGCTGCTCTTCAACACATCAATGCAAAATTCTGAGAAGCAGAAACTCTATAGATTCTATATATACTTCAGAAAGAAATAGAAATAGTTTTTGATCCAACTGTAGTTTGTTAATCTGGAATTGAAAGCTTGTTCTCATACTTGAAGCATTGTTTAGTTATCCTTCAGATCCATTGCTCTCAAAGGATCTTTTCCATGAACAATTTTAAAACCCTAGTCTTCCTAACTGCTGGTTATTAAATGTGTGCATTCTTTTGTGCTTATAGTAATCTGTTTGCAGATGACTTCAGTGAAGTGATAAAAACTTTCTTCATCCATTTAAAGCACAGAGGTAAATAGTTACCTGTTTCACATCTCTGATTTTTGTTTACAATTTTAAAAAGCAGATTGTCTGATAATTTCTGTGACTGGTTCTTTTTATTAAAGTAACATTGATATTGTAAGTATAGAAAATTCAGCACATGAAGTTGCAGTGTTCAGGTAAGAGTAAATCTGTCCACACACCAATTTAATTAGTTGTTTTCTTTTTTAAGGAAAGCTGTGGGAGGACAGCAGGCAAGGAAAGTATGGATATAATCAATCTGTATCCCACTTTGAGTTATCTTCCCTATAAGTAAATCAAAGTATACAAATGGTTCAAGTTGCTAAAGATGCAACTGCTAAAACCACCCTTATTTTTATTCTATTTACAGCTGTATTTCCTTCTTCTTTTATCTGTATGAATATTCCTTTCTAGCATTTCTGTAGTCACTCTTGGATTTAGTTTTTGATGTAGATTCTGTCTCTGACTACCTGAGATGGGCTTCAAGCAGAATTCCAGCTCATAAATTCCTGTCAGATACAGGGTGTGTCAGCACGAGTTGTATGCTGCAGAGAGTCTGGACATTGTGCTTTCTGAGAGACTGAGTAGCCTTTTCGCCTTGTGCCTGCAGAAAATTGAATATTACATTTGAATTCAGTCTGGCTTAAAAGTCTTGCTGTGCCAGATGCTGAAGCTTAGGGTAAAAGGAAGATTTAAAACCCACAAATGTGTGACCTAATTTAAACCAGGATATCATGAGTTGGTACAGCAAACAACTGAAGGATTAAGGAGAAAGAATAAGGGGGAAAAATAAGAAGAAAATATGTCCACTTCAGACTGGCAATTAGAGGAATGCATATCTCTGATTTAGAGCAGTCAGAATTCAAACTGATGTGGGATGCAGTTTGGAGAAAAATACAAAGGTGTTTAAATTAAAAAAATGAATATTAATTACATGTTAGTTTTGCACATTAATTTTAAAGAATTTTTTCTTGCTTCTTGCCCAGGTTGTCTAGCATTTCAAAGTGTTGGTGAAGATGTATACCAATTCCTGATTATGCTTTACATTCTCTAAGATACTGTTTTTCTTTTCTTTTTTTTCACATTAAATTCATGTTAAGATGTAACACCAACCCTGTATTTCACAAGGGGTGCACATATGTGTATTTATGTACAAGTTGTGTGTATTTCATTTTACAGTTTCCATGGATGGAGCATACTCCATTGGGAATTCATACCATTTTTTACTCTGACTCTTGTTCTCTTTTCTACGGTGATTCTGCTTTTAGAATATACAGGAAAAGATCCCTGTGTTCAAGGAGAAGTAAGAATAAATCTATCACTAATTCAAATCATATACACTTACATTAGCTCAGGATTTACATATAGTTATTTCTATTGCTATTGTTTTGATTGTCTAATAAAAACTGAAGATATAAAGTGAAATAGCTTCACTAATCTAATCATCAGCTAACCTTGGAAACTTTTTAAAATTTTATTTGAAAATATGATAAAAGCAATATTCTGAATAGTAAGAGTTACTCTAGAAGATGAGGGACATAATGAATAATATGAACAGGTGAAATATTAAGCTTTTGGATTTAAATGTCTTTTGGTATCAGAGATGACTGCCTCATGATTACACTGAAGTACTACTTCAGGGTCGAACCAAGATGTGCTGAACATGTGTGACTGGATGAGGAACTTACTTATATAATCATGTATCAGAGATTGATTTAAAAAACCAAAATGTATCTCTCATAGAGATTTCAGTTGCATATAATGCTCATATCTGAGTGCTGGCAGAGGTTGTCCAGGAAGGCTGTGGAGTCCCCATCCCTGGAGATACTCAAAAGCCATCTGGACATAGTCCTGAGCAGTCAGCTCTGGGTGGCTCTCCTTGTGCCAGGAGGCTGGGCCTGATGAGCCCCAGATCTCCCTTCCAGTCTTAGCAGGTCTGTGATTCTGTAGGGGTCAGGGCAATCCTCAGAGATGCTAGAGGAGGCATTTTGGGATGCACCCACCTGTACCGACCATGCTGAGAGACCTCTTGGCTGCTCTTCCTTATGCTGATAGGAGAGGCAGCTGTGGTGGAGGTGGCCCAGCATCTTCTTTGCTTGAGTGCTGTCCTCTGCCTCTTTGACTTTCTCAGATTTGTTTCAAAATAGTTTCTGACCTCCACTTGGGTAACACATAACCAGCTAGTGGTATCATCAACACCTTCCTATGTAGACAGACACACAAACACCATTTCACAGAATCATAGATTATCCTGAGCTGGAAGGAACCCACAGGGATCAGCAGAGTCCAACTCCTAGCCCTGCACAAAACCACCAACAATGCCACCATGTACTTGAGAGCATAGGCCAAACACTTCAAGAACTCTTGTCAGGTTTGGTGCTTAAAGGGACCACCCTTTAATTTGGAATTAAAAATATTTTTCCCCAAGTTGAATCTCTCTTGCCTTTGACAGTAATTGGTAAAGATTTTCTCTCTATCTCAACCCAAAAGCTTTCTCATCCCATTTTCTCCTCTTCTTTTATTAAGGTATGTCTACCTTTTAGTCCTAAATCTATGCAGCACCAGAGCTGGTAGTGGTAAACACGAGTTTTAGCAAGATTCTATTAAATTCCGAATAGCATGAGTGACTTTTTAGATTTTTGCTTCTGCAGTCAGTATATAAGGAGACTTGGTAAAGAAAATAGAAGTAAATGAAGATGTAGCTGTAACTCTTGATTGCCAGTTAAATTTCTAGATTACATTGATCTCTGTTTTCTCCACTGTTTAAGATGAATTAAAGGAACTTCTCTTCAGCAAGTTACAATACTGTTGGAAGTTTGGCTATCTTGCAGCTTTCTAGTGCTGCTTGCACTGACACTGTAGAAGGAGTGGTAGCTCATTAGGGGCACTATAAATAAATATGAGGCTCATTTTTCTGTGCCACTAAGTAGGTCCCACTTCAATTCAGAGCAAATACATAATATAAGTGTAGTGAGGAGGAACTCTCCTTGGCACATATACTGCCATTAACCTCTTGATAATGAAATTCAAAGCCTGTTTTCTCTCCTAAAGGGTGGACCAAGCTTTGTGTGAGCTGTCAGTGGAAATTAGGAGTTTAGTAATTGATGTAGTAACAGAAGAAGAGGCTTCTTTGTATTTCTTTGTCCTTGTGTACTTCTGACAAATACTGCTAACTACTTAGCATTTGGTCCACTTTACTAACCAGCAGTTAAAATAGTGGGTTTGGGTAATAATAAAACTAAAAATAATATATGAACTTATTTTTCCTTCTAATATTATTCTTTCAACGAGGTCCTACAGTAATAATCCTCTCTTACTCTTTAGAAATTCATCTCAGGAAAGCAACTAAGTGTATCTTTGTTCTTATGGATCAAAATCCTATTTTCTGTCACTAAAACTATGTACACATTCATGTGGGTAGATAAATGGTTTTTGAGGTTTTTGTCGTAATTTCCTTTTTTAAACATTCCAGTCTATCCATTTTGAAATTTCCTTAGTTGTCTTCATTTAAGGCATTTACTTCCTCTGCTGATGACAAATGACACTTAACCCTGGGCAATGTTAAATGTTCCTGATGAGAACATGTCAGTTGACACTGATATATCAAGCACATGGCTTGTGACAGTGCCCAGTATTATATAACCACCAGCCACAGGCTGTAATTACTTGAGGGTGACATTTGTGGAGGTATGAACTGGAAGGGTTCAGCATGACAATGCTAAAGGAAGTATGCAAAGAAAATCAAATCTTCCTCTCACATCATGCTTGTTAGCTCTTGAGGCAGATATGGAGCCTTGCAGGGTAATATTTACACAGCACTTAAAGTGTGAAGTTTCCTGCTAATCCAATTTGGCAGTGCTGTTGCAGGGATCATGAGCACATGCAAGAGCTTTCATTGAACCTGCTGTTTCAGTTCAGAGTTCAGTATTTGAAGCACTGATGGAGCAGTGGCAGCAGCAAGTTCCTCTGAAGCCACTTTCTGCAGGCAGTGTGAAAATGGGGCCCTGTATGTAATGTGGATGATGACCACCAGCCTTGGCCCCCTGCTGACAAAAGAAAGTAAAGCTTCAATCTTCTAAGTGCAGGGAGCTTTCACACTTTTCAGGTCTGCCCTGTGGGCTTTCTTGAGGTCAGTGTATCTTCCATGCTGGCTTAACATCCCAGGCTGCACCTTCAGCTTCTGTACTTCTTCAGCCATCAGTTGTAGTGAGCTGAGGATGGAGTCTATGAAGTATTTGCCCAAGGAGAGAAGTATCTGATTAATAAATTATATTTTGGAGTAGAAGGCAGGGTTGATATTCAAGCTCTTTAGCACAAAGTGCATTGTTTAGGCAGTGTTTCTTTCTGTAGTAATTTCTGTGGTGTTATTGTGCCTGCCCTTGTTTTGTGTGTTAAGCTGTTAATACAGTTCAGTTTTTAAATTGTAATAGCCCCTTCATGTCTCTTAATAAAGTAAGAAATTATTTCCAGTTATTTCCAGTTATTATTTCTGTTTGTTCCTATGTGTATGAACCAGGCCACATTCATTTGAAGGCTACTGATCTCAAATCTGAGAAGGCTGTACTGTCAATTGTTAGTGTCTTTTAAAGTTCAAGACTTTAGCTCAAGCTGCTTGCTTCATTTTTGCCGTGGTTATATTTTAAACCTTCAATCAGGAGAATGCCATGAGGCACTGGCTGTCAGATGCCACGACCTCAGTGGAGATCCATGATTGAGGCAAATCTTTTTTACTTGAGGCAGGACTGTCAAGATTCTTAGAGTACTTTTCCAAGCACCAGTTTTGGACTCTCAGAACTCACCTCATCTTGATCCAGCTTTCTTTTTTTGAGATTATGTTCCTTCTCTGCAGGATGTTTTTGGACCATCTCATTACTTCAGACTCATTCCTATTTCTGTTTTCTTTTCCATTAGTAGGTACAAGTAGATAGTAGTTTTCAGTGCACTTAAATCCTCAGATCTTACACAACTGGTAAGGATTGCTTGAGGAAAGGCAAAGGAAAATTAATACCTTCTGAGTTTCATGTTAGGGCTGGTAGATTGCCAATTTGAAAAATGTGAAGTGAGAGCTTTAGGCTGTGTTAGCATAGAAAAAGGGGGTGGGATAAAGGGACTGAGGCGAATAAAAAGCCAAAGTTGTAGTTTGCCAGTAAATTAGTCAGCAAGTTTGCTGGTGTCATGGTTGTGGGTGTAGAAGTGTATTGTGGTATTAAAGCAGATAGAATTTTGATCTCAGCAATTTATAAATTGGTATTTTAAATCTAAGTATGAATAACTGGTTAAACAGACTTTCAGTACAAAGCAAACTGCAGCAGGAAAGAATTATGATTTAATAAATGGTTGAGATGAGCAAAAAGGCATGCTAGTAAGTTTAGTTGTATGGAGATTATGCCCTGTATATGGAGTTTTGCAGTAGCCTAGACATGGAGAAGGTAATTAAGCATAATTAGCTCATCTTTACCTTAGTCAAATATAAGTGGCCAAGTTATTATTTTGACAGTCAGCTGTTACCACCATAATTTTTCTGAACTGGCAGCCACATTTTTTTACTGGTGAACAGACACATCAGCTTTTCCAGATATGTGCACAAAGTGGTACCATGACATAAATATTTTACACAGCAAAAGAGGGAGAAGAGAGGGAAGATGACTATTGTGTTGTTACAAATGTGTTACAGTGACCCAGAGTACATATTTGTGGTAACATTTGTCTTTCTCTGTATTTCCAATGCTAGGTCTACCCTGAATTGCAAATCACCAATGTTGTTGAAGCCAACCAGCCAGTTACAATACAGAACTGGTGCAAGAGGGGATGGAAGCAGTGCAACGGTCACCCGCACATTGTGGTTCCCTATAGATGTCTGGGTGAGTGACTGAGTTTAGTCTGGGGTTTCCTACTCTATTTTTTCTCAGTCTCTTCAGGAAAATGATAGAGAATCTACATAAATATCTTCTGTACCTCAGTACTGTTGTCTTTTTTGAAGGGAATTTCATCCAGTTGCTCAGTCCTCTGCATTATCTAGAAGGAAAGTACTCCTGCTCTTCCTTAATCAAGCTCTTCTTTTTCAGCATTAATTTTTGAATATCTAGTACTTGGACTCTTACAATGAAAGACCATGGAATTCTGTATTTGTTTAAACAAAACAAAAGATAGATTATAAATTCCCCCATTTCATCCTGCAGCATTATTTTTGTAGTGGTTGTTTGCTGTTCTCTCCTGTGTCTTTGGTGCCTTGAATCAATTAAAAGGGAGGTTTGGGCCCTGATTTTTTTTTTGACCTTTACTTTTGCCTGCATTAGACAGACAAAATGGAAATGTTATTTTGTTGTTTTCATTAGCATTCTAGGCACAACATTTTTGAGGTGTTATTCCATATTTAGGTATGTTGCTTTACCACTGCCATTTGAATTGTGATAAATGCTGGAGTTCAGAGTTGGAACTTGCTTTTCTAGTAAGCCAGGACAACTAAAAGGCATGGAAACCAACTCAGACCAGTTATTCCATGAAACAATGAAAGAAATTAAAAAAAATATGCAATGTTTCTAGAAATTTTGTTAATTTGTGTAGAGGGTGCAATCTGCCCTTGGCAAAGCTGGGACTGAAAAGTAACTAACAGAAGTGCTACCAAGTGTGGTAGAAGGTGCCAAAACAGCAGGTGTGTAAAATCTGTGCTAAGTATCAGAGAAATTTTTTTGTTTGGTGAAATTTCTAGATCTGATGTTTGAATAGATGTAAAATAGGTGTTTCTAAACCTCCAATATATCACTGTTGATGCTACTGAGGCTTTGCAGGACTAGTTTATTCTGAGCAAAATCCTCAAGGATTCAAGTCTTTTGGTGAGGAGAAGAACCTGTCTCTAGGAATTATGGATTCTGACTGAGGGGAGGAACCTGCTGTGTTTTGTATTTTTCCAGACTTCTGCGTGATTTGAGTTGGTTGGTTCCATCACAAGCTTTAATGCTAAAAGAGACATGCTCTTTTACCCATTTGTTGCTGTGTTTTCTTTGTTTTTTATAGTTGGGATAGAAACATCAGCTTGTAGTGTTAATATATGTGTAAAGCCAGATAAGCAACTTGTTAGAGGTGAGGCAGAGCTGCAGTCTCACCTAGAATGCATTATGATATATTTGATCAGACTCAAGATAAGTGCACTTGCACTAATTAGAGATATGATGGAAGAACATCGGACTAGTGGAACTATAAAAACTAATTTTTATTGTTTATTTTATTGTTACCTCAAGCGAAGCCCTGAATTAAGAAAAGGGAACTGAACTCTTAGCTCAGGACTCTCGATCCTGATGTAGATTTGGTCAATGCCCTGGAGGTCTTACAACCTAATTTAAGTGAAAAGACAATGTCATCATGAGAGCTAAGGAATATAAATCATCTATGAATACATTTAATCTGCAAATTATAAGGAAGTATCTGCAAGCATAAGATGCTCCAGCAGTCTTCTGGTAAAGGAGTAAGAAGTCTCATCATGTGAAAAGGAAGTTCATAAATTTATGGGCAAGGCTCTATGCAGTTCCTTGCAGGAATGAGGAACTGGACTTGGACTTTTAAGGTGCTTTCCCCGAGTTACAGTTTTGAAAGAAAAAGTTGTATGGTTGCTGTCTTAGGTAGCAAGACTTGGACACAAAAATTTTAAAGATGTTTGAGCACTTAATTCCCATTAGCCCTTAGCTCTTAATTTTTATTTTAAAATCCCCACATGTGCTATTTTTGTCTGATTTTCTTGTAACTGAGGCTTATGTAGTTGTGTCTGATATGTTGTGTTTGTTATCCTTCTCATGTGCTGACATTCATATTTTGACCCTGACTACAATAAATCTTAGATACTGATATTCCCAAGGGTCTGTTGGGGGATAGTTGGCCACATAATTACTTCCTCTGGAGGAAAAATGGTGACAGTGGCCATAATCTGTAATTTCTCCCATCAACCAAGCCCTCTGCTTGTTGTGTACCATGTCTGTCTTGGAATACTTTTTCTTAAATCATGTTTTTTTACAGAACTAAGGAGTCCAGAGAGCTTTTAAAGTTTTTTTCTCTTCTCCTAGCACTTCCTCAGTGTTAAAATATAATTTTTTTTAAAGTTGCATCTTGCCTGTCAGCTCTGTGTGTGCCTCAGCTGTTCTTAGTGTGGTAACTGTTAGGGGACATTGCCAGAAGCTGAGCATTGCCAGTGCCCATTCCTCTTTAATTTTAGTTCAAATAGGCCCTTGCCCTAGACCACTGCTAAATCGATCTGGTAAGAATTAAGATACCAACAGAAAGTTTGTCAGTGGGCAGCTGATTGCAGGGTTGAGTCTTAATTTTGTATTGCTCTGAGGTTCACTTAAATTATCTTGAGTCAGCTCAGTAATACCTTCCATCTTGACATCATTTTTCACACTTGAGAAACAGCAAGTGACAGAAATCTGGCTGCTTTCAGGCCAGACCATCTTCAGAGTCTGCATCATAATCTTCAGCCAAGGCTTTCAAATGTGTAGAGCCCATTTCACTACAGCCCTTGCCTGCTCCAGGAGTTTTTTCTCTTTGAGAATTGTGCAGGGTGGTAGTTACACTAGTTATTTGTAGCAGTATATTTAGTAACGTCCATCAGATTTATTAGATTACACAGCTTCATATTTTCTTAAGAGAAAGCAAGTAAAGTATAAAAACAATAAGGGAAAATTAAAGCCCCTTATTTGAGTCAGCCATGTGTCTTTGCATTGACCATAGAAATATTCCCTAAAAATGTTCTAATTTGAATCTAAATTTTAAAGAGTCATATGACGTTGTTTGAGTGAGGACTGTGGTGCTTGACATCGAGCCACGAAGGTGTTTGGGTACACAGCCAAGATGAGGAGCTGTGAGGTGTGCTGGTGGAAGGGCGAAGATTTGGAGAACTCCCTTCTGGTCTCAGGTGTGTGTTCCACCCTCACTCCTGCACCACTTGCTGTGTGGCACAGCTTGCAGGGTTGCAGCAGACAGTGCCAAGAAACCAGAGATTTCTGCTCTGCTTTACAGGAACCGTTTTTGGGAAAATGCCATGGCCACAACCTGGCCATGTAACTGTTGATGGGAGCTCTGCCAGTGGCCACAGAGGAGGGCGGGATTTCTGCCACTGTTGGGACAGTGTGGGCAATAAGCAGTTCTGGTTTGCACTTTCTCCTCTCTTCACTGCTTGCCTGAGGAAAAGCAGCTGGTGAATTTGTGCAGTGTGGCCAATAAAATGAAGTAATTCATTCCATGTTCCTTGCTGGTTGTGGGAGCAGGCATCCTTGTCCCAGACATGTGATTCTTTGAATACCTTGGATAAATGTGTGGCTGTACTTTTCTGAATAGATAACATTTCATTTTCTGTTGGTGAAATACCTCCTGAACCCTGGGTAGGGAGGAGAAGCTCAGTTATGTGGGTATTTGTGGATTGTTATGTGGGCATGGCAGACAGGATATGGCAAGGTGTGGCAAAGGGGGAATTACAGGAGATAACTGTGCTGTGGGAAGTGTGTGTTCATGAGTGGCTCTGCCTCATTATCCTGTTAATGTATGCTGCTAAGCACTGTGTTGGAAGGATCCAGATGTGTCAGAATCCCATTATGTATATGGGCTCTGTGAATCAGAATGTGATTACTGCAATCATTTGGTCATAAACAAGGGGATTAGGTTATATGAAAAGTATATTCTGCGGTTTGGTTATGTAGTGAAAAACTGGCTTCTGTTTCTGGTTTTAACAAAAACATCTTTGAAAATATTTATTGACTTGTCATACTTTATTACTCTACCAGTTTGTGAAGTTATCCACTTGATGTGTCTTGGTTTGAAAGACAGGTGTCTACCAAGGGAGGTGGGAACCTCCCTTGGAACGGAAGATATAAACCCCTTCCCTCCAAATTATTATGACTTTGAAATTAAGAGGCTTTCAGGCAAAGATATGGGAAAAGGAATAGCAGTTCTTTACTACTATAGATATATCTGTGTATAACAAGGCAAACAACGACAGCAGCAGCAACACCAACAAACAGACCCAGAGCCCACCGAGAGCCTTCTCTCCCTGCAGGCACTTCCCCTTGGTGCAGTTCCGCTCACAGCCGGCAGGGGCGCTGTGGCTCCGCTGGGCAGGGCAGGTGCGATGGTTCCCCCGCGGCTGCAGGGGGCGCTGTGGGGAGAGCTCAGCCGTCCCTCTCTGTGGTAATGGCGGGTGGGCTGGCGGGAGACAGAAAAGGGGCTCCCTGTACAAACTCCTGGTGGAAGCTGATCCCAGTGCCCCTCTGGATGGCAGAATGGGCTGTAGCAGGAACCTCAGAGCAGTGGCTGGAACGGCAGAGGAGGGCACACCTGGGGTGACAAACAAAATGCAGCAGAAACTCCGCAGGTGTACCAGGAGCCGTGGGGTGTCCCAGGGGGCACCTGGTATTGAGCGTAGCAAAAAAGTGTAGCAAAGTGCAGCAAAAAAGCCTGAGGCAGTGGCAGAAAACAGTGAGACTTGGCAGTGGCAGCTGGGTCTCTGCAAACAGCGGCCTCAAGCAGCTGGGAGATGTGCCCAGTGGGAAGGGGAAGGGGTTCAGGGTCCCGAGTTTCCCCCTGAGGCAGCTGAGTAGATGGTGAGGGTCCCCTCCAGTGAGATCAGGTGTTAACAAGGTACCAGTTCAATGGCCACTCTTAGGAGCAAAAGCTCACCCACGGTAAGGAAGAAGCAGCAAAGGGCTGGACTCCTTGGTGGCAGTGAATTCTCCCAGTGGTAGGAACCACTCCCCTCTGATCCCCAGAGCAGGAGAGGGCAAGGAACTGAGCCCAGTCCCTGACCCCACAGCCCAAATCTTGTGGTATCTCTGTCCTTCCAGAGAGAAAACCCCTGCCAGCTAAGAGAGTGGCCAGCTGCACCCTTCCCCCTCATCCCCTTCCCAGCCATATCTTCTGTCTTTGTAGTCTCTTAGGCAAGAAATGAGACAAAACTCCCTGAGAGAAAGAAAAAAGAAAGGAAAACTCCTAACCTCCAACATGAGTCAGAAGAAAAGGCACGCTCAAGTTTTGATATGCATGCCTAGCCAATTATCAAAGAAAACACCAAGGTTATGCCTGGAATGAATCATTTAAATAGAGATATATGTAATTGGCAGTTCTTCTAGTAGTAGTTCTTCTGAAATTACTTGCAGTTTTAATGGTGGAATTTTTTCACACAATGAAGTGCCTGTATATTTCTGCTACATGGCAAAACTTGCTGGTTTTACCTCCTCTAAACTCACATTGCACCTATTTTTGTTGCAGTGGCAGAGCTTCTCTTCTGGGTGACTGGAAACACTTTCCACTCACTTCTCCATGCAACACCTAATTAATAGAATGACATTAAATAATTGTCCTGGAGTTTTCCTGTCCCTGCTAGCTTAGCTTTTCACCTCCAGCTTTCCTCGGTCTCCAGTCAGCCCTGTGAGTGATGCAGACAAGCCTCGCACCACACTGTTCCTAAAATTAAAAAATTATCTTATTTTCAGCCCACACAACTACAACATGTCTAGTTTTTATGACAACAATAGCTGATAAGAGATGATCTCCAAAAACACTGACAATATGAATTGCTTAGTGGGGATGCCATAGGTAGAGAGATCCTAGGTGCAGTGAAGGGTGTAATCTTCAGTGGGGGAAATATTTCTTCTCTCTTTGCTCTCTCACAGACAAAGTTCTGTCTGCTAGTGGGATATTTGGTAGAGTACTGGTAGGAGGATGAAAAAACCAGGCAATATTTTTGTGAAACTACAAGCTCTCCAGGGATAATGAGGTATCCTAGGACTTTGGCTTCCTCCCACTGCAGCAAGGCCTTGCAGATGCTCCCTGCCCAGGTCCAGCCCTGCTGTATGTGAACAGCTCTTCAGTGTTGTGCTGGCAGTCAGAGCTTTCTCTGGGTCCTGCATCCTCATGGTTGAGCTTGTTGCCTCAAGCTTTTCATGCCTCAGTACTTGAAGTGTGGTCTTAAATGTGCTTCTCTGTAGTGGTTTAATTCAGAGCACGCCCTGATACGCATCAGTGAATGGAAATGGTTGTCTGTTATACCTGAACTCTTTTGGCTTTTATGTTCAGCTTCAGTAATAGAGAAAAAGGTGGCTGTTAAGTATCAGTTGAGTTACTGATCATTCATATAAAAAACAACAAATTTGTTGGTTTATTACAATTCTAAGGTCTATTGCCTCATGGTTCCACCTCTTCACTTGAGCCAAACATTGATTCAGCTGTTGGGTTAGCCAGATTCTAGCTGAAGGCATAGAAACCCTGAAGTGCAGAGATAAAACATTAATTCTTGTGTAGTAAGACCAGAAGAAGAAAGAATTCTGAACTTGTATATTTCTGTTCATTCTTGGGATATATGTAAGTTTTACTTGTTTGATTGCAGTAAGGTTTTAATAAGAACAGGTCACAAAAGAAAAACTTTTTGTGATCTCAGACATCACAGCTCTACTCCTGCAGATCTACTTCTATCTATCTACTAAAGACAGCATTACACATTGTAGTAAACCTTTCTATGTTTAGGAGCTTAAGAAGAAAAATCAGTTTTCCTGCTTAAATGACCAAAGCTAGTTGAACTAAGTTTTCTGTTACTTGTAACTCTGCCTAGGCTGAGGTATCAGGGATTAAAAGCAGGTGTTCCTGCTTTTTAAGCAGTGCTTTATATAAAGAGTTAATCTCAAAAAGTAGTGCTAAAAGACTATTAATAGTAAGGTTAAAAAGAGCTCAAAAATTAGGAAAAGGGGAAACCAAGGTGCCTCTCTGGACATAGTTTGACCCTTCCTGTGCAGAGGGTTCCAAGGAGGCTATTATTGTGGGGCTTCTCTGACTGCCTGCCCTGTTCCACTGTGGGTGCTTGAATTAGCTGGTCTGTGTTTCTTTCCTGGCCCAAGTTACTCTTCACCACTCAGATCCTGCCTGAAGACAATTTTCCTCTCAGAAGTTTCTCTTATCTTACCCAAACACTTCAGACATCACAAGTTTCATTTCATAAATGTCATAAGAGAGAGGAGTGTCATCCTTAATTTGTAGTTGGAAGCTGGAGAAAAGCTGGAGTGAAGCTTCAAAACCATAAGTATCTGTTGGTAGTTGGGCTCCAGATTGTAAAACTGCTTGAAACAGTCTTAATGTGTCTCTGAGTGTATGTACCCAAGGAGTCTTTAGGTAGCATGTACCTTTGGTTTTGATAGATGGGTTTGTTCACACATACAACACCTGTGGGTGATGCATGACCCTGCTGTGCAAGTTTCATGTCTTGTTCATTGTACACATACGGGTTTTGGAACAGACAGAGCGGGAAGTTTTTATCCAAATATCTTTGTAGTGCCACAGAGCTAATTGATCTCTTTTTTTTTTTGTGCTTTCCTTCTGCCTAAAGAACTTAATAATATTGTGGGAGAATCTTGCAAATTCAAGTGTGTTGTTTGTTTTAGTGTCTTAGGAAGGAAAGATGGGGAGAGGAACAGAAAGGAAGCACCCATCTTACCATGCGGCCATGAAATTGATCTGCATATGTTGCATCTTTCAAAAAATTTCTTACCTAACCGAAAGTAGCTGTAAATTCTCATGCTAAATACCTTCTGGTCTTGGAGGAGAGCTGAATGTTGCCAGCAGATTTGATACAGTTAACTGCAGAGGGAGAGTCAGTCATGGGATTCACTGGGTATTTCTAAAAGATACTAGGGAATATTCTGGAAATACAATTCAGTAAGCCTGTTTGGGGAGGGGATACTTTTCTGAAGTGCTGAACATCCAGGAATATTGGAATTGTCAGTGAGCAAGAGGTTTTTTTTTTTTTAAGAGCAGGTAGACAAATGGATAGTGTGCCTCCTTTGATTTTTCAAAGTATATTTAACAAGGTCCACTACCAAAAGCTATTAAAGAATTTAATCTACCATGGAATAGAAGAGAAAACTCTTACATGGCTAAATAAAGATAAGAAAAGGCAGGAATTAATGGTCCATTCTCAAACTAGAGAAAGGTCACCAATAGAATCTCAAGGGATCAGTTCCTGTGCCAGTGATGTTCAAAGTCTGTGTGATTTGTGAAAAAGGGTAAATGGTGAGGTGACCCATTTCATGAAAATACTAAGTTAATCAAGGTAGTTAATAAAGGCAAATTATGAGGAATTTCAGAGGGGTCTTTGATACTGAGTGACTGGATGTAAAATGGCAGGAAAAGTTAATGTAGTAAATGCAGTGTTCATGGGAGAAGCCCAAAATGCTTCTCTGAGTGTGTATGGTGAGAGTGTGAGTAACTTCAAACTTCTCAGGATTGAGATCTTGGAGGTTAATAGTTCTGTGAATATGTATGTTGATTAGTGCAAAAACCCAACCGTGTTAGGGATTATTAGAAAGGAATGGGGACAAGGCATAGAAGATAACTGTACCACTGTGTCAGCTGTGGACTCTCTTGTATTTGTGAACACTGTGTGCACTTCTGGTTTTCCTCAGAAGGATGAAGTGGAAACTGAAGAGTTAGGGGTGATGGGGAGTGCTTGAAGTATGATATGGCTCCCATAAAAGAAATGACACAGTAGATTAGATCTTTCCAGTACAGAGAGGAAGATGACTGGAAGATCTGACAGCACTTTGCAAAGTCGTGAGTAGCTTGGAGAAGATGGATGAGGAATGGTCATTCACCCTGTATTTCATGAGAAGACCTGAGATTTTCAACTTGCAGGCATCAGGTTTCAAGCAAACAGAAGTAATTGAATAGTTACAAGTTTTGCGCAATGCGTATGTGAGCTCCTCATCCACCTGCCACTGTCTTGGGTGCTGAGAGCATACAAAGTTTCAAAACCCAACAGTTCACTACAAGATAACTCATCAGGTGTTAGGGACCCTAGCCTTGTGTCTGTAGAAGTTGTGGTGAGACAAGGTCTTGGGGAAGTCCTGCTGCATGCTCTTCTGCATACACCTTATGCCCTTCTGTGGTGCAGCGTTGACCTGCTTTTGAGCACTTGAGCTAAAATGTTTTGTGGACTGAGGTAGACATTGTCGTGCTTATGTGGCTTCCTCTGCCATATCAGAGAGTGTTTGCCATCAGACTCCTTTCCCTTCTAACCTGCTTCTCTCCTGCCTTTCTGTATCTCTGAGGGTGCTGCCTCTGTCTGGCTCTTCTTACAGAGCCCCTTGCCCCAGATTTTCCAGCCTTGCTCTCTTCTTTGGCTCACCTGTTGCTATTGTCTTGTCTATCACCATTCCACTCAAGTCTCCCAGGCAATGATGTTTCTTCACCTCTCTGTTCCTTTTGAGTAATCTTCTTACCTTAACATCTGCTTTTTCCTCTCAGCGTGTTCTCTTCTTCCTGTCAGCATCTGCTATCCAAGCCAGTTTTGTTTGTGTCTACTTCCCAGCTCTTCATCAGCTCTACCATTCATCTATTGTCATCTCATTTCACACCTCATTTGGTGCTACCTGAGCAAGCAGATAAGGACTCCTTGATCCTTCCTGGAAATGATGAGATCTATCTGTTCCAGCATGATGGGAAAGGAGCCCTGTTCTAGTTTCAGTAGGGATGGAATTAGCTAGCACAGTGATGTGTTTGGGATTTAGGGTGAGAATAATATTGGTAACACACTGATGGTTTAGTTGTTGCTGAGCAGTATTTGCAGTCAGCCAAGGAGTTTTCTGCTTCTCATCCTACCAGTGAGGAACTGGTCAGAAAGAGCAAAGAGAGCTGGCCCCAGTGACCTAAGGGATATTCCATTACATATCATGGCATGCCCAATATATAAACCAGGGGGAAAGCTGGCTGTGGGCTCTGCTCAGGAGCTCTCTGAGCATCAATCAGTGGGTGGTCAGTGCAAGCTTGTTTTGTAGTACAATATAATACTACTAGTAATTTTTTATTCTTAGTAATAGTAGTAGTATTTCTCCTCACTTCCATTTCTATCCTGTTAGGCTGTCTTTATCTCTGTCTTCTTTTTTTTTCCCCCTGATTCTCTCTTCCATTCAGTGGGGAGGGGGATGGTGCAGGGAATCAGTGAGCAAGCAGCCATGTGGGATTTAGCTGCCTGCCAGCTTAAACCACAACAAGAATTAAGATGAAGGGAAAATATCCTTCTGTCAATAGCAAAAAAATGTTCTGGGTTCTGAGTGCTAAGGTGTTTGTGTGTATGTGTGTGTGTGTCAGCACTTCATCAAATGTAAAGAAAGCTGTAATGACCTCAAATTAGTTTCTCTTTTATTTTTCAGCAAACTATAGAACAAACTACAGTGAAATTTAGTTTATTAAAGTGTTCTAAATAGACTGCTATAGACAAAGACTGAGTGTTGTTTGTGATGTTGCTTTATATGTGTTGAAGGAAGATTCTGATGCTTTGTTAGATGATGTGATTGCTGAGAGATATTCTACTTAAATGTTAGCTAAGACGATGTGTTGTATAACAAACATGGTCATTAATTTCCCCTTTGGTGGCTTCTGATGAATGTTTTAAATGGTCTTCAATTTTCTCTTTTCAGTGAAAAATGTGATTCCATTTTTCCTATTATTTTTTAAAACAAGCCCCAAACAAAATCCTCACCAGTCCCTTCATCATCTTTATCACCTTAGTAGGTGAAGTTTTTTATGGTAGCAGTTTGACTTCAAAAGCAATCAAGGCTCTTGCTGTCCTGTTGAGTCAGTCTTGGCCTGAGTTTGTCATGAGTTTGTCAACAAGGTTTCTCCTCTGTGTGACTTTTAAGAGGAGCATTGAGAGAGAAGTTCAGCTTCCTAGGCAGTTAGAGCAGAGGCACTTGGCAGAAGCAGCAGCACACCAATAGATGTTGCAATGGAGCACATTTTGTGTCTGTTCTCCACTTTGAGTTACTAAAACCTCTGCAGTGCTGCCCTGCCTCTGGTGTCAGAACTGCGCAGTATAATGCCAGTTTTTGTCTGCTCTTTTTAAGTTTTAGCTCTTGATTGTTTGCTAACCTGTTATTTAAAGCTCACTGCTTCCCCATGTTGTGTATAACTCTGTCCAAATGGAATTTGGCTTCTCCTGAGCAGTGCTCACTTCAGCTAACAATGTTTTCTCTGTGGGAGCTCATAAGATACATTTCAGCTCATATACACGTTGTCTATCATGTATATAAAAATCTATAATGCACTGATTTTCTTTAATATCATTCTCATGTTGTCTTATACATTTGGGATAGATGCTTTGCCATTAATTTTTTTTCATGGTTCAACTAGACATTTTTGACTAGGGGCAGAAATCTGCAAAGGATTTAATTATAAAAATAAGCTTTTATAGACTGTTCAGATATATTACAAAATGTTCCACTCCAGTGGTTAATCTTGATTTATTCTGTCTTATTTGGTCATCCTTACTATTGGCCTACAATATTATATATTTAGTGTTCTTGTAGAGTTTAATGTTTCTCACCTTACTCTAAAATCAATTTACTCTCAATTATTTTTTATCTGTTGATGTGATACAAGTTATTTAAATTAAATAAAAAAATCTTCATTCTGATACTAGGGATTAGACTAGGACACTATGCAGTGTTCCTGAGCATAAAGTCCATGCAAAAAGCAAATATTATTATATATCCCTCAGTATTTGCATGGAACATACTTTTTATATTATTCCTTAAGGGCAGGATTCAGTTCTCAATAGAACATGATCTTACATGTTAATCCTGACTTGGCTTCTGTCCACAATGACTCATTTACAACTAAGAGAAAAAATGAAGCAGGTTGGAATTAATCACTGGATAAAATATGAACGTCTTCTACCAGCTTTCAGTAACTACTGTTACGTTCACTGAGTTAATTCTTACAATGAGAACTGGAGAGGAGAAATTTTGTATAAAGAGGGTGAGGTTTTTTGTAGGTAGTAATATTTATATTAAATATTTATGTGGCATTGCACTTTCACAGAAATTGTTGACTTTCATTGAATGCAGAAAGTAGGTTATACACTGACTCCTGGATTATTGGGTGTGCTCATGAGAGAGTTAGTGACAATACAGAGCTCTTGTTTCCTAGTTACTCTGAGCAATTCAGCACCATCATATATAACAGTTATAACTTTCACACCCTACCCTTGAAGATAGGAGAGTTGGAGTCCAGAATCTTGTCCCCTTTCCTCTCTTGGCGTGTTTAATGATGGAAGCCAGAAACTGTATTTGCATTGTGTTTCTTTTAAAAACTATTTAAAAACGATTTTTTAATATCTGGAGTGGCTCAAAAAAATTTGCATACCCAGTGATGCAGGTCATTAATCTAATGTGCTGTCTTCCTCATTAGGCAGCCTGTCTTCTCCCCATTGATAGACTAAGCTAAACAAAACCAGTGCCAAAAAGAAGCCCTGAGTTGTAGTATTTTTACTTCCTTCCAGGCAAGTATGGCCGGGAGTACAGTACAGCCAGGAGCCATTACCCATAGAGCTCCATGGCACAATTTTTCATCCAGCTAGGACTGCATCCATGAAAACCATAACATTCCAACTTGGATACAAAGATGTTGCAAGAGGGAGGTTGATTCGCCCCAAACTGGGCCAAGAAACACTCCCAAGACAAAGCCCAAGAAGCAGGTATTTGCTTTATTCAGTGCGCTGGGTGCGTGGGGGATCGCTCCTCCTAACACACACACACAGACATACCCCAGGCTTACAGAGGTTTACAATATGTGGTTACAGTTTATGGATACTCATTGTTTTCCCTAGAAAGGATGTAGTGATGCAGACAATTTCCTAGAGATCATTATTATTATTCTCGTTGGCGCACAGGGCGCTCAGGCCCAGCGCTCCCTGGTGGTCGCGCTGAGGAGACTCGGTGGTTGCTTTGTTGAAAGCGGCATCTTCTCCACTTTGCACTTTTCACCTTTCATCCTTAGATGTTCACAGGGTCTTGTTAGCCACTTCAACCCTTTCTCTGCTGGTTTTGGCAAGTTCTGTCCTTCATTTCTGCAAGCTTTGTTCCCTATCTCTTCAGCCAGTTTCTACTTGGTTACAATATATCTTACTCTAGCCCAGTAAACCAAAGCATGCTCAAGTACAATGATTTTAATCCTTTCATTCCCCATTTCTCTTGAAAATTTGTAAATTCTTTTACAACTTCTGCATTTCTTGGAAGCAAGTTCCTTTTTCTACTTTATTTCTAAGCTTATGCTCTCACCACTGTGCATAAGCATTCGAGTTCTAAGTCATTAAAGTTATACAACAATAGCTACTAATGCAAAGTGTAAATAGCAGGGCCACAATACAAATTGCTATTACAAAGAGATTTTTAAGCCAAGATATATTGGGTAGCCAAGAAGTATTTTCCTTACATTTGTTGACCAGGAAGTGTCATCTGTAGTGACTTCATGTACTATCTTGGCATGGTCCCAAATTGTGTGGACATTTGGTATTTGCCTACTCTGATCTACATATGTGCAGCAGCTGGAATTGACTAAGGTACTACACCTCCCATGTGTGCTCTGGCCATGTCTAGTACCATATGGTTCTGGAAAACCACTCTTTTCAAAGAGTCAGCTTCTGTTGGTAACCTCTCTAAGGCATTTCCCATCAAATCTGCAATTCTCTCTCTTTGCTGAAATGTTTACTATTGCCTTTTCCAATTGTGCTATTCCTAAAGGAGATATTAAGGCCCTGACAAAACTCTGGAAGTCTGTTGTGTACCTAACCAGGGTGTCTGAAGGTACACTCCAACCCAATCTTTTCCAATTCTCCAATTTCCAACGATTCTCTTTATGTCGCTGGCATGATTTACAACACTGGGGAGGAGTGGTGATGACTGTGGTCCAGTTGGTACTGGAAAACTGGATGCAAGCTGGCACTGTTGTCCCAATGTAGATCACAGATAGACTGACAAGAGACAAACAGTAAGGAGGTGTCCCTCAGGGTGAACTGTAAGGTCAGCATTGTGCATTAGCATTGTGTATAGTATATGGGTTTATGTCTCATTACTAGCAGGTAATGCCTGGTAATGGTAATTAGCTGCTGCATTTTCCCACACAACCAACAGTTCCATGCTCCATTATAATTTACAATTATGTTTATTATGGATACATAGTTGTTTACATGGAAGGTCCCTGCAACTAAAAAGCAACAAAACACAACCAATTATTCATGATAGACAGCTAACTTTCAACTTGAGTCTGTCTGGTGATTGATCAGATACTCATCAATTTTCAGGTGCTTTTTTCCCTTTGGTGTAATAAATCCAGGTTGACTTTCCTTGTACTTTTACAGCTGCATGAGTTGTCAGCAAGCTCTAGTATGGTCCTTCCAACATCTCTTGCAGAGGATCACTTGTAAGAGACTTAACATATACCTAATCTTCTGGATTTATACCATGGAATGGCTTACTAGGTTGTGGCAGCTGGCAGTTTACAACTTTAGTTCATGTTGATTGCAATTTTCTGTCCAGTTGCTTAACATAAGTAGTCAAGTAGTTTTGCCCCACTGGAGCCACATTATCATTGTGAACCACGTTTGTCTTGTAAGGTCTCTCATACAGAATTTTAAAGGGACTTAATTTCTCTTTGAGTCATGGTTTTACTCTAATTCTTAGCAAAGTTATAGGTAAAGCCTGGTACTAATATAAGTTAGTTTCTTGACAAATTTTGGCCAATTGTTACTTTATGAAGTGATTAATTTTTTCTACCTGCACACTTGCCTGAGGCCTGTATGGTGTATGTACCTGCCATTGCATTTCTAATAGATGACTTATCCCCTGCACTGCCTGGGCTACAAGTGTGATTCCCTATCAGAATTAATTTCCCTGGATACCCCAAATTGTGGAATAATTTCCTTTGCTAAAGCTTTAACAACTTCTTTAGCCTGAGGAAGCTTCTGGCCACCCTGAAAAAGTGTCTGTGAGGACTGAAAGATACCTGTATCTCCCTTTTCTAGGTAATTCAGGAAAGTCAATTTGCCACACATCCCCTGATAAAGCTCCTTTAGTGATAGTTTAGCCTAACAGTGATATTAGGGTTGTTTTTTGAGACAGATTTCACAAGTGGAAGTTACATCCTTGATTGTTTCCTTTAATTCTGAGTCACTTTGTCCTTTAAATGATTGTGTAAAGCATCAACTCCCCAGTGTGTTTTAGAATGTTTGCTTTGGATAAATAATTTTAACAGTTTTTTGGGTATGACTATAAGTTCCTTTATTCCAGCCCACCCATCTGATCCTATTTGTCCTTTCTGAGGATTTTAACCTTTCCAAGATGTTGTTGTATACCTTGCTAAAGTTAAGGTAGATGGTATCTACTGCTCTGTTCTGAATTTACCAATTTTGCTTTTTTGTTCTAGAAGGCAGGTTAGGTTGATGAGGCTCAGTTTACTGTTGTTAGATATGTTTTGGCTATTGCTAATCATCATTGTCTCCCTGTGCCCAGAAATGGCTTTCAGAAGGACTTTGTTAATGATTTTCCCAGAAAATGAAGTAAGGCAGCCTGGCCTGTAATTCCCCAAAGCATCTTTCTTGCAATGTGGTTGCAGCTTCTGCCTTTTTCCAGACATCAGGAAAAACTCCCTCAGACTCTGTATCTTAAAATATGTAAATCAGTCAGGTTTTGCTTTAAACCTTTTATTTTAATCTGGTTTATAAATCAGAGAACTTAAAACTTTATCCATGAAGGTGTTTTTTGGAAAACCAGTATATGGTAGCCATAGACAAGTTTCAAGAAGTTCTCTATTACCCTGATATTTAAAAATCTGGCTTACTAAGCATTCAGAACTGTCCTTAACATGAAGAAATGCCAGTGTTTATCAGTTGTCTGTTGCTAATAATGAGTATTTTATTTCTAAAAAGTGTTGCTGGCTGAATGGAGATTGTGACATTGCATTCAGGCTGCCTGGCTGCTGCTTTTATCTTCCTTGAGATATATGCACAAGTAAGTTCTTTTCTTTCTCCCAAGCTGTCCCATCCTGGCTGCCTCGTGGCTGAGCTACCAGGCCACACTGCCATCCTTCCTATGAGATGGGTAAAGGCTCTGCCTTGTATAGAACAAAATCGTGTTTTGTCAGGTGGTTATAAAGTTTGCAATGCCTCAAAGCAGTTTCTTGTTTTCCCATGTCACTGGTAATATGGCATAGTCCTTCTCCCATGAGTAGTAAAAATTTCAGTGAAAGTTTGGTCAGGATTCAGCAGTGTTACAGGAAGTGATTGTTTAGGATGTTAATAATCAACAAAGTATTTCTGCAAAGTTGATCTTCAGCTGCTGCTGAGTTATTTATTTCAAATGTTGCTTATAGAGTTACTTGTTCACTTATGTTAACCTTTGCACAATATGGTATTGCAGAAACATTTACTGCCCAAAATGGATTTCGTACTGATTTCTGTTCTTTGTCAGAAGAGACAGGAGAGGAACAACAGGATTAAATTACTACTGAAGTAGAAGGAATCCAAATTTTTATTTAAAACTTGCCATATGAAGGGCATATGGCGAGGGAAGGAATATTTAGGGAGGGAAAGCAGGGAAACAGAATTGAAATCTTGCTGAAGTAAACATGTCTTTGTTTAAAATATGTTATATTCCTCATTGAAATGTTATCATTTGAAATGGCTTTTGATGGCCAAACCTTCAATGTCTGTATATTTTTATTCTTTCCACCTATCTATGGTCATTACTCCCTCTAGACATAAATGACTAGCAGGCCCTTCTCTAGCCTTACTCCTAATACCACATGTTCTACTCCAATTGCCCATGAGAAACATCTCACCATATAATAATGCAAAGCACAGTGGGATTACTGGTCCCAGTTGTACTGAATTATTCCCAGGCATTTTATTTTTATGCCATCCTTCTATTTGATTAGTGTCTTTAGCAAGTCACTGATATGAATACATAGGGTATTAAAAAATTCATTAATCGAAATTGCTTCTCACTGGATGTTTTTGCCATTTAAGAGCCCATTTTCCAAGTACATCTTACATAGTGAAGTGCAGTAATTGTACCTTCAGCCAGTGGGATGGCACAAAATTTTAAACTGCTAGGAGATTTGCATTTGCAAGTCTTGCTGCAAGTCTGCTGCCTGCTGTGAGAGGGGGAGCAGGAACACTGACAGCTGGTGTGCAGGTCCTTGTGCAGCTTGGCAGTAAGAGAAGGTGATGTTAGTAGCTGGAGTGTTAAAATTTGTGCATTTGGTAGCATTTATAAAGCCTAATATGTGTTGAAATTCAGACACAATTTCAGCTTGTGAAAACCTGGAGGCAGTTGGGGGGAAAAACCATTCCATTCACAAATACAAGATTTTCTGAATGTTTGGAATGCATCTGCTCTTTAGAAATGCCACTAAGTTTTATTTGGTGTTTATGTTTAAATATAAGGAAGGGCACTAAAATGGGTCCTGCAGTGTCAGTCATCTTTATCAAATCATGGTGTACAGTTTTGTTAATAGTTTCTGTAAAGATTCTTAGAAATGTTTTTATTTTTTAAAAGCTGCTGTCTTTGTTCTGTCTTGACATTTGTGGAAACCAATTTCATTAAAAACTCACTGAGTACAGAGAAGAGTGCCTTGAATAACCCAATTCCTTTCCTACTGTACAGTTGGCATGTGTGAGTGGTCTCTTTTGTTTCCCCCTAACTCGAGTCATGCCCTGCTCTGCTGTTTGTTGTCCTGTCTGAAGAGCTGTACAGGAGCTCAACAGTCATGAAAAATGTGTAATTGGAAGAGAACTTAAGTACCTGAGTGCAGGGAATAAAGGGAATCTCAGTAAAGTTGGAAGACTACAACATAGAAGGTAATTGGTATTTTGATATACAAATGAAAGAAATCAAAGTGTACTTTATATAAAAGAAAAGCCCGAAAATGATGAAGAGAATGTGTTTCTGCAAAATAATTCACACCACCTTGAGGCTTTTTCTTAGTATTTGTCATTTTTTTAATTAACAGTATCTCAACACTAGACTGATGATGCTGGCATAAAGACTGCTTCAGTGGTATACAGTTGTCTTTTTTCTATCCTGAGGATGAAGTAGGTCCTTTCTTGAGGTAATAGCTGGTCCTTCAGTAAGAATACATGCAGCACCCCTATGTATGACATTCCTGTTTTCTCCTCTTGAGCCTACCTGGATTAGTGAGTCCAGATAGTGTTTTTGACCTCTGGTGCAGAGCTGCTTGGGAAATGTGCCTTTTTAGAAGAAAACCTGTCTTTCAGCCAGTTCCCCAAATACCTTTTGTGTCCATATTGGTATACTTTGTTTTGCCTGGCTGACTCAGCAGGTACTGACTTTGAGGTCCTGGGATGTGCTCCATGATGGCTTTTGTTAGCTAAGTACTATGAAAAGAAGTAGATGTGGAGAACAAAAGGTGTTTGGTAGATTTATAACTGGATAGTGGAGAATTGCTTTGCATTAAAGCATTGTCACAAAAAGAGGGATAAGACTAGAAAAATCTTACCTTGCTAAAAGGAGCATACCCAAACATCTGGAGTCTTCTGCACCATTCTGGATATAGGAAGTCTTCAACACATGACATGGGGTTCAGAAATCTCTTGAGTCTCTTCCCTTTTGTTTCCTTATTTCTTGCACTCTTGCACCCTACATGTCACCCTAAGTACTTGACAGGGATGCATGCATTTCATTGTGGAAGAAAAAGAATTCTATCTGTTTTGGAGGATGAAAAATATTATGAACATCTCAGGTTTTGTTTTTCGTGACAGTTTTCAGGGGCAAGGAGGTCAAGATACTCTTACCTCTTGTCCCTTGCACTTCCTTTCCACCACTGAGGTGGTCAGTGCTCTAATGAACATTTCTGTGTTTCTCTTACTGCACCTTGCTGTACAAAGCTATCCAGGGACAGGGTGTTTTGCAAACAGTGGTATGTAATGGCAGGGATATAACTGCATGTCTTAGGGCAGCCTCCAAACATGGTGTGTTTGGAGTAAAAGTGCCATTATCTTTGAAGGTACCACAGAATGGACCACAGTGGGCCATCTGGTTCAACCTCTCTGCTCAGTCACATGACACAGGATTGCATCCAGTTGTTTCTGGAATATCTCCAGTGAGGGAGACTCCACACCCTCTCTGGGTGATCTCTTCCAATGTTGGTCACTGTACAGTGAAGAATTTCTTCCTCATGTTCAAGTGGAAGTTCCTGTGCATCCATTTCTGCCCATGGCCTCTTGTCCCCTTGCTGGGACTCCTCTCAGTCATCTCCTCTCGAGGCTGAACAGCCCCAGCTCCCTCAGCCTTTCCTTATAACAGAGATGCTCCATCCCTTCATCATCTCTGCAACCTCCACTGGACCCACTCCAGGAGCTCCATGTCTCTCTTGGACTGAGGGGCCCAAAACTGGACACAGCACTCCAGATCTGAGCAGAGGGGCAGGATCCCCTCCCTCCACCTGCTGGCAGTGCTCTTCCTAATGCACCCCAGGATCCCATTGGCCTTCCTGGCCACAAGGGCACTGCTGGCTCAGGAACAGTGAGTTGTCCACCAGGACCCCAAGATTCTTCTCTGCAGAGCTGCTCTTCAGCAGGTTGGCCCCCAGCCTGTGATGGTGCCCAGGGTTATTCCTCCCCAGGTGCAGGACACTGCAGCTCTACATGAAGTCATCATGCTCTTGAGTCTTCAGCAAAGTCCCTGTGTGGTTGCCCAGTGCTCAGGCACTTGACTAAATTAAAGCATTAGCAGTTGCCAATTACTTGTGACCTGAGAAAGTTCAGGTATGTGTCAGGCTGCTCCCCCAAAAGCTGCAAATTTATGCAAATTTTGCTGCAGGATCTGTGTGTGACAGCACTGGGAACTGAGACTTTGTTAAATGAAAATGCAAATTTTGTATTTAGGGTTACCAGAAGGTGACTTGCTCATTATTTTTGTAAGGTAATTTTGGATGCCTCTAGAAAACACTTCTGTTAATTTGCAGACATTAGGGTGTGCTAGGGAAGGGTAAAAATAGTTAACTGAGTTATAGAAACTAGTTCCTAGTTGACTAATTGGCTTTAAGGGCTTCAGATCAAAGGCACTGAAATACAGCAAGGAATTTACTGCAAAATACATACCTTGGTGATTAGCAAAGATATGTATTTGTTGAATTCTGCTTTTTTCCAATGCATTGGGTGTTGGTTTTTTTTAAAACTGACTTAATTGTAAGCTTTAAGGGCCACTTCATCAGCTCCCTGAGATGACTCTCTACTCAACAGTAAACTTGTAGTCATCTCATTTTGATCAATTAACCTGTTACTACATCCTAGTAGCCATTGGACCATCTGGATTCTTTCATATAACACAGACTGTAATTTTTTGGAGGCTACAGACAAGTGGGCTTCAGGGAGCTGATTTATGCCAGCTGAATCATGTGCTTTCACAGTCCAAGATCTGTTCAGTATATACACTTCTCTAAAATACTCTGTGATTTTTTCTTTTAAAAATATATTTGAGAGGGTTTGGGGTTATTTAATTGCAATGCCAGAATTGTACAGAATTACAGTGATTTTAGCACCTGAGTTTCTCTGTACTGATGCTGTGAGCACTGTTTATTTCATGAGCATGTAAATTTTTGTTCTGCTGTTGAAAATGGAACAATCTCTTTGGTCAGTTATGTCCTTGGTAAAAAAGGCTCTTCAGCCAGTTTGGTCTGACCAGATATTCTGGTGATCATGAACCATCTTGTTCCCTGGCTGATGAGCTCTATTTATTGACTTTCTGGGCTAACCTGAATTCATCTGGCTGATGAAATGAGGATGCAATGAAGAGGATGCATCAACAAAAATAACTAAGTTGACTGTGTTGCTGTTAGTGCTGTATCAGTGGAAATATTCTCAAATGCTTTGAAACAAGATGTTGGTGTCATTTTTTTAATGTAGAACACCAAAGTATTTCAGAGCGCTTCATACCCTCTCCCTTACTGCTATTAAGATGCAAAATGTAGTTGTCCCTCCCTGCCACCATAGTCCCCTTCCTGTAACTAGATCTGCCAACTCCTGACTTCATATTGCACCACAGACATCTGCAGTGGGTCCTGCAGATTTTATTATGCTGAATTATTATTATTAATTTATTATTGTCATGTTTTATTGTTTTCATAAACAAATACATTTGAGATCAAAGACAGGAGCTCCTTTCCAATGGCAAGTTGCAGGAAGATCATAATTGAAGCACCATCTAGAAACCGTTCCATTCTCTGCAAACCTGCCACTCATTCACAAAAGCTGCTAGGAGTAGCTAGAGGTTTAACAGAATGAGATATTGAAAGCAAAGTTAATACTTCTTGGGTGTTTTTTTTTTTCTTTTCCCTTCCAGTGGGCGAGTTTGTGAGTGATGCCCTTCTGGTGCCAGACAAGTGCAAGTTCCTTCACCAGGAAAGAATGGATGTGTGTGAAACTCATCTGCATTGGCATACTGTTGCTAAAGAGGTATATTCATCTGTCTTAATATTCTTAATATTTCCTGCCTTCCTTGTTCAAGGCTGTGTCACTCTTCTGAGGATGACTTTAAATACAGCAGCGACATGGAAAACAAAAAGCAGTACTTTCAAATGTTTGAGTGAATGGCATTTTGGGTTTTTTATAGGGTAAGAAATGGGAGTCAGAGCACATTGGAGTCCATGACTGAATACTTAACATTGATCTTTGAACATTGACCCTCTTTCATAACACTATTTTTTTCTTCACATTCACTCACAAACTCACTGTGTTTTCTGCTTCCTCCAGTTTCCTGTGTTAGCATTGGAGCCAAATACCTAGGATTTGCCTTGAATCATTATCCTGAATGGATATTATCCATTATTTATCACAAATATTGGTATGCCAGGTGCCCACAGAGATCAAACAGGCCTCAGGGAGTGCGCTACATCAAATTCAGCAGAAAAGGGTAGGAGAGCTGATCAAACTGGGACTAGCCAAAGGCATTTTGCAGGCACAGAGTTTTTACAATTTAACAGTGCTTTACTGAAATAGAAATAATGTTGCAATTGCTAATGTGCTTTGGACTTTTTTTCCTTATGTAGAGAGGTTTTAGGAATAAAAACTGAGATGAGTTTCCAAGATTTCTGACTGCTGGTTTTTTTGGAACCTCTTAGCTTCTATGTTATTCCACCTTCTGGAGATGAAATTTGAAATGTGATCAGCAGCTTTTCAAATTTTCAATTCTTGCTTGAATTACACTTAAATGAAACATTTAAGGCACCAACCTGCACACAGGGAAATTCTAGTTCATTTTGACTACTTGCAAACTTGAAATAGCAATAACCTAGAACAACATCACTGTGTGCCAATGAAATATTTTCATTTTTTCACCTGCCATACACCACTGTATCTTTAAGGTATAGTTTTGCATGAGTGACTGTTTTCCAAACAAGGCTGGCAGAGGTGTCAGACCAGACACAGTGTGTTTTCAGTGTAAGAGGCATTTCAGATGTTGATTTACTTTGCAGCAAAATATCCAATAGCATTAATGCATCAGGATTGGGATTAATACATCAAATAATTATTCTGTCATAAAGTTTTCTGTTTATGAGGCAGAGCCTGTGAGGATTTTCGACAGGAAGATATGGAGTTATCATGTATATAGGAGGAGACAAGCCTTTTTTTTCTGGGAAAGACTGATAGGAGAGCTTGTTACTTACAGTGGACACAGGTAGGGAGCTGCTTACAGTCAAGTAGTGAATGCAAGTGTGACCTTTCTAAATTGTGTTTCAAATTTCAGGGATCATGCAGTTCACCAGCTTTAACTTCCTAAGGCAGTATGCAGCCCCTTCATATGTTCCCAGAGTCTGTGAGATTTTTTAGTCTTCCTCCATGCCAATATTGTTGCTGCTTTTTTCCCCCTCTTTTCTGCAGTCCTGTAGTGAGAAGAGCATGAATCTGCACGACTATGGCATGCTGCTGCCCTGTGGAATTGACAAGTTTCGTGGTGTGGAGTTTGTCTGCTGCCCGTTGGCAGAGGAAAGCGACAATCTTGATTCAGCTGATGCTGAAGATGATGATTCAGATGTCTGGTGGGGAGGTGCAGATGCAGACTATGCAGATGGAAGGTACAGTGACTTTGTACCCTTCAACTTGTTATTAAATGCCAAAAATCTGTCTAAAAGACCTTGGAATAGAAGAATCTTTGCACCTTATACATGAATTTGCATCTACAATGGTTGAAAGCATCGGTGTTTTACTCCTTTTTTTTAGCTTCCTACAGAAAAGTTTACTGTTAAAATAGTACACTTTTTAGTGCCTTTATCATTTCTTCAGTGAGAATTATTGCCATATTTATAACAAAAATGCATAAATTACATTTTTTGATAAATGAATGACAAATGGTGTGCTCCTAAGATGCATCATGTGCAGTCTGGGTACTGCAGCAGATATCAGCCAACATAACCAGTGGAGATTTTGAAATGCCTTCATTCATAATAGTCATTAGCTATGTGCTGTTATGGCCATAGGAATATTTTTCTGCTGACAATTAGTTTCTAAACATGATCTAAAAGAAAATGTGTTTTAATATCTAGCCTTTGACAGGTTTGTTAATATGGTGCTGTTGAGAAGGAGCATGGAGGTTTCCTTTGCAAGGCAGTGATGGATGAGAAGATACCATCCCTGTTCTTACCCTTCCCATCCCCTGTGCACATAGGCTAATTTTGAGCCAGACATAGGTCAGAGTTGTGTTGTAACACTCAGTGGTAACTGAGTGGTCTGGTGCTGTTAAAGCCTTTTCATATCACTCTTCTGAGCATGTCAGACAGCAGTTGGAAGAGCAGAGCATGTCTGCACTTCATGTCATGTCCTTGTCATGTCCTTGCAACTGGATGCCAACAATTTACAAAGATGGCTTTCTTCATAAACTGAGATCAATGTTCAAATTCTGTTTGTGCTCCCCAGGCTTTCATCACTTCATATTGTGATAGTGCAGCATTTCTACATCCTTTTTGTACAACTAATGTTCAAAATCTAGAATTTGGGGCAGATTGCTTCAAGGAGTACCCAGAAAATAAATAGGACTGAAATATGTGAATAATGCAGAAAGTTTATAGGTCTGAATTGTGTTATGTTTGGACTTGTTAATAACCTAGATGGAAACAATTTGAAGGACAGAGCAGAGATGAAGGACAGAGCAGAGATGAAGGACAGAGACAGAATTGCTGTAATTTGATGCAATGAGGTGCTATTAATAGATATAGAATAATTAGAACCAATAATTAGAATAATTAGAACTAATATCACGGTGTGCAACTAAATCTTTCCTGACAAAGCCTTAGTAAGTGTTGCAAGGCAGAGTCCTTTATGAATAATAGAATAAGTTTAAAATAAATACTTCCCCATGATATTTTCCAGTTTTCTGTCATAAACAAGAGTGAATGGTCAGACTGTTTGATGCAAAAGCCTGAATCAAAGAACTTTGCATGTTCCATATTGATACCTTTGGACTTGCTTCTGATTTGTACTTCAAACATTTGTCAGTGTCACTATTTATAACCCTTTCAGTAGGATTTGTAAATCTGCCTTTGGAGTGTTGCTGTGTCATTTCTGTATGCTTAATTTAGATTTTGATTGGATGTTTAAATAGTCTCTCATTCTAAAAAATGAGTGCAGGTCTTGTTCTAATTGAAATGTTTGGTTTTTTTCATTACACAAACCCCTCCACACATGTGTGTATGTATGTATATATATACACACACAGACACATGCAAGACAGAGCTATCCATCTATCTTTTATATATCTATTACATATCTTATTGTACTAGTTTGGAACCAAACCAGCGAGAGATGCCAAGTCAGAACTACAATTTAATAGGAAAAATTAAAATAAATGCAAAAACCACTGACTTAACCTGACAGAGACAGGATACAAGCCAACATCCTGTTGGTCAGGGCAGTGGTAGCAGTCTGATTAAATGCTGGCTGCAGTCCTCTTGGAGTGACAGATGTGGTTCTGTTGAAGTGTCAATCTTGTAGAAGGGTCTGATCTTCCTCTGAAGGTCCAGTGGTGGTTATGGAGCTCTTGTCCTCTGGGAATCCAGTGGATAAGGCTGCTTGTGGATCTTGTGGAGTTCCAAGCATCAGATTATATCCAGGTAGGAATGCTTGGTTCCTCCCCCAGGTGGAGAATCTCACACTGGGATGATGTAATTTTATGAGTCATGCAGGGAGTTTTGATGGCCCATTAACAGCAGATATCCCCAGGAGGGAATTATGAGAGATGGGTCATGGAAGAGATAAAGAACACTGCCCCACCTGGTTTTAACAGGTGGTGTTAGAATACATAATTTTGGTTACATCTTACATGGTAACCTAAGACACTTATATAGGTAACATATTTATTATATATACAGCTATATATAAAGTAAAAGTCTTATATATATAAGATCAAAAATGCCAAAATTATTTTAAATAAAAGAGCTCACATGGGTATAGAGTGCTTCTGTTTATAAGACTGATATCCACTTTATTTCTGTCTTTTTTGTATTTGTCACTGAACATTTACTATTGTAGTCAATTTTCTTCCTCATAAGGCAGTTTAATATCTGAAGAGATGAGTTCAAAAATAACTTCATAAATTTTGTATCCTCTAGGAATGGGAGCTGTAATTGCGTTTCAATCAGTTTCTGAAATTCAAAGCAAATACTGCTTTATTTTTTTACCCTCCCCTCCCACAGAAGTGCTTGCAGAAGGAAAATGAAAGATCCTTCTATGAGGCACTTGTACTTCATCTACAGATGAAGAGCCAAGCAATTGGTAGTTCTTTTAGACTGACTCACTCATATTTCTTGCTGCTTCTTAAGCTTCCCAAGTACATTTAAATTGTGTATACTGAAGCCAGAAATACTCTTGAACTTTAGTTATATATATGTGTATATATATAAAAAAAAATTTTTAAACAGCAGTAAGTGGTAATTCAAATTTTGTGTGTGTGTATATTTATTCATATCTGAGCATATGTTTGTGTGGCTATTGATACATATATGCTTTAGTCCTAAACTCTTTGTTAAAGAGAAAGGAAATGTAAGGTAGGGGAACACTTTGCAAATGCTAAATTGCCAATATTCTCTGCTATTAAAGCATCTCTGTTTGAAGTGCTTACTCAGTCTACATTTGTCCCTTTACATGGGTACTCAAGTCAAAGTGAAGGTGATATGACTGAGGTAAATGTGACAAGCTGGAAAGCAGATTATATTCTTGTTTCTCAAAACTATGACACAGCAGAATCCAACAAATCTGGGTGATCTATTTTGAGATAACTTTATTTCTCAAGCTATCAGACCTAAATTTTAAAATATTTGCATTTATGGTTCTTAATGTGTAGAGGAAAGCACTTTGCAGCCATTCAGTTAATAAATGCCCTTTTTCAGACTGTTCTGTTTTCACCCCCAATAGTTGTCTCTGAGGCACTGTATTTTATTCTTTTGCTTTGTCAAGGGTGTTTTCTTCTCTCCAGGGGGAAGAAAAGCTCAGCCACATGCTGTAGGCACACTACTGGAGGGCATGTGGAGGCAGCTTGGGCTGTGGTGCCTCAGAGTTAAGTGTCCTTCCTACCCAATATCTGACCACCACCTGGGTCTGTAAAAGGATATGACTTGCTTGTAGTGTGGCTTGCTGGCAGTTCTTGGAGGAAGGTGGGAGGGTGACCCATTTTATTCATGAGGACAAGAGGCAGGATCCACATGTGCTCTTGGAATTATCTTGTCATGCTCATCCCGAAATAGTCTGTAACTCTGACAAAGAGGTCACAAGCATTTTTCAGCAGTGGAGTTCCCTGTTGCTATCCACACCTTTAATTAAAATTTACCTTGAAGTCTGCCTGAGGGACAATAAGATGTAGGTGCTGACTTTCAGTATAACTGCAGACATCTCCCTGCATAGCTACAGCTCAGTCAAGTGACCTTCAAGCTCTGGCTGCCCTTGCAACTCAGCACGGCCTGGTGGCCTCCCTGCCTGTGTGTGGGAAGTTGTTGGAAGCTTTGGTGTCCCTGATGTCCAATGTTGAACATCTTTAGCAGTCATGGCCAAGCTGGAAACTTCCAGGTTTTCTCTGTCTACATCTGTCTCATATCTGCCTCTCCTTATTTTCCTGTCAACGTATGTCAGACTTTCCAGGCTTTCCTTCTCTCTAGGAAAGCAGTCTGCTGGCATTTCCCTTCTTTCACAACAGGGAAACTGAAGCACTGTAAGTCTTACTATTGAGAGTTATATGAAAAGCTTCCCCTAAAGTTCCATAGCTCAGGAGCAGAAGATGGTGCCTTCACTTCATCCAGGTCTTTCTAGACCATTTAAATATATTTTCAAAGTCCAAAATAGGAGACTTCATTTCTCACTGTTTTCCCTTCAGCAGATTAGGCCAAATTAATTTTATCTGTTTTGTGAAAAAAGGTATAAAATGCTGATGTAATGATGAGATAGTGTTGTAAGTGTTGCATTATAGGGAGTAGTGTATTTTATAATGGTTTAAGTTACAGTTTATGAGAAACTTCTGCCAAGCAAAGTTTTATGGTTTGTTCATACTTTGCATTAGCATAGTTAATGTACAATAAATAATCGAAAAGAACTCAGTCTATTTTGTGCTAATAATTAGTCTTCTGTGAAATAAAACAAATTTGTGCTATGTAGCATGATAATCATGTTCTCTGATTTTGTAACCTTGTACCAGGCTGAGCTTAAGGATGAGTGCTCATCTATCAGATGCTAAAAAGAAAAGTAGTTGAAATGATGTATCTTTTTGACTAGATTAAGAGCTTTTTTGTTTTTCTTTTGTCAGTAGTATCTAGAAAAAAAATTAATCTTTTTTCCTAATTGCCTCTTTCAGTCATAATCCAAGAAATCCTGAAAGGCATTTAAAGCTGGTGTGTTTTTGTAGTGGTGAAAGCAGCGTTGTATATGTGCCTGTTATGCTGAACAGCTTCCAGGTGACACCCTATGCTATTGTGGGGAAGAGGAGTGACAGGGCCTACAAGAATTGCTTTGCTTGATAATTTATTATAAAATCTGCATTATAACATGGAGGAAGTATATATTTAATTTCTTTGCTTTCTAGCTCTTCTTACATCTTCATCTATGACTTTATTGGTACAAAGATATCAACACACATTTTACCCAGTGTCTTCCCTTCAGAAACACCTGCAAGTTAACCTCAGCATCAAATTAGTCACTCTATGAATTCCCCAGAATGTTGCCATTAAATCACACTGTCACAAGGTGTGATTAAATTGGTCACAGTTGTACAGTGCCCTGACCTGTTATAACAACACACAGACTCCTGTCCCACTGCTGCCTTGCAGAAGGTAGGCACACAGGGAGTTGGGATTTCTGCCTTTGGCACAAGTTTATGAAAAATGCCTTAAAGTTTAAAGAGTGACACATAAGCAGGTAAATTTAATAGTATACAAGAGTTTGTGTAAGAATTTTAAGTAAAATTTAATGGGGTTTAGTCATTTTACTTCATACTTGAGGAAAAATTCTCTTTCCTTTTTTAAGAGTTACTTTGACTAGCTGCTTTTGTTTGGGTCTCTGCATGCCAAAGCAGTGGCAGGAGTCAGGAAGATGTTGATGTTTTAATTGCAAATACAGCTGATAACAAGTAAATGCTACCAACTCCATGGTGTTCTCTGTGCTCATGGTGTTCATTGGCAAGGACTGTCCAAAACACAAAGTCCTCTTGCACTGTTTCTCTTTCCATTACATTTCCCCGTGTTCTTCAAACCCTTCTTCTTCCCTTGCTCATCTCTCCATCCACCCCCAGAAAAATGTATTTGGAAATACAGCATGAAAAGAGAGCCCTTAGGGCAGAGTTGTTTGACCCAGTTATATTTTACACTATCTGACCAGGGAGACAAGTAATCAAAAAGCTCTAGTCTTACATATCTATTGCTTTGATGGATACTGTTTTATCTTGGGCATTTGCTGTAGGAAGCAAACGTGGCTTGAACATGGAATAAAAAAGGATCAGCTAGGAAGAATGAAATGGTGGTGGTGTTTAAGTACAGCTGGAGGGAGGAGGCCAGCTTGGATACCTGGAGTAAAGCTCAGCCATGGCTGTGTGAGCCCTGGGGTGTTACAGTCCCCCTGCAGTGGGAAGGGCTGCATGGCTGATGGACTGGCTGGATAAGGGAGGGTTGTGAAGGAGGAAATCATGGGGGAGGACCAGATTTCTCAGAGGTTCTTACTACTTCAATCCTTCATTTTATGTGCATTTCCTCATGCTTGTATCTAGTATGCAGTGACATGGTGTGTCTTGATGGTTCTCTCTGTCCTCTTTCTTTCCCATTGTTCTTAATGTTGTTTTGTGACACTGAGTTAAAAATCTGAGCCATAATTAGAAGTCTAGCTGTGAGTCCAAAAGACTTGCCTGCAAAATGTAGCATCAGAGAATGATCAAATTGGAAGAGATCTTCAAGACCATCTAGTCCAACTGTGAACATCATAACCAGCAGCACCATCATAATCACCCCTAAACCAAATCCTCAAGTGCCACATCCAGATGTCTCTTGATCAGTTCCAGAGACGGTGACTGCACCACCTCCCTGGACAACTTATTCCAATGCCTGACCACTCTCTCAGTGAATTTTTTCTTTTTCTGATATCTAATCTAAACCTCCCATGGCGGAACTTACAGTCTTTTCCTCTCATCCTTTCACTTGAGACGTGGTAGAAAAGATGCACCTGCACTACACCCTCTTTTCAGGAAGTTGTAGAGCGAGAAGGTCCCCCCTGAGCTGCCTTTTCTCTATGCTGAGCCCCCACCCCCCCCCACCCCATGTCACCAATGTCTTGAGGTGATTTTACAATGATTAGTCTATTCCTTTATTGTCTGTTTTATGCCTGAAAAATGGTTTCTGAAGCTTTAAGGTGGGTCCAGGGGGAAGGGGGGTTGGAGACTTGGGGCTCTTGCATGGGTTTTTTCAAAGCCTCACTCCCCAGGCATCCAAGGTGCTGTACTGACTGTGTTCTCTTTTTCTGCTTAGCTAGCTTAGCTTTTTGTTAGCTTAGGCAAGAAGGGCTTTGGTTTTTCTTATTTTCCCTGGCCTTGGAGAGGCTGCAGCTGGAATCTTTAGGCAGCTTTTTTTTTCCAAGTGAATTGTATGGTTTGGATTTAGTCCAAGATCAGAAAGAACAATTGGTGGGAGAAGAATCATCCAGGACTGGCGGGAAGGCAAGAGGCCGCTCCCTTTCCGCCCCAGACCTCAGAAAAGCCAAGCCAGCAAGAGAAAGGACAACAAATCCACCAGCTTCATCTGCTGTGAACAGGGAAACAACATCAGAGATTCACCAGCTTCCCATCTGTTTGCCCAAGCTGCTGCATGAACATTTTGTTTGGTTTTTTTCTTTTTTCCCCGAGATAGGAGCCATTGCCATTTTTTTCTCCCCTTCTCCCCATGATGTTGCCGGCCAGTGTGGTGGTTTTTGTTGTTGTTGNTTTTTTCTTTTTCTGATATCTAATCTAAACCTCCCATGGCGGAACTTACAGTCTTTTCCTCTCATCCTTTCACTTGAGACGTGGTAGAAAAGATGCACCTGCACTACACCCTCTTTTCAGGAAGTTGTAGAGCGAGAAGGTCCCCCCTGAGCTGCCTTTTCTCTATGCTGNGGCAGTTAATGCTTTATACTGAAATGGTGATTGTATTTGCAATTATCTCTTAAAGCAATGTGCTGTTTCATTGTTTCCATTCTAACTTTTCTTGTCCTAAGAAGAAATCCAGCACTTACCAGTCTTGTGAGTCATTACTGTTCTGGTGTGTCTGTGCTTTCAGAATTTTATTTTAACAACCTCACCTCCATGATAAAAAGTTTAAAGATTGCTATTAAAAATATATAATGAGCTAGCTGAATATTAAGTAACAGCCAACCCAAGTGACAAACCCAATTAATATAAGAATGTGAGACACAGACCATGCTAATAGCATACAAAATATGCAAATAGGACAAAATACTTCTAGAGTTCTTCAACATAAGCAGTAACATTATGCAATTATACTGTATATTATACAATTCAGAGATGTCTTAGTTTAATTTATAAATACAAGTGATTAAATTTTATCATTAAAATATTTATTAAAACACAAAGTTTTCGGAGAAGCTCTACCATTAATAGACAGATCTGTTTAGAACAGATACAAAACTACTTCAATTTCTAACAGTTCTATCACAAAAATCAAGAACATGTAAACTTCTTACAAATTAGCTGAAATATTACATTGCAAAACACCTTCCACACTATCTCCCTAAATGCATTATTTCTCTGAAACAGCAATTTAGTGATGGGTAACTCTGGTACTGCAAAATCCATCTATCTCAATAATTGATGTTAACCTCTACTCATGGAAAACTTCAGGAAGGAAGGAAGAAAGAAGCAAGAACAACAAAGCAAGTTTGTAATTCCTAGTGTTCATTTTAGGGCACTGGCTCCCAATTAGGAAGAATTTGCATTAGGACAGCTGATGAAAACACTGCCTCTGGCTGCACCACTTCCTCCTTCTGTGTAACAGCCAACTCAGCTCTCCATCAAGCAGACCTTAATCCCTGCAACATGCACAAGGCTCAGTATGCCTTAAATTTTCAGGGCTATGGACAGCCTACAGTTCAGTCTGCACAGTATGGAAAAAGGGAGATCTTTTTATCTATCCAAATGCAAGTGATTTCCTTCTTCTAAGGCAGAACCTGCACTACAGACCCTTTGTCCAGCTTCACATCTGGTTCAGATTCGCTGGCTCAAGTATAGGGAATGTTATGCTTTTTGAAAGAATCATTTAGGAGAGTCCCACTGGAGCATTTCCCACTGAAATTTTAGGAATTAGCTTTCCAATTTAATGAATAAGATTATATCAGTGAGAACTCATTGTTTATCATGAGTGGCAAGATGGCTTGAAAACAGGTGAACACACTAGAGACAATATTTTTGTTTGAATCAGGAAGGAGCTGAGTAGGACCTAAGGCTGCCTGGAGGCCCAGTGTGTTTGTGGCAACAGAAAGAGGACTGAAACCACCAAACTTCAAATACCCTCTTTCACCACACATAGGAGTGGAGATGATTTGTGCTAATGACCCATTGTGCTACTTGGACTCAAGTGGAACATCATTTCCATGATGGGGGAAATGGATCTTAACATCCCCTGTGTGAGGAGGTTGAAACAAAAGGTTCAAAACCATTCTGTCCATATGAAAGAAATGCTGGCCCTCCTTGCCAGAATTCCCCACAGACAGGAGATTGAGATGGTTGCAGTGGTTGCAGGTATATTCATGGCTACATCAAGCCTAAAAATTTCCCTCTGTTGTTTACAGCTGAATTGTCTGTTAAATTCAGACAATGGTTGAATGACTTTACAAATCTGTGCATTTGTCAGTGCATCAAGTAATTTTTCTTTGAAAAATCCTGTCACTGGCACCACTAAGCTAATGCAAAATGTCAACAAATTCATGTAAACAAGACACTTCAGTTTGTGGTGCCAATAAAACCTTGTCTGGGGTGGTATTGAGGAATAGGCAGAAAAAGCTGTCAAAGTATTGTTCTTCTAGGAGAAACAAGACTGAGTCATACTTGTTTACAGAAGAAAGTAAAATGCAATAATAATAATACCAGGAAGCAAGCATACATTAAATAAAGCTCCAAGATTTCTGAGAAAAATACAGGTATCCACATTCATTTAGTAGTAAATACTTGCTTGAAAACAGTGGAATTAAACTGATTACTGAGGTAAAAGTGTACAGAAGTGAGATGTGCTGTGTGGGAAGCAGCACTGAGGTGCTGCTAATTGAGAAATGTAAATGGAATCAGAGAATTTAGCATGATGGGGGGAAACAGCTCTGCAGGCTGCAACAGGGAGGGATTTGTCTCCATTTGAAAAATTCATGCTGTAATTCCAGATGTTGTAGATGTTCATTCCCTTCCCTGAAAATGTTTTTCTCTGTCATTTCTCTCACATGCATTCTCTTTGAAGAGGAGCCAGGGTGATAACAGTGATTAAATCCAAGGAAAAACATCCAAGTGTATTTGGTCATGTTTCTTGCAAGATGTAGTACCTTTACCAATACTAAAAATATGCAAAAATCACTTCCATTTTGATAAATCTAAATCTGACATAAACCCACTTTATTTCCATTGTTCCTTTTTCTTGAAACATGAAATAAAACATAATTCTGTGAAATATGACCTTTGTGACTGCATCTTGCAGAATAGCTAGCTGAAATAGGATTTTTCTATGATCAATCAAAACTTTGTACATTTTTGTACAAGTTTTTTAGAATATTTTCAGGAGCCTGATCCCATAAACTGATGTAGTGTCTCACCACTTGTAGCTTTTTTTTTTTTTTTGCATTCTCAGATGTCTAGTTTTTCAGCTAGCAGCAAGTTATAATGAGGAAGCAGATGAGGGCTATCCTTTAAACATTTGCTTCTGTTGAGTAACTGGAAAGGGAACCAGGGCCCACTGTAATGGCAGGCACAGGCAGCCAGTAGACACAGAGAACTGTCCTATTTAATCTCCTCATGGTGCTTTTCACCATCATGCCCCCTAAAAAAAATAATAATTTAAAAACTAAAATAAAAAAGAAAAAGTTTGGCCTTCATGATGAGACTTTCATAGTAAAATGCTGTGGACTGATATAGCTGAGTTGATTGCTTTTGTGTAGCCAAAAAAAGATGGTTATTGGATGCATGTAAATTATTTTTGAAGTACCTTCCATGTGACTAATTGACTTTCCTTTGTTTCATTGGGTTGTTTTTTTGCCCTTTTTTAACATTATGAGTGTGCCAGTATCTGAAAGTGATCATTTATGAGAAAGGAAGAGGAAAAATAATTTGTAAATTTTTAAAAACATGTGTTTGCAGTTTAGGTGAGAGAAAGACAGAGCACATCTTTCATTAGTGTTGATAGGCATATGGTATCTGAGATCAAAATTTGGATCTTATACTCAGCATGCCTAGTTGAAAAGTCCATAGTGAGCCAAGACTAGAAGCCCCTTAACCTGGAAATCACCTGCAGATGCTGAACTTGACAAATCCACCTCATTCTTGCAGTTCAAAGGTGATGGTGCATGTGTAGTGTTTATTTCATGCTTGTAAAAATGGAAAAAACACCTGACCAAAAAAATAAGGACAGAAGATATACATTGTTCAGAAAAGAGTTACTTAAAGTGAAGTTGGAAATTTCAGATATGATGAAATTAGTTTTTCAGGGAGAATGGTACAGTGGAGATGGTGAATTTTCTAAGCCAGTTTTTAGAAATCAAGAAAAATTAGGAGAGGAACCAAGTGGGTTTGTGCCCCTTTTTTACTTTTTTCCTGTGTAAATGGAAACAAGTAATCTTCTGCAAGATGGCTTTAGCCACATCTATTCATAAAACATACCTGGGTTTCCCCCAGTGGAAAACATCAGTATTATTTGTAGTCTGTTGTGTTTCTGGAGACCAGGTATTTTGGGGAGAAGGGAACAGGGAAATCATTCTTGTTTGTATAAGGCTTAACTTGCTCCTAGTAAAGTCAGATTTGTGGCATATAAAAATTTTATCAACATGTTTTAACTCCTTAATGCCCTGTTAAAAAGGAACCATACTGTCTTCCTTTTTGCTGAGTTCACTTTCAAAGTTGTAGTAGACAGCATAATATAAAATGAAATATTAAAGGCTTGGTCTCCAAAATGAGTTGAAGAAGTTGTTAACTTCACCTAGAAGGCTGTTCAAGCATAGGTGATGCTATGAGAAAGATTCACACCCACTTGTGCATGAAGGTGACAGAAAGTCACTGCATGTTTAAATATTTAAAGATTATTTATTCATTACTAGTAAATTTCAAGTAGAAGATCAGAAACAAACCTGAAACCTTCCCACAGCTGAGCACTGAGCTTAGGAAATATTTTGAAGGCAACAGCAGCAGCAGCCATACATATTTTTTTTGATGTGTTGTCTGTATCACTCAAAACTAAGAATGATCCCAGAAGATTCTTGACATATTAATCCACTAAATGCATTTGCTAGCCAACTTCAGTATTTCCTCCTGTTGTCCTGTAGAAGTGTCCTTTCCATTCACATAGCACTTGTAACAGCAGAAGGAAAAACTCTGGAGTCGGTAATTCGAGGTCAGTGCAACTCTTGGTAGTCCTCTATGAAAAGCATACAGGGAGCCTCTAGATAAGCTGTCTCCTGAGTGAGGAGGAAAAGTTCCTGAGAAACTTTCTTGCTTCTTTCACATCAACTGAGTGCATTTTGCACAAATTTGTTCTTCTTTCAAAATAAAATTTGGTTGATCGCATCATGGAGCGAGCATGTTTGCAGTATTATTCAGCTGTCAAAATATGGTATGCTAATATTGACTTTGTTTTTTTTTTAAGACATTTCTTTAGCATTTCTTATTCTTTGGGATATTCCAGAGTCCCTGATTCTTTCTTTACTATTTAAAGGGAAGGGAGGGAGATTGAGAAACAGGTAACGGTTTTCCTTATAGAGTTTTCAAATAAAACGTTCTCTCATGTTACCTTGAAGTAATTTTGTTGCTGACACATCATTATCATTTTCTTTATTTAGTGATGATAAGGCAGTAGAAGAACAAGCAGAGGAAGATGAGGAGCTAACGGTTGTGGAAGATGAAGATGCTGATGACGATGATGATGATGGTGATGAAATTGAAGAGACAGAAGAAGAGTATGAGGAGGCAACTGAAAGAACTACCAGTATTGCAACCACCACCACCACAACTACAGAGTCTGTGGAAGAGGTTGTCAGAGGTAAGTTCATGACCATCAGACTTGGGGCTGAAAAACTAATCCTGCTGCTTTACATATTTGCCCTTTACAACAAAAAATGTTCCAAACAGCAAAATACCCAAAGTTGCAGTATTGTTGTGCTTTGGCTCCTATAATTTGCATGTTTAATCCCCTCACTTTTCCCATTCCCATTACAAATATTCTTTGGAGTTAGTTCTGCCACAGCCCTTTGAGTTTGCTGACCTCCAGCCCTCCTGGCACACAGATGCTGCGGGGACTGTCTGTCCTTGAAGTGTGTTTGTTGTGTCTGTGTAAACAGAGGGGTTGGGTTTATTTTAAAGTAACATTAAATAAAATTCAACTGCCATAGGTAGCAAATAGGACAGGAAAGTGTGTATGGTTTATTATGCACATGAGTTACAGAAGGATAGGGAGTATCAGTTCCAAGCAGGAGGTAGCACAAGCTGGTTTGGTCTCTCATATTAACAGCAGTGATGGGTCATTTTGTCTGATTCTGTTACCTACTTATTTGCTGTGTTTCTCCATGAATAGTAATTCAGTAAAGTTAGATGAATTTAAAATAACTGTGCAGGAAAATGAACCTAAACTAATGACTTTTACTGTGTGGGGAAGAAGGAAATAGGAAAAAATAAAATACACAGAGTGAGAAAGAACTCTTAATTTCTAAAATTTAATTTTCATTATATTTTTATAGTTATTAACAGGACTGCATTTTAGACTTTGAATTTTACACGAGTTCATGGGCAGCATAGCAACATAGTTTTTTTAAATGCCACATATCTCCTACAATACATATTGGAATTAATTATCCTTATTTTTCTATTTTAATAATACAGTTCAGTGTGGTGTAAGTCTCAGTAAAATAGATCCCTGTTCATCTACAGTGCTTACATCTTTACTGATAAATGCTGGAGATGATGACAGGAAATGAGATTAAAGACTACATTTGAAAAGAAAGGAGTTGTGACATGCAGGAGGCAGAGGGAAAATCATAGAAATTGGTGCAGTTGTGAAATGAGGCAGAAAACATCTGGCTTGCCTCCTTTCCTCTCCCCATGCTTCTCTATCCCCTGTCTCTGGGGATTCCTGAGACTCCAGTGGTAGTGGAGTCCCACATTTTGGATATGGCAGCGTCCCTTTCTCTTGAGCCCAGGTTCCAGTGTTTGTCAGAGCAGAGGGTGCTGGCTACAGTTGATCACACCAGGGTACAGAAGGATGCCCAGGGGATGCTTTGGGAAAAGCAGAGTTGCTTGGTTGTGTTTTTCTGCTCAGTCTACATGGATCACTAAAGCTTTGCTAAAATCACTTGCAAATGTTCCTTTTTAAAGCTGGCAACTCAGTCTTGTGTGTTTCTGTCTTATGTAACTGTCAAGTGTTTTGCTCAGTTGTTGGAGAGCCTTTTCAGTGAGAAGGGGCTAGGAGGAGTTTATGTTTTAATCTTTAAACCAATTAAACATATTTCCATATGTGAGCTTTTACCACCTGGGGATGAAAAGCCCTATTCTCACTGGTAAATGAATATTGAAAGGAGAGAAAAAAAAAAGAAAAAGTACACTTTAATGGGATTTTGGATGAGTGGAAATGAGGACAAATTTGGTAGAACGTGTTTCTTTACTGAGGGTGATGTTTCAAAGAGGTTAATATTTATAGCTTTCAGGAAAGCTACCTGAACATAAAACATAACATATAAAAGATGAAGTAAACTATTGAAGTGGCCTTTTAGAAGCTCTTTAGAAATGTATATATTTGCTGAAATGGTAGCATATTGCTTTTCCCAAGTCTAATATGCATTGGTGCAGGTGAGGTGAGGGCACTCTGTTACCAATACAGCTTTTCAGCACAGTTCTTCCACAAGCCTTTGGGCTTCCTGACCTTCAGCCTTCCTGGGGCACAGATGGTGTAGGGGCTGTCCTGGACCATATGTGGTGTCTGACAGAGCTGCACTATGCAAAGTGCTTGCTTCTTTATTAAAGTAGAAGTGTCCACATGACATAGCCTTGATCCCTGCTTTTGCTTCCCTTGCTACCCACAAGAGAAAGCTTCCTGCAGGGTCCCTGTCCTCCCAGTGCAGGCAGATCCAGCATAGGAACTTGTGTGGTGAGCGTCTTGCTGATGCAAACACTAAAGTTTGTCGGTGTCATTGTAAATGAAAGAGGCAGAGGGACCCTGTTGAGAACATATGTATTAAGAAGTGGTCTTTACTATGGAGATGCTGTTAAAGCCTTTCTAGAAGGATTGAAGTGCCAGAGCTTCATTCATGTGGACTGAGCTCTGTTCCAGGCTGCCTTGCCCAAGCACTGGTCATAAAACATCCTAGTATGATCTTTACACCCCTTTACTGCCAGTTTTATGAAGCTCTAACTAGTATTGTGTCTTTAGCATTAAAGAACACAGACAGTGGGTTTATCCAGTTTAAGAGGAGTTGCTTTTCAAATGTGAACAACTGTCATAAAGCCATAAGTAAGGCTCTAATTGTGGAATGGTACTGAGCCCTTTCTCTGCCAAATCAGTGAAATGGCTGCCATCAGCCATAAATAATTAAAAAGCATAAATGCAGTGTTATACTTTAAAGATATTTGAGCTATTGTAGAATCAATTTTTCAGGCAGTTTTATTTCTGTGTGTATTTTAATGATCCGTGACCAAAATAGTAATAGTAAAACCACTCACAAACTTATTTTCAGTGAAAAAGAAATTAATCTGGCCTAGAGAATGAGAAAGGTCCATTGGCAGGAGGATAATATTTTCATTCAGTTTCTGCAGCAACCACAATTCTATGTGTTTATTAAAAAATGTGAATAAACTTTCCATAGCCCAGTATTTGCCAGTATTCACTTTCCTACCTTTTGTGGGAGATCATCTTTACTCTCAAGAGATGAATATAGTGTCTAGCAGCAGACCCAGTTTAAACTCTTAGACATGCTGGGCTTCAGATGTTAAATCCAGACAGTTGTGGGTCTGAGATTACAGGGATTCAGATGGTGAAATTAGTGTCAAAAATACCTTTTTCACCTTTGGTCATTGGGAGATGTTAACATTGAATTTGTGCTGAAGAAAATATAGCCCTGCTCTTGATTTTTGTCTCTGTGTGGAGCAAGGGAAGTGACTCTGATGGCCAGGATGTAGGCAAGGGAGTGGTTTAATTTCTGCTATCATTGCCATGGTGACATGGGTGTTGCAGAGCTGCTCCTGAGGATCCAGGTTCCCCATGATTTTTACAGTGTGTGATGGAGGCAAGCAGGAGCACTGCTTCCCCCATCATGTACACATGTCTGTGATTTTGTTTCTGCTGTCCTTCTGCACAGGACAGCAGAAAGACACAGGAAGTGACAAGAAAAATCAGTCTCTTTGGCATACAACAAAGAATAAGCAATTTTGGCTTCGTGCTTCCCATCAACATCACAGTCAATCAGATCAGAGGAGAGCAGTGGGGTCAGCACAGCAGCCTGGCACAACTGGCACACTTGGCAGCTTCTCTGCACACCTGGCAGCAGATGTGGGGCAATCAGCAGCACAAGCCTCATGTGCCTCCTCCAGCAGTGTAATATTGCCCTTTAGCAGTTGGCTTTGCTTCCTCTAATTCAGCTGGATTTCTTTAGGCAGTTAGAAGAGAATCTAAGCAGTGCTGCTTCATGTGACATTTTAACTGTATTTACAGTCTGGAGTTGCAAGTGAGAGACCATATTCTGGTGTGCTGGTTTCCTAGCAAGAGAAAAGTAGCCTGATATTGGTATGGTAGGTTTCACTGATCCATCATGAGTGTTTTTTTCCTGAAGATTTTTATCTAAAAGACTTAAAATCCATTCAGTGACTCCTACCATATATTGTAAAGCAAGGGAGATTAACTCTGATTGCCAGACCTGTCAGCTGGGAATTTTGGGACAATAGTAGTAGTGTATGCTACATTAAATGTTTCTTTTTTTCCACACTCCATAGCTTTGCCCCACTTGCACAGAATCATAGAATGGCCTGGGTTAGAAGGAACCTTAAATATCACCCAGTTCCAAACCCCTGCCATGGGCAGGGACACCTTATTCTAGGTTGCTCCAAGGCCTGTACCTCCTGGCCTTGAACACTTTGAGGGATTGGGCATCCACAGCTTACCAGGGCAACTTCTCGTCTTTGAAAGGTCATCATCTTTGTACTGCAGTAGTGTAGCAATTCCTTGCTCTTCTTCCTTGCCTTCAAGACTATGTAGTATGCTTTATTTGGAGAGGGATGATGTGTGATTGCATTTCATATCAAGAAAACATGTTTAGTTGCTATGTAAATAGTGTACATTAAGATAAATCCACTGGGTTTTTTTGCTATGAGCTCTTCATTAAGAATGATCATCTGTTCTAATTTATGAACGAGAGCTGATAAAATTAACCTAATGGATGTTAATTAGACATTTTAATTGAAAGCACAGCTATTCCATCATAATATAATACTTTATTATATGTTGCAATTGGAGGAAATCTTTTTTATAATCTGGTGATTTTGTTGATGGAGATGCAATACACTATTATCTTTTTGGGTCGACGGCAAAAGTACTGAAATACTAAACACAGTAATAATGTTATTTTATGTAAAATTGAAGGTGGAGAGTAGTTTCATCTGAAATATATCCTGCCAGAAAAAATTACCAAGAATCTGTTTTCCTAGAAAAAATGTAATTTTATTATATTGAAGCAGTAATTAATTGCATATTTTTTTGCTGAAGATTTTGCTGTATAAAAAGACTGGAATGCACTTCTGGGCTAATCCTCATACTCATTGTCATGCCATGTTAGCAGAATTGTGATGTTATGTGGAACATCATAAATTCATGAAACAGTATTAACCTAGATTTAAAATCAAGCTGGGTTTTTTGTTTGCATTCTGGCCATCAGTGGTAACTTTATGGCACCTTAGTTGCAAATGTAGTTTTGTTGTGCACAAGAAGTAGAAAATATATTTTCACATATTTGTTCCACTTCAGAACTATAAGGCTTTTTATTCTAGCCAAGTATATAATTAAATGCTTTTTAATATTCTAAATATGCCCTTGCAGTAGCTTAAAAATAAACATGATAGAGAGAATTTCATCTTGATTACACAGGATGGAAATTACAATTTAAGGGTGTTTAACAGCTTTAGAGGAGCTGCCCTCAGTATTGCATTGAGAAGTCATCATTTTGCTTTTTTAATTTTTCTCTGTAAAAAAGCATTTTAGCAGTTGTGTAGCTTGTGCACCAACTTTAGTCCTTCACAGCTGTCTTCTCCTAGTTCCAAAATGCTCTTCTGAAATTAGCTCTTGTCTTTGAATACTCAAACTAAAATTTGGTTGCCTCTTCTAACCATATATTCAGAATGAGGAAGTTTTGTTTCAGTAAAATTATCTTCAAGTATTCCCTTTTGATTGATTCATTGAGTAAAAACAATTATGCCTTTTCAGAACACAAAGAGTATAACTAAAAGAAAAACAGTGCATTTGCTCTTGCCTAATTTTTCTGAGCTATTCTAAAAGACTAATATAGAGGCATATATATATTAACATCCTTGAACTATAGCTCAATTCCTGAAGATATGGAAGCCAAAATTACTCCAGTTCTGATGTTTGATATACTAGTGCATGGAGAAGGGGAGCATGTACCTCATGAAACCTCATGAGAGGTTTATTCCTTTGGCCTCTCTTGCATTTATCAGTTACTTACTGTGTTTTTTAGCAAGATATAAGTGGTAAAGTAAAAGATCTGATCCCATATACGTAAGGAACTTAGTGTTTGAGGTCCTCATTTAAGAGGTGTTCAGGTTCTGTGTAATTCTGACACAGTTTGAATGGACAGCAAACAAACACCAGTGCTAATGGGCTTGTTCAGACCCCCAGTATCATTTAGTTGTGTGTACTTGATTATATTGGCTTCAAACTTTCAGGGCTGGTAGTACAGAAAGGCTCATCAATACAGTGTATTTTCCATTACTGTGGCTGTATTTTCCAAGACCTTGCAGTATTTATAAGTCAGCATGATGGTACCTTTCTTCTGTAGCATTAAGGTAAATAGGTTTCTCAGAGGTGTAAACTAGACATGGGAAACCAACTTCCATACAGGTCAGAGTTAGTAACCTAACTCCTCCTGTTTATCCTATTAATCTCTTAGATCTCTTCAAATTTAATTTGTGATTTAAGGTTTGGGGCTGATTGCTGGCATTAAATGAGGTTAGTTCTCATGATCATGAAAATAAAATCAAATCCTGAAAAAAATTGAGTAAACTTGATATTTACAGTGACAGAAATATGTAAATGTAGCTTTAATTCTTCTCCCTGTTAGAAGTTTACATTTTATTTCCAATTTCTCAATTGAAAATCTTGCTGTTAAGAATTTAAGTCCCATAGAAAAAAAAAAGCATGGAGTTGAGATTTTAAAATAAAGCAATTATAATTTCACTTTGATTTGAAATCAGTTTTTCTTCAAATAGCAGGGAAAAAAATGGTAATGAAAAATTTAAAGTGACATTCAGAATCATATTTTATATTTCCCTCTGTAAAAAGCGATCATCAAAAGTATCTAAAATGTTTGCACATAAATTCTAATGAGCTCTACTTACAGCATTTTGGTAAATGAGTGCTTGTGGAAGTACTTTGTGTAAAGCCAGTATAAATCAATGTCCGCATACTTAAAGACTGAATTTCCTAGGGTGCTGAAATCTGTGCTTTTCAAAGAAAAAATAACACAGTTGGTGCCAATGTTTAATGTAACTGATTAGTTTCCAGTGTTCAACTACTTAATTTAAAAGCCAATCAACAAGCTTTGCTGCAGCACTGTCCTTCAGGGAGTTAGAAACAACTGGGTTTGCCCTGACATTCCTGCTGGAATAAGTACAAGAAGCTTGGAATGGGGAAAGTTGACTTATACATTCCTGATTATCTCAAAAATAATTTGTCATGTCTAAGGTTTTGGAGAACAGAGATATTGGCACCTGTGGTTTAGGACAGAGGATGAGAGAAATTTGACTATTGGAGTAGGATGGTTTGAAAACTCTTGTGTGTCTAAAAGCAACTGTTCATGAACCTGGGTTGTTGCAAAGGCTTGTCCTCTTCAATAGTATCCAGTTTCTTGAAGGTAAAGGCAAAAGTTTGTATTTGGAGGGGGAGGAGGGAGCAAGTTCCTTAAAGAAAGCAGAGCTCACTGTTGATGCTGTACTGAACACAAATTATTTCTGGTATCAAGTAAAACTGAATTGCACATTTGCAAAAAGTAGCTCATCTTTGCCTCAGTTTTCAGCCACAGAATTAGTATATGAAGCAAAGACAGCTTTTATTTTTTTGATGAATCATTTAGCAGTGCATGCTGCTTGCCTGCTCCTAATATCTGCTAAAATACCTTAGTTCACCCCTCACAGACATTAATTGCTACACTTGGCAGCAGCAGAAGGAAGGGGAAGTGGTGTTTAGATGAATAGCCTGAGGAAACTTGTTGAATTTCCCCTCTCAGCACTTCATTGCCCTATCTTCTCAGCTGAGGTGCTGCAGCTGAGAACCAAATGCACTAGCTTTTTCTTGTAAGGACAAGTGATGGATGGGGATATAGAGAGGCACAGAAGGAGCATCTGGCCCACAAACAGGAGTGATGGGACCACTGCCCAGGAATAGAAGCTGGTTTAAAAATGTACCTTTGCCCCAAAGGAGGGGTGCAGGAATGCGGACAGGGTTGGTGACATTGGGAAAGGGATGAATGATGGCAGTGGACTGGCACCACGCTTCCCTCAAAAAGAGTAGTCATGAAATAGTAAACCAGAGCACTTCCCCCTCTCTTGTTTCTTTTGCATTTAGGTCATAAGCATTAGAAGGCAATGGAGCATTTCCCTCTCTGGTGACCTAAGTACCATGTAGGTCTTACCAAGAGCAGTAGGGTTGGCAGTGCAGGCTGGAGGGAAGGACATCCCTCCTCTGGTGGGAGGTGACAGGTCAGGCAGGAGGCCTGTCCATGGCCACAACAGTAGGCTGCAAAGTTTCAGGCTTGTTCTTTTCAGTATGTTACTCTGTGGTTTACTGAACACTTACTCAAGTGCATCTTCATGTGTATAAATGACTTAAGTTGCCAAAGAACCAACTCCAGTGTCCAGTCTGATGGACAATGACCTTTGCTTTTGTACATTCAAATCACTGTTGCTATTTCTGTGAGAGGTACCTATGGGAAATTTCATATTAAATATATAAACCATTTCCAGCTTGGTAACAGTGTGAAATAAATCAGTCTGTATAGTAAAACAAATATTTTGAGGGAAGCCTAGAAGGTGCTTACTGTGTGGCTAGATGCTGGCCCACAATCAGCATTAAGTAAGAAAGACTGAATTGTTGAGACCTTTGTATTTTCAGAAATGACATTTCTTGTCAGTAAAAATTCTTTTGATTGTACCTTTCTGTTTTATATCAGAAGTCACTATTAATTTTTAATTGACATGTGGCAGCTTTTTCAGGACTGTGCAAAGTCAGCTTTTTGTCAAGATTTGACGGTATAATTGGGGTGGTGTGGCTGGATTTGATTTTAGAATAGATCAGAAGAACCACTTGTGTACTAAAAATGGTCTATAATTAATCATATGGTAATATACAATTAATTGTAATTAATGCACGGTGCAATTAACAATACTTATTTTGTTTTTTCTTCAAGTAAAAAACTTAGTATTCCTTTCCCCTTAATTTCTTTCTACAGAAGTGCAGCATTTTTAGCCCATCCTTGATGGTTGCATACTCTTGGATTTGTTTCTCTCAGACTAATGTATGCTTTCTGAAATTGATTCTTGACATTATTTATAGTTAGAATACGTGAATAAGTTAAATGCATGAAAAATTGTACCTACATTGCATTTAAGGAAATGTAGGTTGTATTGCCAGTGACAGTTGGACATTAAAATCTATAAGTAGTTGTGCTTCTGAGGATAGTGAATTGATGGATCAGGACAGACACTGAAAAGCATAATTCTTTGTAGCCAGGATTTGAGAGGCGATGAGCATGCAGGGGATTTCCAGTGCTAGTCCACTGATATTTCTTCCTACCTTTCAACCCTTAGGAATCTGCTTTCCACAAAATTCAAATTTATGCAGAGAATTTAGAAGCCTCTAGTTGAATGTGGCAGTTTGTTTGCCAGGTATTGTGTGGGGTGAAAGTAAATGAGGGGTTTAATGGTGTTTAATATTATGTGTATTTGAAATTACTTGTGCAGCACATTGAAAGATGAAACTGGTTTTGTCTGTTTGGAACATTATTGGTAAAGGGCCATACATTTACATGTGTAATTGGCTGAACTCCAAATTGCAGGCAGAATTTGCTTTGTCTTCCTTTAATTTGTGTGGCTTGGTTCTTCCCTTATATTTCCCTGTGTTGCAGGATGTAAGCAGAGACTGTAGCAGCTCACAGTGAACACAAGCACAAATAATTTTATTTTTTTCCCTGTATGTATATTCACTGGGGGTGAGATTTCTTCCCACAGATGGTTCAACCTACAGCAGTATTTTTATACATGTGAGCCCTCGAACTGTGAATTAAAAACCCTGTGCTGGGTGACTTGCAAAAGGGAGTTTCTTTGTCACTGGCTACATTTAAATAGGAGTCTGAAGAGATTTTGTTTTCCACTATAATGCATAAATGATTGTTTGTTTATTTGCTTGTTTGCTTTTGTATAATTTGGTCAGGGAGAGTATATAGAGCTAAAAAAGACCACGAGAAAATGTGTCTCCTTCTACTTTCAGAGGTTTCCTTTCAGGTACCAAGTAAGCTTGATACCCAGGGCTGTCATCAAAAGCCCCAGTCAGCTGGTCTGGAGGCAAATGAAATTCCACATTTGTTTCTGGGTAACACCTCTCAATGTGTGCAGATAAAGTTGTTAAAAAAAAAGGTACCGGCAGGCTAAGGAGACTTCGTGTCAGGAATCTGTGTCAGTTCAAAATTTACCTTCATTATCCCCGGGAAAGGTTTTCCTGTTCCTCCAAACACCTCCTTCCTTGGTGCATCTCCTTCCAGAGCCCCATCTTGGTGCATCTCTCTCCCCACCTGAGCGTGTGGGCACAGAGAGACACCTGATGAGGCAGGCAGGATGATTCCCTTCCCGTGCTAAATGTGGTTCCTCCGGGTCTCCTGTGACTAGAGGTGTGCTCTGAGCAAGCCGAGACCGGGCCGTGCCGCGCGATGATCTCCCGCTGGTACTTTGACGTGGCCGAAGGAAAGTGTGTGCTCTTCTTTTACGGCGGCTGTGGCGGGAACCGGAACAACTTTGACTCGGAGGAGTACTGCCTGGCAGTCTGTGGCAGCATCAGTAAGTGGCCTCCGCCGCGCCGCCTGGGCAGCGGGCCTGGGCTCACATTAACCCGGCCGCGGTCTGTCCGCGCCTCTGCTCACCCTCGGCCTCCTGGGCCTCTTGCTAACCTGGCGTGGTAGCGGGGTTTTCTCGGCGCTCTAGGCAGGCTCTGAGGAGGGGGATGAGGCTTAACACCTCCTCAGGCGAGGCCTTTGCACCCATCTTCTCTCTGTTCTCTGTTAAAGTGTACTGACTTTTCGTGTCTCTGTGTGTGTGCACGTACAATGCATGTGCAGGAAAAAACACTAACTTTAGGGAAGCCTCAGGTAAGTTTAAAAGTAGCTCGTAGTTTCTACAGTGTATTCTCATGTATTTCTGACCTTCTTTTTTTTTAAAGGTAAAAAAATATTAGAATGCATATTTCCAGATTTTTTTGGCTTTGTTTGGTTTTAGTTTGGTTGAATTCTTTGTGTGTATTTGCAGTGAAAAGGGGAGAAATATATTTGATTTTTTATGTTTCCCTAAGGGCTGTGGTGCACATGGATGTGAACCACCTACCACTTACTTTAACTCAACCATACGTTTTAATGACTGGTTTTTGCTGAAAAAAATGGTGTTAGCATTGTTTGAGAGTGGTGGCTTTCTCCACCATACACCATTGAAGCTGATAAATTAGGTGCTAGTTTTATCAGATGGGTTCTGTTTTGAGAGCCTTTTGTACACTCTCCTCCCAATGTGCCTTGCAAGCAGGTACTCCTGGGAGAGCATCAGCTGACGTTTACATCTCACACATTAAAGAGTGAGTACATGTCCCACTGCCCTGCCTGCTCACAGGGCACAGAGGAGCAGAACACAAACAGCATCTCAGGGCTCCTTCTAGGAAAATATTTTCCAAACTTGGCCTTTTCAGGAGCTTTTTCAGTAAGTAGAAGGGGTAAAAATGCACACAAAAAAATGAAGAGCCCTAGCAAGGGGTACTATGTGTGTCATGGAGCAGAGGAGCTGACCTGTATTTTATTGGAGCAGCAAGAGCAGTCCTGGAGGCAGAATTGCTGCACTGGTGCTCCTTCAGCATTTTATCTCAGCATCTTCGAGATCTGTTCATGGCAAAGATCCAGGGAAGGGATGTGGAGAAATCTGCCATGATGGGAGTAAGGAGGACGCTTCATTAGCCATGATCAGCTTCTGCAACAAGACAGAAGATGTGAAGGGACAGATCTGTGCAGGAAGTTGGAGTGAGGTCTAATTGTTTATTGACAGAAGAACATTTTGAACTATGAAGTTCCTGTGTTAGGTAAGGTGTTTCCAGAGATGCAAAACATGATTTGTCTCTGATTGTATCCTGTCTTTGGGAGGATAAATGATCTTCTCTTCTGGTCAGGAAATTCTGCTCTGTCTCACGCAAGTTGTTGTCTGGCTGGGTGGTTTTTTTCTCAGATTCATTTCAATAAAACAATGACAAGACTATTACCATTTCCATGATTCTCTTGGTTTATTTTGGAATTCCAAATTTTTGGTCCAAGTAATTTTCTCTTTAAGGACAATGGAGTTAAGTTGAGTACTTGAGCTTGTTGGACTTTATTTGCGCAACTCAAACTGATTTTGTATCTCCCATAGGGGTTTTTTTCCTGACATTTTTTTCTTCAGTGGTTTCCCAAATAACAGTTGAATCTATGAGGATACACTTTCCAAGCTTTCAGTTATATTTTTATTCCTGGTTTTTAATGTTATTGTCAGTGTGCTCTATGCCCTCATCGATACACCTGTTTTTTCTGTTCCTGAACTAACTTTTTTTTCTTCTTGTTTCATGTACTGTTTCAATCTCACCATGCTGTTTCTCCTTATTCTTCATATTCTTGCTGAATAGAAATTGTAATGAAAATAATTTGAAGTACTGAATATAGTAAGTTTCACCACTGAAATGATGTCTTGTGTTTAGTACTAATCTAATGTTGCTGAAAGAGGTAGCACAGACACCACCCCAGTCTCACAGAAGAAGAGAAAAACAGTGGAGAATTAATTTCCATCAAGGCCACTACTGTTCTCTCCTGTCATTTTTCCCCCACTGTCACCCTTAATTTAGTCTTTCTATTTAATCTTTGTGCCTCCTCCTCCCCACTTCATTATTATTAATGTATTTGTTCCATTCTTTATTTCTTTTCTCTCCAAAGTTGTTGCTCCCTTGTGTCCTATTAAAACAAAACGAAAAAAAAAAATCAAGCCTCTATTAGGCAGGAGGCAAGATGGATGCTAAAGCACATCTTTCCTTTGTCTAGTTTGCTTTTCAAGATAAACTAGTTAGATTTTACAGAGCAATGGGAAATAGTGGATAGCACTGGGTTTCTTTTGTATAAGGGCAAAGGGTGAAAGTGTGGGATGTGAGTCAGGTTTTCTGGTAATGAATTGGAATTGGGCTGAACCAAAATGTGAGGGTGTTTTGTTGTCACCAGTACCCACACACTGTGAAATCTGAATACTAATATCCTGAATATTTTTCCTTAAAAAAAAAAAAAGTTTAAAAAAGCATGTTTTATTCTGTTTCTTGCTAAGTCTCTTAGCCTTGATCTGGAAAGGTGGGTCTGTCCTGTTGTGCAAAGCCTTAGATTCCCTCCATGTTCTGGGATTTGACTGATGCTCTGAGTTCTGATGGAAATATTTTATCTGTTGGGTAAAAGCTACTGCTGTCATATTTTTTTTCATTTGTCATCCAGCTCCATGGAAATTGATACATAATTGCCTTATAATAAGAAGGCTTTGAGGTTGATGTTACCAATTCCTTCAGCCTTTCAGACCACTGCTCAGTCTCTACTGATTTTAATAAAAATGTTCAGTACTGTCTGTGGTTTCCATTCAATAGAATGATTCAAACTTCTACTGTGTGATTGCCCATAATGGCTCCTTTGAAGTCATAGAATCTGTCAGGTTATTTGGATTTAATGGCCTCAGAATGAGTATGTATTGACCAGAATAAGCAAACATATTCCTGTTATCAAAGGAAAGAATTCTGTCTTATACTAAAAAGTAATCTATTATACTAATTTTTTTACTTGTCTGTTAATGCATTTTAAACATCCTTAAAGTTACAGGAAGTATATTTTTTAAAATGAATGCTATTTTGAAATTACATTAATGTTTAATTCTTAACCTGGGGACTTAAAAGCGGGGAAAATCCATTCTCTCAAATACGTTTCATTTCTCAGACAGCTCTCCCAGCAACTCCTGCAGCTGTTAGAGCTGAGTGGAATTCATGGCACTGTGTTTTCATTTGTTCCTCATTCAAAGTGGAAGTGAGTTGTACTCTGGTGGCACAGTTTTTGAAAATTTTGATATATCATTAAAATAACCTTTTGTAAATAGGGTGGTGTTTTTTTCTGTGGCTCACAGCAGAGGGAACCAACAGGATTCAGTGCTGTCTGTTCCCTCCTTCCTTGCATAAACCCTGAAACTTAGTGGGAAGTTTAAATGTTGACACATGTGGTTTTATTTTTGATCATTTTAGAACACTATCACAGCTTTTCAGGTGAATTTAGGCACAGTAGTATTTATTCTCCAGACTAAATACTGTGAACTTCCCAACTTGCTAAATCTCTTGGTAATTTCTTAGTGTCAGGTACTGTGCACTTTAATTTTTCTTCAGAGGTGCATTGTGAATAAAGATCTGTACCTTTTACAGCAGCAGCTGACAAATGATACTCCTGTTGTCAGTCATTTCCTTTATCCATTGTTTGCTTGTTTGGTATGTTGAAATCTCCCTAGTTAGCAGGAAGCAAAATGTTTTGGCAGCTAAAGTTGCATGCCACCTTCCAGGTTCTAAGGCATTAAAGAACTGTGACTTCTAATATCATCTATTGAAATTGTTAATTTTGACTACAACCTTTAGTGAATGCAAGTGACTAATTTCTGTTTCTACAGTCTCTTCATCTATATAAATTTGCACTTTTATTTCACCTTTGAACCACACATGTTGTACTGGACCTTTTAATAAGTAAGTGGATGAAGTTTAGGATTCAAAAAGGAAATAATGCAAATGTTTTCATATCCAAGAGTTAGGCTACTATTAATTTCAAACACTAAGAATTTTATTAATTAAGGTAATGTGGTGGGCAATGGTTACTGTAACTTGTTTTTCTGGGTCTAACTACAGCATTTTTTGTTTTAGTTGTTTTTGCTCTGTGGAACTTGATGACTTGGCAGAAATCATGTTCAGGAAAATACTTCTGTCTTGTATTTGTTCTCATTTGAACCAACAAGTGAAGAATTTAATGGGTTTTTTTCCTCTCATAAATATTTAAACTTATGATAAGATGAAAGAAAATGATCTTGCAGCAGAGTATCGCAAAGATGTTTGAGGAAGTTTTGCTCTGGGGACCTCCTCTCAATCATGAAATGCATCAAAGAACTTGGAGAGGCATGATCTGAGCCATTAATAGATGAATGTTCAATGGATATCAGCAAGGCAAAATTGTATTTGTCAGGGTTGGTGAAAAGGAAGGCATTCATGGAAGGCCTGATTGCCAAGTTCTAGCTGTGCATGGGTAGGAAGTATACCTTGAAGTTCTTACACAGGAGGCTTTTTATATGAGAAAATTCAACTTAAACCTAGTTTAGATGGCAAGTAGCACCTTTAATTAAGGTAATGGATTGGGAATAATAGGAGTATGGTATGTTTTTTGGGTGGGGGGTTTCTTCTCTCCAAGGAGTCTCTGAGGGATTTTACTGAACTCTTTCAAGCTGCCTGTTGTTTGATGCCATACCAGTTACTTGAAATCTGACATATTAAAGAAAAACAGAATCAGTGTAGGGGTTGGATATCGCTGCATAGTGAGGGAACTATTGCTCACTTTGCTTGAATTAGCCCAAATGCCAATCTTTCCACCACCAGTGTCACAGCTGTCTCCTAGTTATCCAACAGGAATGGCTGGAAATTAGTGCAAACTCACTGATTGTTTCCAGCCTTTGTGAGGGTTTTTTTTTATCAAAGTTGTTACAAATAAAGTAACTATCTGTGAAGCCAAACTGTTGCTAAGGGGAGGATTTGAGGTGTTTCATTAGGTACTGTGGGGTCCATAAGTACTCTAAAAGGGATTTGCAGTCACACTTATATGTTACAATGAATCTTTAAAAAATAAACTTATGTATAAAGCTTGTAACTTTGCAAAGGGTTTTTTTGCTGGTTTATGGACTTTATTCATTGCCAGGCTTTTTTTCGTACTTGGACTTTTTCTTTTGGCAGCAGTTTCTAACCTGTTTCAAGAACATTGTTTTGTTCTCTCTGCAGAGCTTCTCCTGGTTTATAAAATTGGGTGAGGGAGGGGGAAGAAAGCCTGATGTATTTGCTGTGTGTCACGTGTTCATCTAAACCCTGTTTCTCTGTCTTCCTCTGAGGCTGAATAGATGTCTGTATTCCAATGGAAGTTAGAACATTCTTTATTAGTCCGTCTAAATCTTTCCCATACTAAAGTAGAAATTCTCCTTTTCTTCTCCTTCCCGTCCTTCTCTCCACCTCCAAATTTTACATCAGTCCCTACCACAGCTGCTAGCACTCCTGATGCTGTTGACAAATACTTGGAGACACCTGGAGATGAGAATGAACATGCCCATTTCCAGAAAGCCAAGGAGAGGCTCGAAGCCAAGCATCGTGAAAGAATGTCTCAGGTAAGGGGAGATTTCTTTATTCCTAAAGGTATGAGTTTGTCTGTCAAGTGATAAGTGATCCTTATCCATCTTCTTCTTTCCCAAGACTTCTTCATCCAGGTGCCCTGCCAGTTTGCACTGCTGTAAACACACCTTTTACTGCCTTTTTGACTCTTATCTAAGAACTCAGCCAACTGACACATTTGTGGTTGTGTCAGCACTGCCATCATAAGTTGCTACAGTTACTAGAAGAGTTAAAAGAAAAAAAAAAGTCTGTCATCTTTGTGCAAAAAAGTTTGTTTTGTGAGATTATTCATGTTTCAAAGTAAAAAACTTGGCCACTGTATTAATCATCCTTCCCTTAGGGCAGCTGAGGGAGATGGTTTGTGTTGAGCTTCATTTTCTGTGTGTGCCCTGAAGGTAATGTAAGATCACAGGGTAACATGATATGCATCTAAAGCCAAAGAAAAGAAGAAAATACGGTGCTTTTGAACTGAAAATCGATACTGAATCAACCCTTTTCTTTCCCTTCAACCAAACAGATTATGTAGCCTGAAACTGTACCTGGGTTTTAATCCGGTGAGAGAGGGGTTACCCTCTGTCTCAGAAAAAGGGTTTATAATAGCAATGCAAATAAAAAATGGTCACAGTTCTGCTTTAATAACAACAAAGAAAAAATATAGGAGGTTTAAATCAAAGCTTGTATGCATATTTTTTTTGAGAATGAAACAGCCATAAAAAATGAATGTAGTATAATTCAGATGCACTTCATATACGTGTGTAGCTAATTTACTGTATTTTTTCATTGTAACTTTGTTCCCCTGATGGGATTTCAGTGTGTCTGTCTGTTACTAATACATTAACTTTTAGCTCTGTTCTAAAATGTTATTCCAAAAATATTAAAAAGATAAAAAGTGATCAGGTAATTCTTTAATCTTGATAAATGTCATAATCTAAAATAGTTTGCTTTGTTCACAAAACACAGATATTTATTTCATTTAATAAAAGGGCTAGTTTTAAAATAGTATTGGGTTTGGGGCACACCTTATGTTGCAACAGCCAATTAGCTAATAACAAGATTGGATGCATTCTAGTTGACATGCAAAATGTAGTCCTCTAAGGAGTGGGGAAGTTTATCACTAAACTTGAAGTGAAATATTTTAAAACATGTCATCAGTGAAAATGTAAATACTCTGCATTTCTTCTTTCTGAGATTTCCCTTTATTTACTGTGGAATTCTGACAACTCCTGTTTCTTTTTCTCTTGTATAAAGATGTTCACATGAGCAGAGACCAAGATTTTGTCAGTAATGTCACATCATAGTTCACAGCTCATAAAGACTTTTACAAGGGAAGTCTGTCTCCGTGATTACCTGATGCACCTCTGGCTCAGACTCTTTTAATCCCTTGTGCTCTGAAGTGTCCATCCCTTTAGACTACAGATCATGAAAGTTTTTCTGCACCACACCTGAAGCAACAAGGCTTATAAACTTTCCTAGGAAGTACTGTAAGGAGAATTGTGTTGACACAAAATTTTAGGCTTTTCCAAGGAGTTGTTAATACAGCCTCAGTAGCAGGAAAACTGCATTCCCATGCAGACAGGGGTAGCCATTCAGTGATGCATGTGTAACCTTTAAATGTTTGCTGTTCTCCAAAAGAGAACAGGAAGAGGTTGTGCTTACTGATTGCAAGGTGTCCTAGTTCATGTTTCTTGTTTTGGTACTATTTTCTTTTTTTACTTTTCAGTTTGTTAGTGCAGTACAGCTCCCTTACTTAATTAGTTGCTGCTAAATAGCCTGATGAACCAGATACTGAAGCTTACTCAAGGGAGCAGTATATTTATACATTTCTCTCATCAGACATCTTGTGACGTCCTCATATCTTAAATTTGCTCTTCCTTTGGCTGTCTACAGTATTTTTGGAATCGTAGAATACTTATGATGGGAATTTAATGATACCTTGTGTCCTAGAATTGTTTTGCTTCTTAGAAGTGTATTTCCAAAGGAAACATCTGAAAATACTGCAGTTCTCAACCAGCCTGAACAGGTCTGGTGTTTCCATTCTAGATGTTTCTTTTTTATCATTGCATGGCACTCGTTCTGACATCCTGGATATGTCTTCGGCTGATTTTTAATTCCAGTGAGACTGTAGAATCACAGAATGCTTTGAGTTGGAAGGGAGCTTAGAGATCTTAAAGATCATTTAGTTCCATCCCCCTGCCATGGGCAGGGGCACCTTCTACTACATCAGGTTGCTCAAAATCCCATCCAGCCTGGCCTTGAACCCATTTCCAGGGATGGGGCATCCACAACTTCTCTGGATAACCTGTGCCAGGGCCTCACCACTCTCACAGTAAAGAATTTCTTCCTAATATTTCATCTAAACCTACTTTCTTTCAGTTTAAAACCATTCCTCCTTATCACTACATGCCCTTGTGAAAATTCCCCTCTCCTGCCTTCTTGAAGGCCCCCTTTAGACAATGGAGGGCTGCTAGGTCTCTTGAAGTCTTCTCTTCTCCAGACTCAAGAACCCCAAATCTCTCACCCTGGCCTCACAGAGGAGATGCTCCAATGCTTTATCATCTTCATGGTCCTCCTCTAGACCCACTCAAGAGGGTTGATGTGCTTCTTGTGTTGGACCCCAGAGCTGGATGCAACACTGCAGGTGGGGTCTGACCAGAGCAGAGCAAAGCAGAGGGACAGAATCCCCTCCTCTGCCTGCTGTCCATGGTGCTTTGGATACAGGATACACTAGGCTTCCTGGGCTCCGAGCACACATGACCAGCTCGTATTTCGTTTTTCATCCGCCAGGACACTCGAGTCCTTTTCCCAGGGCTTCTCTCAATCCTCTCATTGTGCAGCCTATATTGATGTTTGGGATTGCCCCAACCCAGGTGCAGGAGCCTGCAGGTGGCCCTGTTGAACTTGAGCCTGAGGTTTTCCCAGGCCTGCCTCTCAAGCCTGTCCAGGTCCCTCTGAATAACTTCCCTTTCCTCTATAGAGTATCGGTCACATCACTGACCTTCGTGTCACTTAGCTGAGATTGCTGTTGGTCCTACTGTCCATGTCTTCAACAAAGATGTTAAACAATACCATTTCTTGTATTCCCTAGATTCCACCATCTCTGCTACTGTGTGTAGGAAGCCTGTTTCTTTCCTGAAAACTGTCTGGTTAATAGGATTACCCCTCTCAGTTGTAGTCTCTCTTTGGAGAGGTTTAATGATGTTATTACCAGAAAAAAGGTCAAGACTTAAGTGTGGAACAAAAGCCCTTGACAAAGATAGAGGCCTTTTTGGCATGACTGTGATCTTCTCACTAAGCCAACCTTCAGGCAAGTACCTCTGCTGGCCTGATTATGCTGACCCAAATGTTTGCCATAAATTCTTCTCTTGCAGATATGCTTTTGTGCCCCAGTGTAAAAAGTGGGAGTGAATTCTGCTGCTTTCAATACATACTGAAATTTTTGTACTTAGCATTTCTTAATAATGAATGTTTCTACAACCCCTGTTTTTCTAGACAAACAGCTGGACTAGCACAAATTATGTGTAATTTTTGATCTGTCCTGCTCAGGCCAGTGATGCACCCTGAATAAATGAAAAGGTTTCATGGTGCCAAAAAAAGGAGGCATGATCTAATTGGAATGAGTTGATTTTGTCTAAGAGTGTACAATAGGTAGAATCAGTTTTCTTTCTGTCTGAGATGAAAAAGGGTTGGTGTGTTCACCTATGGAGATATCCCCTTGCCTGAGGGATGGTTAATGGCTGTGCTCATTCACAGCAGAGTTGTGAGAGCTTGAACACTGTTCAGACACACAAGTACTGCCTTGTTAATTTCATAACAGGATCCTACCTTCATAAAATGTTGTAACTGCCTTTTTTCCTAGAGATAAAAAGAGGAGAGGAATGTGATAATATGACTCTTGGAGCTGCAGTGCTTGGCTGTTGCTAAGCCATGGGACAAGAAAGGAAAATAGGAAAGTCACACTCCTTGTTTTGTTCATTAGGTCATGAGAGAGTGGGAAGAGGCAGAACGCCAAGCAAAGAACTTGCCAAAGGCTGACAAGAAAGCTGTTATCCAGGTAAAGGAAAATGCAACCACAGCCTTACCATCTGGGGCCCCAGTTAAGATACAAGGGGTGCTGGGTGTGATGTAATTTTATTATGTACTTTATGGAGGTTTAATGTTATTCTCCGCTCTTTTTTTCTCCTGCTGTTTTTGTTTCCAGCTGTTAGTGGCTGCTGGGTGTCTGTACTTTGCAGCCAGTCCCTGGAACAGCAGTGCAGGGCATTGCTCCTGACTGAATGGAGAGGTAGATTCCACTTGAATTTAGATTTGCCTTCAGTGAGAACTGAAACTTGGTTCCCAGGAGCTCCTATCAAAATTTAGGCCATGATAAATTAATACAAGCTGCAGTACCTAAGCTCAAAGCAGAGATGGAAAATGAGATCTAAGGAAGGAATCGCTATCAGATTTATCTGAAAGAAACCCTTAGCCAAAATTTATTTTATCCAAAATTACAATATAATTCAAAAATTCTTGCAAGCCAGATGCTCCTTGAATCCCACTGTCAGGTATTACTCAGTACTGCTGGAATGATTTCAATGTAGAACTATAAAAAAGAAACATTCAGAACTAGATTGATTTGTGCATTAGGCTCCACAGCTTTCCTCTCTGTGCATTTTATCCAGTCAATCTTTTCCTCTGTTGGAAAACTCTGTTTGCATTCAATTTTTCTACCTGGTGGTCAGTTTACAAGAAATTAGTGACTCTGTTCAGGCTGGACATTTTTTTCTCCCCATGTAGATTTACTCATGAAGTTGTGTTGATGGCTCTGAATGGTAGGGATGTACACTTGCTGAACCTCACCCTCCCACAGGCGCAATTCTGTGGTGCTGAACCTCTGTCTTGGGGCAAACAAAGGATTCACTGGTGGTTGTGCTGAACATGTCAGGAAAATTTTTATTAGATTAATAAAATATGGCCAGGTGTTCCTGAGTACAGGGCACTGCAGTTCCCACTGAAATCAGTAAAAGGTGTGTGCAGTGCAGAGTTTCTGGGAGCCAAACTACACTGATATGGGGAAAGATTTTCATGGTTTGGAAACAGAAGTGTTCACATATTCTGGTCTATGCTGATGTCTTCTCTGTTTCTGTTGTGATTGATGTTTTTTTCAGCATTTTCAGGAGAAAGTGGAATCACTGGAACAAGAAGCAGCAAATGAAAGACAGCAACTTGTGGAAACTCACATGGCACGAGTGGAGGCCATGCTGAATGACCGTCGGCGCATTGCTCTGGAGAACTACATCACAGCCCTGCAGACTGTCCCACCCAGGGTGAGTGGGATACCACAAGCTCTGCCAGCTGTGCCAAAGTCATTGTAGTTGTCCTGGGGGAAATCTAGATGTGCCCAGGTGCAGTCCAGCTTTGGAGCCGGGAGTGTGCTCACTGTGCAAGAGCTGTGACAGCAGTCAGTTTGCATAAATGCAGACACAAGCTCCCCATTTGCATATCTGTTGATGGATAGATACATAAAGATACTTTATATCAAATCACATGGAAGTGATTTGGTTGTCAGAAATCGTAGCTTTTCAGAGAATCTGCAGGAGGATGGTGTGCCTCCAGGTGGTGCACATTAAGGATACTTCATCATGACAACATGGAGCTTAAAGATAAGATGGTTGTGATTTTTTGATTTGTTGAACTGTTGAAGTGTTTGGTGAAGGATCTTGTGAGGATTGAATGACATGAAGTTAGCACATTAGCAATGCTGAGTTGTCTTCTTTGGATCTGATGGCTGTTGGTGGGTGTAAACATGTACATCCAGAATGCAGACTGAATGGAATTTAATGACTTTATATCTCTGATATTTGTTTTTAATGCCACTTAATTAGCTAGTCAGTGACCTCCAGAGGAAGAGAATTTGCAAAAAGACTGGGGGAAAGCAGTAAATTGTTTTATGTATCTCTGGCCTCTCGAACACTTCATAGATGGAAAAAACATTGTTACACTGCTGTCTTGGTTTGAAAACAAATTCTAGAAGAAAAAACGCTCTAAAATGAGTGTTTCTCTCTAAAGAGACAGGGTGTCAATAACTCCCCTTTCTTCTGCCAATGAGAGAAATGGATACCAGGGGATGAAAGTGAAAAAAGAAACTGTTTATTACAATAACAACAACAAAAAGGAAAATGGAAAAAAAAAATTGAACCTTACACCACACATCGCCACGTGGCCGATTTTTCTTGTCTATTTCTTGTGTTAATCAGTGGAATTCCTATGGAATCTTTCCCATTGCTTCTTTTATCTCTCAGTGCTAGTTTGATCTACCAGCAGACCCACAGTTTGCTTGTAAAGACAAGTCCCTCATTACTTTCAATCTCTCCTTTTTTATTTTCTTAACAAGTGTCTTTACAAACTTTATGTATTGTTGACTTAATTTTCTGTTCTTGGGTCTTTTTTTAGTTT
>VZRX01012666.1:108431-161560 GCA_013398075.1 Notiomystis cincta
TCTTGGGTCTTTTTTTAGTTTTGCAATTATTTGCAGGGGCATAATTTTCTGTCCTTTTGTAGCCATTTCTGGATCAGTGGGCATGGCTACTACCTGCATCCTTTTGATCACATGTTGAGTAAGTTGCACTCAGGAAGGAATCATACATGGTAAAAAGATCAGAGTTGCTACAGCACATAAGAGTAAAAAAACCTATTTGTTTAACACACAGTCCACCAGGTAACCACAAAAAACATATCCCATTCCCATCCTTTAGCCACACTATTTTTCAATAAAAAGACAAAACAAGTTAGACAAAAATCAAACTCAAGAATATATAACTTATTTCCTTTATTCTATGAAGTGCTTGGTGCACCACTTTTGTTGTTTCCCACAGGTTTGCAGTGGGGTTTCCTCTGATAGATTGTTCAGTGGAGGGAGTGAGAGTGCTTTTAAAATGTTTTGCAAGTGTTGAAGTCTGTGAGGCAGGCTTCTGCTTTTCACCCTGGAGCAGTTCACCTTACCAGTTTGCTCTTTTTGTTCCAGTGATTTTCCTTTTGGACATGATCAAGTTCAGTGGTGAGCAATGCCACTGCCTAAAGCCTTTCTTAATAACCAATCACTTTTTTAGTAGCTAATCATCTTGCTAGTAACCAATTGCTCCTTATCCCATTTTTTTTTTGTATCAAGTCCACCCTAGGGGTAGGGAGACAACTAATAAATTAACAAAATATTTTCCCCTATAGTTTTCCTATAGCCCCCACAGAGCAAGCTACATGATAAGTACCTAGGCCTTCATAGGGATAACACCATCCCCACAAGTCAGCTACTGCAGAATTGGCCTCAGGATTGGAACCTGCCAATTCTAGTTCTCCACAACAAACCCCAGACTGGTGCGGGGTTCCCCACAAGACAGGAGTTGCAGAATTTGCTTCTTGTTGTTAAACTTTCTGGTCTTCTAGGCTTCATTTAGATAAAGCTTTACAGCTGACATTTCAGTGGTTTGGCCATTACTGCAAGGTTGTGAGGATTACTCACTTTCCAGCATTTGTCCAGTTTCTTGCAACTTCATCTGAGAGTACTTGGCTTTGGGGACTTGGGGTTATTTTCCTCATGAATGAATTTTCAGCAATGGAGACACTAAGTTTAGATCTCTGGCAGGATATGGCTTCACATCTCTCTATTTCTGTCTGACATACCTTCTCCAAATAACCTTTGGTTTACCTTCCTCAGACATTATTCAATCTGTTGCTTCTCTTGAACTGAAGAGATTCTGAAATCTTTAGAACTCCATATCTTAGTATTCATCTCTTGTGTAAATGTTAAATCAGTTCAGGCTCTATATTTGTCCATGAATCTCTTAAGTCTTCTTAAAACGTCACCTTTGCCCACAGTTCTTCCTGCTTTGGAAAGCTGTGCACAGAGCTTCTGACACTTATGTTATCACTTCCACACCTTCTTCCCTGTATCACTGCCAGTGCCTAGACAAGCAGTTAACCACTGTGGCTCATTCTTTAATATGCCTCACAGTAAAGGTCACCTTTCTATTCCTTCTCACTGCTCAGCAGCTTCAGGTAGGATGTACAAGCACAGCACCACAAGTGGGAATGGAGGGAAGGGGAGTGCATTTACAGAATTCATCATAATCTCAGAGTTAAAGAGGGATATCTTAGCTGGGTGCTGGGGAACACTTAGCTGGGTGCTGGGGAACACTTCCTGTTTTGGCACTGGATTATTGTGCAGAGCAGGAAAGTACATAGGAATACATGTCTTAGCCTTAAGTGCTCTGCCATCACTGAGTTTTCAAGTTCCCTTCAGCTGCTTTTCTTTTTTTGTATTCAGTTATGTGCCTGATATCTAATAGGTTTTACTGATTAAAATTACTTGCAATAGACTTCACATTTTTACAAAATCTGGCATCTAAGCTGAGAAACTTCAGAAGACTGGGCAGATGTCTCTTTTTTCTTACGGGTTTTCAGTCAGTTGTGTGTTCTGTACATCAGCTCAGTGGTTCTTTCTTTCCCTCTTTGTTTCCTCCTCTGGTGGAGTAGCAATAGTGACAGGGCAGGAAGGTTGTGAATTTTTTTTTCTTAAGTTTTGCAGTTAAGTCTGGGGATTGGTTATTCATAGAAACATAGAAAATCTGAACACCCTCCTCAGGAATGTTATCTACTGCCTACAACTACTATTTAATGGTGCATCCTGATGGTGTTCAGCTGAGTGGATGTTCCTTACAGTAGTCAGACCTGCCTTCAGAAGGCAGCACCAAGGGCTTCTGGCTTGGGATACATCTCCAGTGCAAGAAATGAAAATGTGTGTCATTCTAAAGTGGTGTTTCTTGTTCTTTCCTTCCCTGCAGCCTCGCCACGTGTTGAACATGCTGAAGAAGTACGTGCGTGCTGAGCAGAAGGACAGACAGCACACTCTCAAACACTTCGAACACGTCCGCATGGTAGACCCAAAGAAAGCTGCCCAGATCAGATCTCAGGTAGTCCCCACTGATGGTCAGTGAGGTCATGTCAGTTCATAACTACTGTGAAATTTTTGACAACCTGTTTTTTGTGAAATACCCAACTCCTTTCTGTGGACAGCTTTAAATGCAATCACAAATAATCTGCTTTCCGTCAGAAGATTAAGGCAAAGTTATATAGTAATGTGGATTTTTTTCCTCTGAAAAGAACTGTAAACAGCTTTTCTCTCTATCTGGACTGTGAGTCAGTCATGGCATGTCCTAAGGAGCCTTCCAGAGCATTAATGCTGAGAGCCTTTGTTAGTGCTTTGGTAAATAATACCTTTGGGGAAACATCAGTATTAGATATAGCAGCAATACATGGTTGTGCTTCCCTCAGCTGAAGTGACAGAACCAGAAGTGGTGTAGCCATCTGATTGTGACCAACCTTTCTGTAGTCATTGCAGAGGCACTTGTAATGTCTGTAAATCTGCTTACTGCAAGGCACTCAGGTTTATTTTGTTCTTTTAAAATAGACACTGTAGTTCATGGCATTTAACTGCTGAATGTTGCTATAGTCCTCAATGCATATGTTTTGGAACATCTTTTACCTTGCCTTCATAATGATAGAGGATGAGAAAGCAGAAAGAAAACACCCAAGACTGAAGATGTTAGCAGCTTTCAAAACAGCAATTAAAATTGGAATCACAATGGATAAGCTGTAAAAACAGTGTGCTGGAATCTGTGGAATCTTCTACTCTGCCCTCTGTAAGATTCAGTGGCAGGCACTGCTCCATCCACAGTTTTGGAATTGACTGACATCACTAAAAGAAAAATCCAAACCATGTACCTCCCTGGATGACACGTTAGATTTTCAAACATCTATTTCAGCCAGATGTGTACATTGAGATCATGTCTTGAAATTGCTGGAGTGAGGAATTCACATTTCTAAAAGTCTCCTTTTTTTTTCCAAGTCATTGGATTATTTAGCAACAAAAGTCAGTGAAATTTTGCAGAGTGCAGGTTGTGTGGTAGCACTGGTGAAGACTAGAAACTGACATATAAGTAGAAGAAATGCAGTGTATTGCCTGACATGACATTTTAGGAATGACTATTGATATAGCATCTTTGCATCTAGAATTGATCAGATGGTTGGAGAAATGTAGCCTGGGAGTTCTGTTTGTGAAATTCTTTTCAGTGGAAAATGGAAAACAAAATATTTTGTTCGAAAGAACAAATATTTGTTCAAAAGTGTAAATATTTTATTTGGATTTGAAGAAATCATGCTGCTGTTCCATAAAAATTGCTGTATGCAACTCATTTTACTTGTTAGGACTAATTATCCTGTCAGTCTTCTAAGTCTTTTAAGATGCAATTTCTCCTCCTACTGAAGAGAGGTGATGCTTGTGAAGAGTATCCTGGGAGAACACATACCTTGTGATGTCATAACCCATAACAATGTGCAGGCACTTCAGGCAATAGAACTGTAATCACATGAGAGGATGCAGTAATGCTTTTGGGTGGAAATATTATTGTTTGCAGCTGAAAATGTTGGCAGTTTGCAAATTGTACCTTTCTTTTTCTTTGGAGAGGTGTTTCTTTTTGCAGTATTTGGATTAGGAAATAAATAAGTAAAACCAAACACCTGAAACATTCTGATGCAGTAATCACTGTGCCTCACTTGGTTTATGTGTTATGTGAAAACTTACGAGTGTGGGCAAATGTAAATGTTGCTGAAAGAAGAATGAGGCTGTGGATTTCTGCCACAATAGCTGCTTGTGTACATGTTCTGCCCCACAGCAAATGTAAACCCTCACTTTAAATTACTGCATTTCCATGGGATTTCAGGTGGTTGCTATGGAAGAGCACCTAGAATGCTCTTTTTGTAGCAGCTGTAGGAGAGAGGTGAGTTTTGTAATGGGTTTGACAGTTTTGGTACATAGAGCATACTGAAATCTTATACCTGCACAAGTGAAAACTGTCTTGCTTCCTATAATCTACAAAATTTGTGATAATGTTAAATTATCCATAGTATTCCTCACCTTTGAATACTTTTGTTTCCCTAGGTTATGACACATCTACGTGTGATATATGAACGCATGAACCAGTCTCTCTCCTTCCTCTACAACGTGCCTGCTGTGGCAGAGGAGATTCAGGATGAAGTTGGTATGCAAACTACTAATGTTAGAAAAAGACATATATTTATGTGATGAGAAATTAACACCAAAAGCAAAAATACATCATCTCACTTTTCCTACTGATATACTACCTCAGCTGAAAAATAGAAGAGTAAACTTGCCAATGTTCTTAAATTTTTAATTAAATTATAATGAACCCTTGGAAGACAAATCCTGTATAACCCATGTAGTGGCATCGTCATATTATTGTAAATGTCTTCCCTGAAATATGTTAATTGACATTTGGAGCCTTCCATGCTAAAGGGATACAGCAATTGGCAATGACATTTAGCAAATCCTGTCCTTTGGATATTTAATTTACCTGGTAAGTATTTACATGATGTAGACCATTTGGAAATTCCACAGCTAAAAAATGGGTTGCAGAACCAAGCATCTGAGAAAAGGGTAGGTATCAACTTGGCAGTATCCTAGTGGTCACACACTTTAGTTCTTAATTAGTTATCAAATTCCTATCTCTGCTCTTCCCATTTTTTCCAGCATACAAGCTGGACAGTGGATGCATAGCAAGAGTCCCATGTTTGTCTCTTCCCTGAGAGCTGTAATGGCAGATAGCTGTGAGGGAGAAAGGCCTTTCCTTCCATCCAGATTCCTGCCCTTGGCTGTGGCATTGCTGCAGCACAGAGATCTCCAGTACAGCACTCAGACTCTGCCGTGTGCTGCTACTGCAGCAAGGCAACTGCACTCAGTTTTGGGCACCACATTGCTGATGTGTGTCTTTGGGAAAAATAATACATGGTTAAATGTAAAGGCCAGAGGTGGGACAGTTGTTTCTGGAGCAGCTTTTTTGCAAGTTATAATACTCTGCCACATAGCAGTTAACGTATTCATTTCACTTATCACCAGCTTCAGCTGATTAAACAAATCATTGATTTCTTCAAAACACTAGGGAGGGAGGCATGCCACTGCAGTAAGGATTAGGATGCATTTAGGACACAGTATAAGTTATGACAGAGGTATGCTTCTGCTTGAGAGGGCTGGAGATGAGATTAAGAAATTGTGGAAGGACTTGGGAGGCAGACAAAAGATAACTGATTAGTGATTGTCCTTAACCTTAGCTATGCTCCACAATTATAAGGCACAATCAACAGTCTCAGTCTGTGGGTGCAGAATCATTCAGGGAGGAACAACATCTTATTGATAATTTGAAAGCATGTAATTTCTGCAGAAAGAAGATGTCAGTACTGTCAGGTCTTTGAGATACTCAGTTTTCTTTTTGCACTGCTTTCATTCACTTGGGGTTTTGGTTCAAATTTCAATTTCTTCTATTCTTGGTAATGTTAATGCTTGTTGCTGAGGACATTCTTGTAAATTTTGTTCTCCTTTCTATGTACTGAAATGGAACAGGAATTTCAGAATCTTTGAAATGGCATGAGACCAAAAGTCTATTAACTGCTGAGTGGTTTACAAGGATCTGACTCCTAATCTCAAATGTAATGCTAATTTTTAGGGGAAAAAAAAGAGCCTAAAATTAGTAAGGTATTATTTCCTAATAAGCTGAGAGCAACTAAGAAATCACAAAGAAAATGTCTGTCACAGTCTCTTGAGTAGTTTTACTTTACCTTGATTTTTTTTTTTTTGGTTTAGGCTGTGCTAAAAACTATTCAAAGCATTACAAAGTTTAAAGCAATTTAAAAAAAGTTCTTATAGCTGGTAGTTACTAAACAGCACAAATTAAAGTGTTATCTTTTCTGGGTAAAATATCAGATATAGATAAAATAGTTTTCCATAAGGAAATGTCTTTCAATATCAACATGCTTCTTGTTGATAATATTGTCTGTATACTTGGTTTTACATGTTGATTTTAATGAAAGTTTGTGGATCTCATTTTCATCTGTTCAAGAAGACAGTATCCTTCTAGCTTCGAGCACTGATCAGCCTGTTTCAAATACTGTTCTGAAATTACTGAATTTCTTAGTCTCTGAACTCTTCCTAAACCCATGGAAAAGGATATCTATTACAGCTACAAAATCTGTGGAGAAGTAAACTTTTAATAAAACTTCACTTTATAGCATTCCCAAGAAACATTACAACTCTCATTAAAAAGACAAATGTTTCATCAAGTACCTTTTTGTTGAAACCATTGACTTAGAAAGTCTGAGTCAGTAGAAAATTTGAAAAATAAATGAGGTTAAGAACATCTCACACACAGAGTGTCATCCCAAGACACTGACTAATAAATTACATATAAGGAGACATGGTAGAAAATAGTTTTAGTTCATTTTCTTTATTCATTATAGTTTTTGTTTCTATTTCCACTCTGCTGCAGAGTTCTTCATGAACAGTTTTACCTTGAGGAATGGATAATCTTTGTTTTAGACAGTAGAGCTCTGACAAATAATTTCTCCCTGAATCGAACAAGTAGCTCTATAAGCAGCAATATAAATGAGATCTAGTTTGCTGTGTATTTGTACTGTGGGTTCAATTCCTCTTGCATCCAATATGGTGCTGTTTTTCACTCAATTTTTCTCATTGCTAGAAATATTATGACCTATTTTGACAGTTGATCAGATAAATCACAGTCTAGCAGTTGGACATTTGAGTTTTCTTTAAAATACAGACTATGTGCAGAATCCAAAATAAAAAATCCAGCTTCTATGCTTAAAACAGGCTTTTATGCCTTTTAAGAGCAGCCTTTTCTTGTCATTTTTGTAAGTCCAGCAAAGATGGTAGCAGGAATTTAGAGTAAAATTTGACAGAATTGTTGTCCTTACCTGCTGATGTCCACTGGCTTTAACAGTAGGTGTCATAGGAGCATATAGATAATTGGAAGACCCACAGCTCTCCAGAGGGTAGAAAACAACACTTAAGTGATAGATTTCCTCCTGAGTGTTTGACCAATGTGTAATGTGCAAATGCCCATAAGGGTTACAGGCACCATAATGTAGCAGCAAATTCCACATGTGTGAGGAAGGGCATTGCCAGCTGTCTCTTGTTGGGGCAGGGGGAAAGGAGCCAGTCTCAGAGTTGCAGAAAGATGCTACCTGACCATGGCTGTTCTGAAAAAGCTTGGAAAGAATAAGCAGGTCATTTGGGTAGGAGACTGGCATTCTGGCTGCAAGTGATTTCTCAAGGGGCAGTGATGCAAATGTGCTGAAAATCAGGTCACTCTTGGCAATCGATGTAGTTCTTGGTGATAAATGGAGTTTCTTATGAGAAGGAGTATGCCTTATGAATAGAAGAGTGGCACAAAAAAAAATCTGAGCAGATTATTTGCCTGCCTAGGTATTTGTACTCACCTTTTCCCTCTGATAAATCTCACATGCTATTTAATATGTATGGAAATCCAGAAAAAGCAAGAGTAGGCTTTCAGAGAAATCAGCAGTTCCTTTGAGCACATCCTGCTTTAAATCCTTATTTGATTAGATTGCTTATCCATGTATGTAAAAGGCAATTTATTGCAGAGTGGCACAGCAGACGCAGCTTCTGAATCAGAAACCACGTCAGAGCTTTGTGCATCAGTCACGTGGGCAGGCAGTGATCTGAGTTTTTAATTCTGTCTTTGCTACTTGTTTCCAAACGGATGTCCTCAGCTTCAACTTTTCTAGCTCACCACTGAGGAAATATTAATTCACTGTAGTAATACCACAGCAGTATTGTACCTAAGCTCAGAAGCATTCAGTTACAAGCAGTAAGTAAAGGAATATTATTTCATCTGTCTCTTGACAAATAAAATGAAGCTATTGTTATTTTATTTTTCTGTTCCACTCTGCCTGTCCTATTCTTCTGCAGCATGTTCTGATGCCACACCCAGATTACATGCTTAGAAGAGAAGGCAAACCCAGGCTGACCTCAGATCAGTGCCTACTTTCAGATATATATAGTGTGCTGTGGGTCAGGTGCTATTTTAAGCATTTGTGTGCTCCAACCTAGCATGACAAAATTTGAAACAAGAGACATTTGCCTCTTGACATTTGCCTTGCAGCTTCCTTTGAAGATTTTTGTGTTTTTAGAAACAGGACAAGCTGCAGACTCAAGATGTCTGAAGACTTCCTTTCTTTTAACACTTCCTTGTTAATCATCAGGCCCAATACCTGTCTGAGTGGAGGGCAAAGTTAGCTCTACCTCACCTGGTTCTGGTCTTTCACCATTTATTAGACTAATTTTGATTCCTTGTTTCTAGCTTGTAATTTTGACCTGCAGCCTTGCTGCAGTTCTTGCCATGAGTTAAATTAGGATGATATTCCAAATAATTCTGTGGTATCCCTTTTTAACAGGTTTAAGGGTATTAGTTACTAGCCACAGGCTGACAGTTCAAAACCACAATAAGAGTGGTTTGGAGACTGATACTGCAAAACCAAAACATGCTCCTGGAGGCTTTGCAAAAGCAAATTCTTTGCCTTGTCTTGTTTGGTGCTATTCCTTTTGTGATTGTTTTCTTCATCCTCTCCTTTAAGATGCTATGTTTTGAATATGTAGTTAGTAATGTCTTTTAGGCTGCACTGGGGCTTCTCAGTGTCTTGTCTTTCTGTAACTCTTCCTTGTTGTTCTGTCTTAAAATTTAGCTGACAGGAAGAATTCCAGCTTCAACACTGTTAAAGATGTTGAAGCAATACTTAGGATTTCTGAACCTTTATGTGAAGCTGGGTAGTCATATCAAGGTATCAGAGTAATGAAGGGAAGTTGACTTACAATGACTGTGTCAAAAGCTTGTTTAAAGGTTTCCAAGGGTATTGTAATGAGATCATACAGTATGATGTGGTTCCTATCAAGTAAGAACAGTAATTACCTTGTAATTCAATTTGAGTGCATTAGACTAGAAAATTCTTGAAATTGCTTTTTTGTTTGTGGAGGTGACAGTTCTAGGCTGCTTAATGGGAACCAGTTCTAGCCTTCCTCTAAAACTAGAGGCAAAAGTTCTGGTAGCATCTGATTGATGCTGTGATGTCATGCATCAGAGTGCTTATAATGGCTTAATTTTTTTTTTCTGGTAAAGTAAGACATTGTTGTTGAGGTATGGGTGAATGAATTAGCACTCCAGGATTTATCTGCACTGGGACAGACCAGTGAACTGGCATAGAGAAAGATAAGGAATAGTCACCACTGGTGCTCATCTTCAGGGCAGTTGGGTTTTGCAGCAGTTGATGACCATGCATCATCCAGGCAATGTAAATAGAGTGAGCAGTTGCAGTACTTGCAAAATCCCATAGCTGAGGAAAGGTGGACAATTCCTGTTTGGTTTTATACTTTCTGCCATTCTGGAGATCAATGGAATTGTCATTTCTAAAATGCCCCAGGCACTTGGCTGCTATTTATAGGGGAGTGTTCAGTTTTGGATGCGAGGAAACATCGTCTTTGCCAAAGCAGAAGTATTGAATTTCCATCTCTTTAAACCCAGCACATTTTTCTGTGACAGCAGGTCTTCCATTGAGATTTGTTGGATATCTACACCACACAGAAATTTCTCAGTAAACTTTAAACAGAGTTTACTTTGTGGAAGTAGGACAGTAGTATCTAGGTCTTACCAAAGGTTCTGTACAACCTGCCTTCTAGTTTTAAAGAGCCTGCCTGGTGCTGTATCATACAAGCCCATGTTCCTGCCCTTCTGCTCTGCCCTTTGTGCCCATAAGTATAATGCAACTGGAGCAAGCAGTCAAAAGCAGCCTTCAGAGAATGTATCTTTGCACAGGTACCCTACAGTGACTTCCAGCACTAACTATGCCTGTGCTTTCTCCCCGTAATTGATTTGACATGTTCATGTGTATCCAGTAACCTCAGCTTTTCGAAGAAAAGTTTCTGTTTTCTGTGAAGTGGTGATTTACCTTTAATATTCTCCCTTAGAGGCCTATAGCACTCATTCAGAAAGATAAAAACATATTGCTGCGTCAGTGGTTAAAAATAGCAGAGTTCTTCCACAAAAGCAAGTGAATTCTGTGTTAAACTTTCCACAGCAATATTGAGAGAGATTTTGCATGCTTAAATATTGACACATGGTCCAGGTGGAGTGCCTGATGAGCAATTAAGACCTTTGCCACCCAGGGACATTGGTTTTTAAAGCATTTGACTAACTCATATACATACATATGCACACACTCTTAAGCTTTTTTTTTTCCCAAGTGTTGTTCTTTTCTTTAATCATCACAAGCCTATGGTCTTTACTAATCTATCAGTTTTGCCACTCTGTTATCTCTATAAAATATTCTTATAATTATTTAAATACCATAAATAATGAGATGCCATTTGTTGGAGCAAGATGACATATGATGTTTATGTAAGGAATCAGCCAATGTCACAGCAGCACAGAGTGGCTGAGGTTGGACAGAACTTCTGGAGGATGGAGGACATCTGGTCCATTCCCTCTGCTAAAGGAAGGCCATCCAAAGCCAATTGCCACTGTTTGGTCACTCTCACAGGTGAAAGAGCATTTTTAATGATTATTTTTAAGGGATTCAGCTCTGTCTGCTAGTAAAATATGTCCTTTGCTTCACTGTAGGAGAGAAGGGAAAAAAATCCTGGAAATAAATCAAACATTTTCTTCTTCAAAGCATCTCTTATTTTTTGTCAAGATTATTTAACTGTCATAGAAAATTAGGTGGAGAATTGTAGATGATTAAAATAGATATAAATGCACATCACTAACGCTGATGTTCTGAAGTGCTTTCATTAGCAATGTACTATATCCTCCCCATCTTTTGTAGCTTAATGGGCTATTGTGTCCTACCATGGGCACTAATGTTCTCCAGAAAAGACATGAATACTGATTTTTGTATGCACAAGCACTCTTTCCATCTCATAAATATTGTGAACATGACTTTCAGTAAAAGAGCCAGCTTCCACCAAGGTTCACAGATTCTGGGAAAAGCATAAATGGCTTTAGGTGGCTTTGGACTGAGGTGGCTTTTTCAACAGAGAAAGATATGGGACACCTTGTTTTCCAGTTCAGAAATTTAATCAGAATAAAGAGTTAATGGAAGTGACTAAGTTAATTAAGAGAATATTTTTCTCTGGTTTGTATAATTGATAATTTGATAATAATCATGGACCTGTAATTTATAAACAAAGTAATTTTTAAATTTTCTGAGCATCTGCTATTTCAGTGGGTATTTAAATCTTTCACTCTAAATAATTCATCTAGTTGCAGGAGAGGTTTAAAGGTGTTGCCTTGATTTTCTTCAGGAGTTGATGGTGAGAGCACTCTGCCCTGCATTGATAGAGCCTTCTTGAAGATGTTATTCTGTGTTCTTTCCATTACTTCAGGCTAAAGTATTTTTTCATAGACACTTCTCTTTTAAAAGAAAGTTGCTGTCCTCACTACAGATCCCACAGGGAGTTCATGATCATGAGACCACTCTGGGCTCACAGTGGCAACAGGCTGAGGCTGACAGTGTCCACTTAACAACTTCTTTTGGTACCCCTCTGGAAGAGTCTACAGTCTACAATCACCTTGTGCACAATGAAAAGAAATGCATTCAACTTTGAATAATTGTCCAGTTACTGATTGTATTCTTTCCTATTTTTTATTATTTGATTGGATACATGTGGAAATCTAGATTTGGTCAGGATTTTTTTCTAAATCACCAGTCATTTTCTTGTGTCATGAAGACAATAAACTGGGAAGTTCTGTCTTGGAAAGCCTTGTTTCTGCAAGTAGTAGGGTTACAATTGTATGAAAATGTTGTATTTAAAGGAGTGTGTGTATTATTTTAAATCAGTATACTGGATATATTTGATTTTATAAAGGATTATAGGTCAGGATAATCTTATAGCTACAGATTTGCTTATAAACATCTAGTTGAATTGATTTCCTGTTTTTCTGTGTCCTCAGTGAAAAGTCGAAAGCTGAGCTCTCACTTTTGAGATGATACAGATAAAACATGTGATACCAAATTTTTTTTTTAAATCTGCTTTTAGTCTTATGAAGCAGAATGGCTTCTCAGCCTTTCTCATTAGTATTTCCTGATAATTACTTCTAGTGTTATGATTTAAGGAACTCATATGTTAGTTCATCACATGCCAAACTTAAGATGTTATTTACTTTTTTTTTTTTTTTTCAGATAGATAATCAAAGTCTGAAAACAAAGTCTTCCAGTTGTCCAGCTTTCAGACACAGTCTGAGAGCAGGTGGCTTTCCAAATGCAAAGCTGCAGTCAGAGAGGAGGCTCTGGCTTGGTAAAATGTTGCCTGCTTGTGGAAATATCACTATGCTGAGCTATTGCAGATTTTATTGATACACTGAATATATGTGTAATTTTTTTCATAAATATGTTATCTTAAATCAAATTCATGATGTCAATGTCCATGAGTACTGAAGCAACCCAAAATTGTGGGGTCACAGACAGTCCAATATCTTCTGCTTCATTTGTGCTGTTGAATGATGGATTTTTTTTTAAAAATGTTTTGGAAACACAGTTGTGTCATTCTGTGTGATTCACTCTAAGATCAGATTCCTAGCAGGAGGTCTTTGATTGTAAAAGAAACAAAGGAATCATCTTAATTCTTACCTGCTGGCAAATTGCAAGTCTCCAGTGACAACCAGTTACAGACTGTCTGCAAAAGCTAATATAGTTTTATATATAATATATAGCTAGTGTGTCAGTGTCTGGAATTGTTATACAGAGGAATTTAAATACTAAAGCCTGAACTGCATCACTGTGGGCAAGTATCCTGAGGGGGATGGTGAAATAAGCCTCTGATGCCAATGATGTACTACTAAGTTTTGTTTTATTGAAGCCTAGCTTTCTTTCCAGAAGTGCAGAAGGGAAATTCACAGGTGTTTATTATGGTCAAGAGTATCTGTGGTGTTCTTCCTCGGCAAATTCTTACTGTTGAGATAAAAAAGGAAAAAATTACAGAGGATATGTGATTTTACAGAATGGCTGGGTTGATGGAGATGTTACAGTAATGTTCTGTCAGTTCCCATGCACGTGGGATTACAAATGAAGTGATTTTTCATCAGTGCAGCTTTCACCTGCCTGTGATTCTCATATATCCAGTTTCACTGAGAAATGCATTTTTCTGAATAGTGATGCCAGGGCAGGGTTCCAGTTCTTGTTCTGTTCTGCTTCCCTCTTTTACATCATGCATATGAAAAACAGTGTAAAAGGCATCAGAACTGGCCACACCCCACTTCTTAGATATATTTGGTAAATTTAATAAATGCATCTCTTTAGAATACTCTGACAACCCAGGATACCTCTGGCCTATCAAGTGCTAAAACTCCAGTTAATAAATAGGTAAAATACTTGTTATCTGGAGTAGGCACTGCACAATTCAGTTTTGGTAAATTTGGATTTGAATTTAAAAATACTCTCTTTTGACCAAGGGTATCAGATGCAACAAGTTAACGTTCAGATTTTTATATTTTTATGGATTATTTAGTGCTTCCAAGATGATTACATACCAAAAATTGTTGTGGGATTCATAATCTGACCTTTAGAAGTGTTTGTAGAAAATGATGGATAACTGACTTTTTTCAGGTGTTAGAAAGCAGTAGTTTTAGGTCCTTCTGCAGTTTAAAATTGTATTGTGCATTGTAAGTTTGGCAAGTAAATACAATTATTTTTATCAGTAAATATGACCAACAAATAATTTATGAATAAATAAATCATTATTTTCAGAAAATAAGACAATAAAATTCTGTAGCAATATTTCATATAAATGGGTTTTTGCAGAGCAGTTTCACTTACAAGATACTTAAGAAGGAAAGGAACTTGGCTTTTTCTATGTCACACAAGCCTGAGCAGGAATAATGATTGCTGATTGATCTGGCAGTAATATCAGTGATGATTGGTTGGGCTGTTTATTTGTTTTAAACTCTTCAGCCTATTTCAAAGCATTTAATAATATGTTAATTTGGAATTAAATGTGGAGTTAAATTTAAACTTGGAGACTTTGTGACAGTGCCTTCTGTGGATCAGGATGTTGATATACAATATATGTTCTGGATTATGGCATAATTTCAATTCTATTTTTCCCCAAGTATTTTTTAATATTATCTTGTCTACCTTCATATTAGGTTGTTTCCATGTCTTACTTGGAGAGGAACTGACTAATTTAACCAAACTGAATGAGGAGGGGATGAGAAGAAGGGAAAGAGGCAACAGAAGTTGACAAAAAGGCATGTTGTGAAAGTGAAGAGCAGGGTCTTTAATTTTAGTTAAATAACTCTCAGAGATGACACAAGCTTCAATACTCTCTGCTTTGAAGTGAGGAGGAAATGCAGTTATTAATCAGATGACTGGTTGTTAAATACCAAAAAAATTATAAATGTGCACTTAGTGATAGCCATATACTGAGATTTAATTTTAGTTAATTTCTAGTTCATGTAGTTGTCAGGTAACTAAGGGTCTGTAGTAATTAAAACGTTGTGTCACTGAAGGCAAAGAGTGTCATATCAGCCTTCTTGGAAAATTAGACAAAATTTCAGACCTTGGCTTTCATAGCAGGCTGATGAAGTGGTGTGAAAATTGTCATGAACCTTTGCTCAGAGTGCTCAGTAATTGCATAGCCATGTACAAAACTAAATTTGTATTGAGGTCCATCCCTAATGAAAAAGACATTGAGGTCATTTTGAAACCAATCATTACTTAGTAATGTAAGTGTTTTCCTGAATTGGATCATCCAAGCTTTAAAGACTGCTCTGTACTAGAAAACCTGTGATTTACCTGCACAAGGATAATCTCTCTGTATATTAGTTAAACATCTTCAGGGGTCTTAATGATTTTAGACAAAATGTCTGCAAGGTTGATATAACTGAAACTTTATTCCATGTACCAGCTGACAGGAGGAGACTCACTTGGGTCATTTTTATGATGTGATTAAGGAAAACATGTACTGAAATAGAAGGAGAAAGAAATGGAAGCCCTGAAGTTGTGACTTTTTTTTAAATTTAGTAGAAGCATGGTTCTAATTATTGCAGCTATTCTCAAGTTCAAAAGTGTATTTTTTCTAAAGTTAGGTTCTCAGACAGCAAGATGTTGTCTAAGGCTATGGGATGCTTAACTCCTAGAAAAAAATCTTTTAGGTCAACTGTTTCATGATACCTTAAATGTTCACTTTCTGAGAATTTGAAAAAGGCAAACTCTGTTCCCTTTATTGAAAAAGGTTTTTATACACATAAGAAATTTCTGAAGTGTGAAGGATTTTGGCTACTACTTGCTCTTGCCCTGGTGATGATACCTCTGAAGGACAGAAAATAAGAACTATGAAATGCTATTTTCCATGGTTCTTGCTCTTTCTGTCTCCCTTTAGCCCTGAGGGACAGACATATTGCACTGGAAAAGTTTCCAGACAGAAAGACCTGTGGCATAATTTCACAGGCTGACGAGGAGGTGAGAAGAAAGCTTAGATCTGATGGGGTGGTGCTGTGTCTCTGTCAGTATGGATTTGAGCACTGAACATTGGGCTCATTTCCAGTATTTCACAGGAGTGATCTATCACATCACTCCTCTGTCATCATCTTCAAAGCATGCAGGCAACAAAGTCACTCCTCCACCCTCCATCAGGCAGGTCACTTCCAATAAACTTCTCATCAGAGTCTCTCTTCAAATTATATTTGACTTGTACTACACAAATGAATTAGTTCAGCACTGAATATCACAGAATTGTGTTTTGCAGCTTGATAATGTTATGACTCATGGCAGTATGTAACATCATGATCATACAGGGCTTGATTCAGCAAAACATCTTAAAATAGCAAAATAGTTGAAATTCAGTGGAGCTTCACTCTGTGGTAAGGCCTTGTTTTCATATTTACGCATTTGGGGGAGTTTTGATTCAAACAGCTGACAAGATGTGGACCCTCAGAGATGGTTAAAACCTGATGGCATTACATCAGTGCAGCTGCTGTAGAAGGTAACATGACAATTGAATTAGTCCATGAAGTAGGCATACAACTGAAAGCTGCAGCTAAACATGTTACCTCTTACCACATGCACTGTAATAAATGACTGTGTTGGTGTTCTTAGTGAATCCTAATTGTGACATACAGCATGTGCATGATTTAAGCTCCCTTCAGACTGGATTAAGGTTATTACTATTGTGTGCCAGTGCAAGTGAAGCTGTTGCTGTGACTCAATTGCTCTGTAATTTCTGCTTTTAAGAAGAACAGGGAAGTTGCTGACACTTTTTAGTTTTGTCATTTTGAAAGTGTGTGCTCAAAAGCAACGAGCTTTGGGAAAAACACGTGTTCAGTTCAGACTAAATGGTCACTGATGATAAGTGAGGAGATAAGACTGCATTTGTATGAGTTTATTTGAGCTGGTTCCAAGCCCATCTTTGTTGGATAAAATACATGTTCTACCATATAGATGGCATTTTACAAAGGAAGTTTGATGTTGGGTCAAAACTATCCCATAAAATTTGGTGGTGTTTTAACTAGTCCTAACTAGAGGTGTATTGAGTGCACTTCATTTCTAACCTGGTTTAAGAAATTGTTTTCTAGAACTTCTGCAATTACAATTGGCAGATTTGAAGTGGCTTTTCAAATAAATTCAATGGCCTTGAACATAATAGTGATTGCAGAGCTTTTCATCTAGTAGATGGGCTCCTTGAAAACACAACAAACAAATGTTGTAATTATTTTTGGAAATTTTAAATAATAAACCATGAACGAAATAAAAATTATGATTTGAAAGATTGCTAATGCATTGCTGGCACTCCAGGACAGCAAGAGAAGCTGTTCCATCTGAAATTCTTGTCATTATAGCTGTGCCAGTTAATGACTGGGAAGTATGTGCCAGAGTTCAGCATTGGAAACAATGTTGTGTGACAGTAAAAGTAGATAAAGTTTTAACATAACATGTGTTTTGCCACTCTGAGACCCCATCAACTTCTTTAGGATTGTCATGATATCTTTTCTAGTGCAGTGCTATTTGGAAAGATTTGCAAATAGAACTATGGTCTTGGGGCGTTGTAGACAAATAGCTTCTAACAATCCAGTATCTACCAGAAGGTTTTGTAGTAAATTTCTTTTTCTTCAGCTCTTTCTTTGCACTTGGCTTCATTTGCCTCTTTGTGGGTAAGAGAATGGTCTTGAAAGGAGGTTGAAGTGGTATTACACTTATAGCCAGTTCCCCAAACATATTTCACTTCAATTTTTTGGAGGCTGTTGTTGAGGAGTATTGGACCATGACGAAATGCCTGCAGCGAGTCCAAGAATGAGTGAAACGTGCTTAGGTGTTATGAGAAGTCCAAGAAGCATCTTATTAAAATACTAGAAGTGAGCCTGTCTCTCATTCTGAGAAAGAAAAGGTTTAGGTGCCTGAGGGAGAATTTTGAGTGTCTGGATGAGAAGCAGCAATCGTGTGCCCTCACACCAAATCCAGAGCTGGTGGGAGGTGTGAGGTCCCAACTGAGTGTGGCTTTTTCCCAAGGTCATGGTTGCCTCAGAGCACATGCTCTCAGAGGGACAAAAAGATTTGCCATCCTCTTTATTTTTCTCAATTGCAAAGCTTAGCAAAATGTTACAAGGAGGTAATGATCCAAGCAAAAAACCCCACATTTATTATAGGAAGATTCTCAGAGTGTTTTTGTCATATTGGTTTGATATGAGGTGAAATTTTAGGGAGCAACCTAGGATCTCTCTATTTTCAGCACCTAATAACAAGGTATTCACAATACAAATAAACCCCCTGAAACAGGCTTGAAGGCACATCCTAGCCTCCAGCTGTGTCTGTACTCCCTGCTTATTTAGGGATTTGTCTTTTGCACAGGGGGGAATTGAGTTGGCAGCTGCAGAGGGAGGGAGCTGTGTTGATGAGTAGATGTATGGCTTTCCATTAGTGTAACTGATGGTTCAAGTAGCCATCGATACTCAGAACAAAATCAGCCCTGAAAAATTGATCCTGGGCTTTGCCAGTAGTGTCAATAACTGGAAATCCTAAGGCAAACTTTTTTTAGCAGTTCAACAATCGAAGCAATTGTTTGCAAATCATTTACTCAGTGCAGACACGGCTGCCTCAATGTGATGGACTCCAGCAGTGTCTATGCCAGGCACTTCCAATTTCTCACTGTCACTCAGTGTCTGATTCATCCTGTCAGATGGGTGTGACTCATGTGGCCATTGTTTCCCTGCTTGTGAAATGGATGTGATCAAAATCTGCTGGTTGTAAGATCTGTCTGCCTCACTTGAGCTGTTGTGCAGGTCGGTTCCTCTCCATGTTGCGCGCTACAGCTCAGTGGAAAACAACAGAGCTGGCAACAATGTGCTCCTCTTGGGTAGCTTTGAGAGAGACTTTGTGTGTGATCACTCCCAGCCCTCAGAAATACAGATATAATCATGGCATGCTGGAAGTTTGGTGCCCCTCTGTCAGCCTGGCAGACTCAGCCATGCATGCACTTTGGCCTCTCCTGTGCTGTGCTACTCCTGGTGCTGCTCCTCCAGTGCCACAGCTCAGGTCCTTCCTTCTCTTCTGTGCACCATTTGTCCCTTTCCAAGGGCAGCAGCTGTCTGCAGGTGACACTGAGTGTGTGGGCATCAGAGTATGGACAGGAGTTGTGCAGGATGGGCACTGCCCAGGACGAAGGAGTAGCTGGGGCACAGCTTCCCCAGCACCATCCCCTGCCACTGCTGCCTGAGCCTCAGGTCTCTACAGGTGCCCCACACCATCCTCTGGGGATGGGGAGAACAGCAGAAACCAGGGGAGCTGTGCCCCAAAACCATTCCAATGCCCAGGTTTTAAAAGGTCTGTGGTCACAAAGATGCTCAGTACTGTCACATTCTCTCCTGTGGTCCTTGATGACATGGTATTACAGTGTTCTCAGCTGCCTCTGTGGCTCCCTGCAAGGCACATGGACACCAGACTCCTCCCTCAGGCCACTAAAATCCAGCTCTTTCTTGTAAAGTCTCTTCATCCCTATCTAATGAAAATTAACATGCCATGTGATAGTGTCCACTCAGAATATCAAAGTACTTCACCTGTCTCTCTTCCGATAAAAGGAGGTGATGTAGTTTGAAAAAGGAGTAGTGTAAGTGCAGTTTGGAGACAAAAATCAGATTTAACTTCTATGCTGTAGGTGTCATAAAATAGTACTGTTTCCAGTAAAATTAACATGAGAAGAAAAAGAATTCAGTGTGACTGACATAGGCTTTCTATACTGTCCTAGTAAGTCATTCTAATGGACAGATTAAGTCACAGAATAAGATTTTGTATTCACATTAGTCTTACCATCTGCTCGAGTAATTACTGTTTAAACTGCAAAAATTATTTGTAAATGTTATTTTACAAAAATCAGAATGTGTGTTTGCCCCAGAGCTGAGGTTGCAACATTTTGTTCATTTTTGATGTTCTGAATTTAGTACTATTGGGAATAGAGTGGCAGGGAATTTCATCAGCTATCTCAAGGTGGCCTTTGAGAGATGTAGTACAGAGCAGAGCCCTACTGCATCATTGTTGATAGAGGCACTGAAGCAGTGGCACCTGAAATGCTGGTGAGGTTTTAAGGGTCCTTACTGAGGGTGCTGCATGGCTACATTATACTTCTGTGGTATGAAGCCTCATGGTGTAAAGCTGGGAGAAACAACATTCAAAAGATTTTCCTGAGGGGTCTAAAGCTGTGGTGTGTATAGAAAATTCGATGCCCTTCATCACTGATATTGCTAGGAAATGAGTGACCCCCTATAGAGCAGCATAAAGGGTTTAGCAGCAGAGTGGTGATTCATGTCCCTGACTTGCTAGGTGGTAGAGATCTGGGTGTGAAGCAGTGACAGTCAGGGGGTCCTTAATAAAGTGCAGAGAAGACAATCTTAATAAAAGCTATTGTATCATCAGGTGCCACGTGTGTGCTCATGTGCTCTCTTGCACTCTACTTCAGTCTCCTGTTATGAACTGTTTGGCTCTGTGGCACCTGTTCACTGTTGGTGCCTTATTAGCAGTTTTTGGTCTTCATTGCAGTTGCTTACTTGAATGTGCAGCAAGTTCCCTCAAAGTACTTGCAAATAGTATGTTTTTCCTACAAAAACAGATGTCAGTGAATGGGGGGGATGAAGAATGGAATTGCAGAAGAGTTTTGGTTGGAAGGGATCTTGTCCAACTCCCTCTGCAATGAGCAGGGACATGTTCAACTAGATCAGCTTGGTCAGAGCCTTGTCCAGCCTGGCCTTGAATGCTGCCAGGTACAGGGCATCTGCCACCACCCTCATTGTAAAACATTTCTTTTTTATGTCTTATATGAATTTACTCTCCAACTTAAAACCATCACTCTGTCCTACTGCAAAAGGCCCTGATAACAAGTTTGACCCTTGTTCCTTATAGGCCCCCTCTAAGTATTGAAAGGCCACAGAAGGGTCTTCTAGGACCTTTCTCCTCCAGACTGAACAGCCCCAGGTGTCTCAGCCTGTTTTCATACCAGAGGTACTTAAGTCTTCTGATCAGCTCTGTGGCCCTCTGGGCTCACTCCAACAAGTCCATGTCTTTTCTGCACTGAGAGTAGAGGAACTTGCATGTGAGAAGGGAGTAGGAATAATGAAGCATGCACAACCTCTGAGCTTATTTTTAACACTGAGTTGAACAGTCTGTCCTATACACCTGATGGAGCTGAAAAGTGCTTTGATTATTCTCACCTTGCTTCAAGAAACAAAGCTCCACAGCATAGATAATACTGTGGCACTTTAGGTGCTGGTGGCTTGTAAAATAATTTGCCTGCAGATTTAACAAAGAGCTACTTCAGTGTCATGATGAAGTTATATATGTTAAAAAATCAAATGTTTCTTCAGATTTGATGTGTTATAGTAAACCAAATTTAATACAATGGCTGCTGTGGAGATTTAGGATTTAAGAGTTGTGATAAGCTTTAGCAGTGAGCATTTAAGAGGAAGAAGAAATTACAAAGATATTCCTTCCTGTGGATCTCTTGCCAGTTGACTTACAGCAGCATGTTGAGGTGAAAGGAATTGTTTTGTGCTTCCTTTCAAAGTGGCTGAGAAGAGCCAAGGAATGTATATAGCACAGACCTGTGATCTGTTATGTGGTGGAAATGTAGGCAGGAAACAGCACTGAACAATTCTGGTTAATATTTCAAAGAAATGCCTTAGCTGCAGTGCTTATCATGGGGTTTTGATTATTCCAAGCCTTAATTTTTTTTTTTTTATCATAAGAAAACAGAATCTCACAACAGTGAATTCTTACTTGAATAGCATTGAAAATAGGTCCTTAGATATGCTGGCTCTTTCAGATAATTTCTGCATTGAAATTTCCTTGCAGATGAATTACTTCAGAAAGAACAAAACTACTCTGATGATGTTTTGGCCAACATGATCAGTGAACCCAGAATCAGCTATGGAAATGATGCTCTCATGCCTTCATTGACGGAAACAAAGACTACAGTTGAACTTCTGCCAGTGGATGGAGACTTCAGCCTAGATGACCTTCAGCCATGGCATCCCTTTGGAGTTGATTCTGTTCCAGCCAATACTGAAAATGAAGGTAAGTATGATAAGGGGAGAAACCACAGAACTTTCTGAGCTGAGCTTTGTGATTTCTCATACGTTGTTCCCTGAAAATTGATACTTTTCTTATGTAAGTGGGATAGAGGTTCTGAAATGTACATTTGTAACTGGTCTGCTGTGTCAGTTGTGTCTCTTTGATGGAGTAGAAAGTCCTGACTAAAATCTGTAATTTAGACACACAATAAATTTTGGGGTTGAGTTTACTTGACTTCAGAACCAAACAGTAATAAATTCTAGGAGATTATGAGTAACAGTCTTACATGATACATGATGATGACCAAAGGGAGACAGATAAGTTGTTAGGCTTGTGCCATGGTGGAATGAGTGTTTTATTTAAGGTAGAGTTTTTTATTTGCTGGCATGAAAATGATTACAGTTCCAGCACAATCTTTGCAGACAGATGATGTTATTTCACTCCATACACTGGTTGTCTGGCATGTACTGCAGAAATGTTCCTATATGCTCATCAATACAATTTGGCTAATGAAAAGTTTTTTCCTGAGAAGTTTTTTATGTTGTTCATGGGTTACTTCATTGAAATGACTGCATGCTACTTGAATAATCCATGTAGAATCTGGAATTGGTGGTTCACTTAGGCACTGGAGCTAGTAAATCAGAGACCTGAGGGACTTTGGTCAAGTCATTCAAGTTCCTCCTCTTGCCTTTGTTTTCCTTTATTCAACTGCACTGTTGCTAATGAAAGTTTGATACTGCAAAGCCACAGTACACACAGAGCATGGGACTACAGAAGTCTTCTCAGGCAAATTTGTGATTTGTAGCTGAACTGCACAGACATTAACATCCTCCTCAAGTGTTTTGAAACCACTGGCTTAGGCTGTACCTACTCTCAAAATGAGTTCTGATACCATCCTTAGGCAGTTAATCTCATTCCAGCACTGTGTGTGAGTGACTGTGAGCAACTGGGTGTGTGGGAGATGAAACATGGGACATGGACATGGATTTGCCAGGTCTGGTGTTGGTGTCAGGTGAAATCAGTGGAATCAGAAATAGTTTTGTGATCAAAGTTTGTCCCAAGGAGTCAGAGAAGCCTAGGATCAGGCAAAAGAAAAGACCTGCACAAAGGTCAGTGAGGCAGATATTTGGCAGATTTGAGGGGAAGAGGAGAGGCTGGTCAGGAATAGGGCTAAAATCAGAGTACCAGGGAATCAGCACTACAAGTTAGGGACCAAGTAAAAGAGCAGAGCCAGAGCAAACTCAAGAGAGCAGCTGGCAGGAAGAACCAGAAGGCAGGAGATGGTGACAAGGACTCCAGCTGTGTCTGAAGGGCACTTGCAGCCAAGTGGCACAGCCAGGCAGTGAGAGCAGCTGGCTGGAGCACGTCAGGCACTGGCAAGGGGTACAGATGACTCACAGGCTGGCAGGCTGAACCTCATTTTCCAGGGGAAGGAGCTGCAGCTTGTTCTAGCCCTAGCATATGTACCAAGGCAGTCTGCCAGGAGCAGGTTGCAGTCTGGCTCATGTCTGTCCTGCAGGAATTTTAAGTTGCAGCACTTGCTCCAGTTTTTTCCGTAGCTGAGGCATCCAGGGAATCAGTTTTTATACTTGTTGCCTGCTTTCATAAAACATGGTGGGGATTAATTATTTTTGATGTCTGTCCTCCTAGCTTTCAAAATATATTGATTTCAGTCACCAGATTTAGAAGTTATTAGGTAGACAGGTGGACCCAGACATAGCCATAGTTTATTCACATAAGCATATTTTTCCTTCAGAAACCTGTCTAAGCACAGAATCTAATAATGAAAGGTACTTCAAAGTGACACTGAATTCCCACAGGCAACTATACTGAGCATGGCTGTCCTTTTCAAATGTATGGCAGCAAATAAGAAACAAAAACTCTCCTGCCTGGAATACCATACTGTTTAATTATTAATCCTGTGTATGTTAATGCAATATGTGGTTTGTTGCAGCACTTATTCTTTCATGCCTTCGAGTTGCTGGGGTTTAGGTTTGTTTTTTATACCAGGATTGTATTGTATTTGTCATGAACTTATTGCAGCAGTCAGTTCAGTTAGGCCAACCATTAAAATTGTTCAAGTATGCACAGTTAGAAGTGGAAAGAATTTGGTGACTTAAACCTCTTCAAGTCCTTCTTGTTTCCCCTTATACTGCTCTGTCCTCTACCCAAACCACAATATTCTTAATGTGGTCACACCTACAATACCTTCTTTCTTTAGAGACCATTTCTATACCTTTGCCCATAGCATCAAAGGGGAATTTCACACCTTTATTTTTTTCCTTGGTGTTTGTCTCCCACCTCGTTGTTCCAGAATCCCAGGAGTGACTGTGCCACTTGTCTTCACTTCCCATTGCCTCTTTCCTTCTTTGATAGTGGTCTTACTTCAGGCTCTGTCTACCTTACTTCCAAAACCAGATTTCTGTCTTTTTATAATTTGGAATTAGCAAGAAGTTAATAACAATTGACCTCATTTTCTCCTCCTCTTTTTTGTTTCCTCTGATGAACTGATGAAGTTTAAATACTACATCGCCCCCACCCCTAAAATTTGTTATTAGTTCCCATGGCTTTTTCCTTCCATGGCCATGATCTAATCCCAGGTTTCACCCAGAGATATTAACAATATATTGGATTGGCATGTAATCTTAAGGTTTCATAACTCCATTTGAAATTTTCCCAATGTAAACTGCATGTTTTAAAGGATAGGTTTTATGCAAGTAATTTATTTTCCTTGAATTGCTTTTACTGGCAAGTAAGTGAAAAATAGTCTAAAAATAAATAGACTTTGAAAGTCTAGCATAGCTCAGTATTTTCTGCAAGTATTTTCTTCCTTGTTTTTCCCTGAGGTAGTTTCCCTGGAAATGTCCACAGAAGTTAATCTGAAGCAGCAGGTAATATACTGAATGGATGTCCAGCATGCTGTGACACAAGTTAGGTTAACCAAAAAATCACTTTCTGAGGACTGTACAGAAGCACCATGAAAAATGTCAGGAAACTGTATTTCAGCAATGCAAAATGCATCTTCAGAGGTGACCCCCAACAAACCCCCAACAGCTGTGAAGCTCTGACACTGCCAAGTCCTCTGGGCATTTTGCCAGTGCCTAACTGGGTTTGGTGGTTTACCCTTTGCATTTTAGCTTGCAGGTTACAGGAAGCCTTAATGCCTATATTTAACATCTATGTAAAGTGAGATTCCTGTAAATGTACTGTGTTATCCTTATGATTTGTCCAGTTGCTCCCTTCAACAATGTTCTTGATAGGTGAGCTTCACACAGCACTCCTCACCTGTGGGTTTGTGCCAGTTTTTGCTGTACTTTTCTTTTACTTTTGAAAAGAGAAGTAATCACGTTCTCTCTTGCCCTTCTGAGATGTATTAGTATTAGATAAAGGTGGGAATGTGTGGCCTGAATAGTCAGTGTAAATAAACATGTACCAATTTAGTTTGATGAGTCTATTTGGACAATGCATTTTCAGTCTTATTTCTGTGCACATGGACATATATTCAAGAGAAATACAATTCTGGAGCATCAAAATGAATGCACTTTTTATAATAACACACAATACATATTTGAGTTTTGATTATTGATAAATGCTGTAGTAGTTTTAAATTTCTCCCCTCTTCATTAGCTGTTGTGATGATGGGGTCCAGTGAGGGCAAGCAGTAAAAAAAGCCACAGACAAGATTTTCAGAGTTAACTGCTGCTTGTGCATTCATCAGTACTGGGGCAGAGCAAGAAGGTTTTAAAATCCAACTGAAATTCAAAAGGTGGTAGGTCAGAGCTCTCCAGAAACCTGCCTTTCTCTGTATCATGTTGCCTGGCATCACAATCTGCTTTGGAAGACTCTTGGCTCTTGTCATTTGCCTCCAGTTTTTGCCCTGAAGCTGGTTTATGACCTTGACCAGGACTTTTCGCTTCTGTGTCAGTTACGAAATGTGCCAGTTATGAAATGGGCCAGTGGCCCAGCCTCTCCCCCCTGTGAAGGGCTTTCAAATTATAGCTGCAAGAATTATTCATTAGTAATACTTTCAACTAACCACAAATTACTCTGAGGTCAGGGCCATACTACTGTACAACAGTAACTTCTTTCATCCTTTTCCCCTCTACCTACTCCCATTTCTGTTGCTATGCACAGGCTTGTCTCTCAGTTCTCCATAGCTGTGGCCATGTAGGATTACAGAGAGGAGGGAAATAAAACCCCTCAGCCTTCCAGGGAGGATGAGGGGGCCAGGGTAACAGAGGAGGGGTCTGCAAGAGCAATTTGGATAATGTTTGCTCATGGTTGTTTCTTCCCTTGGGTCCTTGCCACTGAAAATTACTGAGGGTTGGTGCTGACAATATTGAAAAACCTAGCAAAACACATAAATAGGAAAATACTCAAAACTGGTTTTTAGTTAAGGATGGAAACTGTGTTTAGTATAGAGCTATGTAAGGAAGACAGCTACATGATTATGCTAGTGCCACTCTAAATTGCTGTGAAGGAAAATGCCTCTGCAGCACCAGACCAGCAAGCTCTGTGAAAGTCTGCCTTTCTGGAGACACAAGTGAGTCAGATGTGCTGATGTGCAGCTGCTGTAAAGCTGAGTTACTGGTTTTCTTTCAGAGGCAGGAGTTCCCACAGTCATCTCCTGTGTGCAAAGGACATGGGAGCCACTTAGGCTCTCACTTACAACCATGGTAGGTTGTCAAACCCACAGGAATACTAAGCCAGAGACACAGACTTCCTGAGAAGATGGGCAATTCCATTGCTCAAATCAACAGTGTCATCAGGTTTGTGTGATTATCTGATGAGCAGTTCTTCTTGATTGAAAACTGTGGGTCTGTCAGATTTCCTGTGTTACTGTGGCTCTCTTACTGCTGATAAAGGCTCATACCTGAATCCAGAAATTCAAATGATTAAGAATATATGTTAAAAATTCTGAATTCTAAGGAACACTCAATTTCTGAATTTAAGTTCTTTGACACTGTCAAAGATTGGGTAGACAAGGAAGGCAACATAACTGGAGCAAAAGAGAGAAACAACCAAAAAAGAGTGGTAAAAATCTGAATCTTTTAATAAACATTTCCAGGATGTTTGAACTTAACTGAGGCAGTAACCAGTGACTCAAATAGCTCTAAGATGTGCAAATCTTGTTTTCCTATTAGTGCCAGTGAGCTCCATCAACCTAAGGTTTCAGCTGATAAAACCTTAGTAGGGTAATAAGAGAGTTTTGTAAAATTGTATATGACAGAAAGTTGGATAGAAACTTGTGTTTCTTCATTTCCGTTCCAAAAACTGGAAGATAAATATGCTGTTCACAAATCAGAACATATAGGAACGAAGTATTGACTCTATTTTTGGTTTTCAAAATGCACTTTACTTTTTTAAACACTATAGCTGGTGCTGTAAAGAATCCCTGTTAAAGAAAAAAGGAGGGATTCAGGAGGGTTTTAAGTCAATATCGATGAAGAGCAGCTGCAGGAACTCATCATGTTCATTCTGGCTGCCAGTTTGGATCAGACAGTGGTGAAAAGTTTGCATGTAATGAATATGGTTTTGTTCTATTGAAAGAAATTCTTTAGTCTTAATGGTTTCTCACTTGAAGCAGTAACCAGAATATGATGTAAAAGTGATGCCTCAGCTCTGAAACTTTCCTTGTGAAGTCATACCCATGGCTTCCTTTTACTTTCAGGATTAACTGAAAGCAGATATTCTCTAATTGTTGCTTTGGTAACTGTTAATGCAGTATGTCTCTCCTGCACTATCTCAACAGAAGAGCCCTTGACTTTATAATTTTGGGGGGTTTTGTTTATTTTTGTTTGCTTTTTTCTTTCTTTTCTGCACATGCCTAGTTGAGCCTGTTGATGCCCGCCCAGCTGCAGACAGAGGACTCACCACACGACCAGGTATATGACTTGCATGGCTTTAACATAACCTGTATTTTTCTGGCATGCATGTGTTCTGCTGGAGCTGAAATTATTTACCTTTGCTTTGGTGTACCCCCCCTCATAAAATTTAATGCTATTCCATGAATGATGGAAGCATTGTTCCCTCACAAATTCCCTGTGTGAGTGCTGTCCGTATTGAGGGTGTTTGGGATGTGTGCTTGCAGTGGGTGTGGGTCCCACACCCAGAACTGGTTTGTGTCAAAGGTCTCATCCCTTCCAGAAATAACACTTTGGCAGGTGCAGGAGATGGTAAACTTGGTACCCCTTAGTACAGACACTACTTCTCATTTGGGAATGTATGATAGAAGTGTTGAATCCTCTGTGTGGAGTGAGCAGGGCTAATAAAGAACTAATGTGCATCATTTCAGAACTACAGGGGGTACTGATACTTTTTGCTGTGGCACTTATCTTACTTACCTCCAAATACCTAAAAATCACTGTTATCCCTCTGTATTCCCTGAGGACACCTGAGAACACAGCTATTCCTTCCATTCTAGGACAGAGCAGGGTGATTGTTTCTCCTCTGCAGGTACCTCTGTCTTTGTATTGATTTCAGAACAATAGCAGATCACTAGGCTGAGTCAGACTGCAAATGTTTGGAAAAGTTAAAATGTGACAATTATAGTTTCCAAAAGGAAAAAAGATTTTAGCTTTTCATACTAACTTTATTTTTGCTTTTGGGGTTGTTTTTCCTCTGTTTTTTTGTTCAAAATTATCTAAAGCTGTAAATGCCATTGAGAGGAAACCCTTTATTATAATAAAATAAATATAATAAAAGCCCTTTATTTCAGAAGAGGCTACTCTCCAGCTCTTGGATGTAGTGAGAATATATTTTAGGGTCAATATTATTTCAGTGTCACATCATAATTGTGTTTTCTTTCTTCAGATCAGATTAAACTGATCCATCTGTATCCTTTTTCTTTTCATCATGTCTTCCAGTCATCCATTAGATAGCATCATGGCCAGCACCTTCCTAGTGTTTTTAAATCTTAACTCACCCATGTTTAGCAACTACAGAAAGTGCTACAGTGAGAGGTAAAATAAGCTCATATGTTGCAGCAATTGCAATATGTGTCAGAACTGGCCAGGTCCTGTGCTCCTGAGCACTGTTTTAGAAATCTGACATTTTGTGTTTAGAGTCTTAATTCAGTCCATGAAGAGAGCCTGGAAACAGGTACAGAACTACAATGCCAAAAATCTTGAGATCAGGGAAAAAACCCTCCAGTACTGCATTATCTGCCTTCTTCCCCACGAGCAGTAGAAATATCACAGATGAAACATGCATATGTTTTAATCCAAATTTTGTAATGTTAATTCAATCTAGCAGTTTTCTTATAATATTAAAATCTATTATTATTGAAAATTTTCGTTTCAGTCATCTTGAAAAATCTGTTATGAGGCCCATGTCTATTAATCCAGGTTATTCCTTCCTCCCTTCTGTTCCTTCACACGTTGATACATCTCAGAAGTCCTTAGTGTCCCTTCTCTAGAGAAAGGATTTTCTCTCACTGCCACACTAGTTTCAGAGTGAAACTTAGAGCAGTTTGTTGGTTGTGGTGATACAAATACTACTAAAAGTAAGCCTATAAAGCCCAATGACAATAAATCATGAGTGATCTTGGTGAATGTGTGTGATAGACTACTATGGACAGATTAAAAATATTTCAGCATATGACCATTGTGGCTTGAAATTTCCAGCAGATGCTGTAACTTTAACAGTGTGAAAATACTGTGAGAGATTTCCTCAGTGTTCTGCTAAAGCACAAAAGTAGTATCTCCCTCTGTCTTTAATCACCATTTACAGATTTAGAAAAATCTTTTCTTACTGGTAGAGATTCTTTGTCCATGTTGTTTTTCATCATCCTTCAGAAGCAATTTATGTGTGACAAAGTTTCAGTTTAACAGAGAAATTATTCCAATCTGAGTATCTTCATGAACTAGGAATAGAGGAAAGCAAATGGATGCATATTTAAACTGTGAATTGTGAAAAGGATGCTGGTAGTTTAAAAATGTGTGCTTTAGAACTGTTTTACACAGTTTTACACAGGGAGATGTTAGATGTTAGAAGGCTCCAGTCCAGTACCTCTTTCCTTGAGAACCTCACTCTAACAAGTTTCTCAGTAGTGTTTCCTTCTCCCAGCAGTTACTTTTTCGTGATGAACACTTAATTTTTTGCAACTGAATTTTGGGTATCTGTTTAATAATAACTTTTTCTTTGTATGCATGTGCATGTATATATAGAGACATATGCACACCTAGAAATACATATAAAAACATCTCTAGATGCTCATGAGCAAGCTCATTTTATGTTAATTCAGCAGGTCTGATATGTGGAAATTGAATGAGGATTAGGAAACGTGCCACCAGAAGGGACATTGTTTAGTATTATCATATTTACTGTAATTCAAGGTGATAAGCAACAAATGCTCCATTCAGGGCAGATCATATTTTCATCTGTTGCAGAGTTGCAGCTATAAGTGTACACTCACAGCTGTAAATACATCACTTACAGGATGACCATAATTCACAATGCAAGGATTTTATGTTACTAAGTATGTTACTTTCTTCCATGTAGTATAATTTGGACTTGGTGGTTTTTTGCATTATTCCAACTCTTTGTCAGTTGATTGTTTTTGCAAAGATTTAACTATTTTGGGGAAACATTACACACAAAGCTGCTTCTGTGTCTTCGGCCCTTCTGCTAATAAATCATGGCATGTGTATCTTTATTACATTACATAATAACTGAGGAGTTTCTTTCCTCATGCTTGCAGAGGTTCTGTAAGCCCAAAAGCTGTTCTGCAGAATCATTAGCACATATGTGGCAGTCTGTATGAGGTGAGGGCATAGAGCAGCTTAGTTAATTATTTATGATTTTCTTGCCAGAAACTGCCCAACATATTTTTTTCCTGTCTTTGTGATGTCAGTTCAATACAGTTGCTTTAAACAAACTGTCTGCAGCTACTAAATAAAAATCATTAATGATTTTTTTTCCATTAAATGGTTTTGGTTTGTTTTATAAATGAGATTGTTGCTAGCTGCAAATGCAATTATAGGTGCATATGCACAGCATCTGGATTGACATGCCAGAAAAATTATCAAACCAAATTTTACTTGTTTTGGTTATTAATTTTTACACACATTTATTCTGAGGAAGAATTATTTTATTCTCCATTACAATGAGGTTGTTTTGTAAAAAAGATAACACTTTTATTACACTTACTTTCTGCTTTCTTCATTTTGAGAGCCCCATAGTCATCCATGAAGTAAAAGTGCACCAATATTTCACTGATGTCTTAGGAGACACCAGAAAGTTTTAGTTCCACGCAGTCTTAAAAATGCATATCCCTCAAAGATATTTGAGTTCCTTACAAAAAAGATTAAATAGTCTTCATTTTCATCTTTATGAGTTTACAACATTCTTCTTTCATTTCAAAATTAAATGACCTGCACAAAGTTGGATACATATGGAAGTATTAATTGAACTTGTACTTGTAACAGGCAGCTCTCTACCCAGGGAGATTGTTCAAAGACTGCATTCCTTCCCTTGCACCCTTTTTATCTTTGATGAAGCTTAACCCAGATAAGGCTGTTTGCCACAGGGGTAACAGGCTTTGATTCAACAAGTCTTTTCTTGTTCTTGCCATGACTCAAGCACAGTTCATGGACATGGAGCAGAATGTTTTCCTGGATGCAGTCAGTACTGCAGTCACTCAAACTGCTACTTTGGTTTTCTTTGTAGAGACCACACAGGTCTAGTTGTTTCAACTGTGCTTCACTTGGAGATTGAATTTTTAACTTTAGTTGTAATTGCAGGCACAGCTAACACTGTCTCTGGTCTGAAAAACAATATCACAAAACCTTTCTAAGTGTTTATACAACCAGTAGATGAAGTAATTGCAAGGAGTATGGTAGATGATGCACACTTAATTATATCCTTGGTGGGATTCACTGTAACCTCTTTTTTTTAGTCTTCTGAAAGCATAAATATATATTTACACAAACACAGAAGCCCATCAATATGAGTATAAAGTGTTCCCCAAAGCAGCTACTTGTTTTTTATTTCATATGAGTAGTTTTTCACTCCATATGATTGTTGTTCTCTTTAGGCCAAGGAAAAATAATGATTTCATACTCTCCATTTTTTGATGTTTGAAAATGTGTGCATTTGTACACATGTATGTGTAAAAGTAGTTAATATTGTTTATTAAAAGCATTATCAATAAAAGCCCATCATAGTTAGCTCATTTTGTTGAATTTCACTAGAAGCTTTTAAGCCCATGGTTTTATAACAAAATAGTTTTGTCAGTCTTTCTAAGGAGCCCAAACAAAAAAATTACTGCTTGATCTCAAGGCAAAAACCCATGGTTTGACCTGCTCCATGCTGAAAGCATGGCTCCCATGCTACTGTTTGATTGTAATGGGAGGAGGGAAGGGAACCAAATTAAAGAAATGTTGCTCTAGGGAAGCCAGAGCCTGCATTTTTCCAGCAGCTGAGACTACTGGTGATCTTATCACTCTCTGATGCCCATTGACATGCCCTGTTCTGCCCCTGAAGTGCTGCTGTAACTCCTGCCTGTGGTGTTTGTTGAACAGAAGCTGACAAAGACCCACAGTCTCAGCTGTTTCAGCTTTGCTGTCAGTAAAAGTGGTCAGACCACAAGAGCAGAAGTGCTCATGTCCATTTTCCTACCTCTAGCAGTGGTACAAACAGGATATGTGCAGATTTCACCTCTGCCTTATACCCTGGCACATCCATTGAGCATATGGTAGCTAGCATTTGATAGGTTCCAGGACTGAAAACTCTATTTTCACCATTTTGTTTAGTAACCCTTGAAGAAACCTTTCTTTGCATTTGTTCCTTTGTATTTTGAACATCCTCATGATTTGTGCCAGTGAGTTCCACAGTCCAATTTTGTACTGAGTTACATATATATAATTCATAACACTTTGTTATGTTACTTTTCAGTCTGTATCATAGCCATGTTAGTGTCCTGTATTTCTTAGGAGAAATAATGAATGACCCTTTCCTGTAGAATTCCTCCTTGTCATTTGCAGTCACCCACTCTGTTGTGTTTCACCTCCTTTGCCTCTTCCAGTCTGAAGGCTCATGACTTCAGTCCTTCATATACAAAAACCATTATGTCATTTATAGTTCTTCTGCCTTTCTGTGAGGTGAGGTGGCCAGAACAAATAGCCAGATTTGAAAGGAGGATGCATCATTTATACAGTGGTGTAGCAATGTTTTCTGTTTGATCTGTTTTCTCATAATTGCTCCTACCTTTCTCTTTGCCTTTTTGACTGCTGCTGAGCCAAGTGCCCACAGAGTTACCCTCAGTGACTGCACTGTCTCTGTCCTGGGTGGAACAGAGCTAAATTAGAGTCTTTATATGCATAGTTAGGGTTGTGTATCCCCACAAGCACCACTTTGCATTACATCAACACTGAATATCATTTCCCTTTTATTGTGCTCTTGGAATTGGTAAGATCCTTCTGCAGTTCTTTGCAATGGTTTTACTTTGACTAACCTCTTTTTTCTTTTACTTTTTTGTCAATAAACTTTATCATGTCACTATTCACTCTCTTATGCAGATCACTTTGCAAACAGCACAGCAAAGATCCTTATGGGACCCACTGGTAATGTTCCTCCATTGTGAAAAATAGATGTGCATTTACACTTCATTTCCTTTCTCTTTGTTATGGAAAGTCACGTAGGACTTTCCCTTCTAATCCTTGGCATCTTAGTTTTTGCCAGAGCTTTGATCAGGGACCTTCTCAAAAGCTTTTTGGAAATCCAGATTCACTCCAAGCAGAATCACTGTTTCCCACTTGATTCCTAACTCTTCCAGTGACCTCTGAGAGTTTGGCAGGTAGGACTTCCCTCAACAAAAGACAAGCAGATTCTTCACTGATTTATGTGGATATTTTCTAATCAATCTTTATTCAGTTGATTTGCCAGCTGTAGCAGTCAAGTTGTGCAGTTCCCCAGGCCTTTGTTTTGGAGGAATTTTCATGTGATGCTTTTGCCAGGGTATCTATGAGGGGGGAGTGAGTTTGGCTGTGGACAGTGGTGAGCAGCTAGGAGCAGCCAAGGGCAGTAAAACAACTCCTGGGAAAGCCCCTCCCCCCAGCTGCTGCACTGGTACTCCACTACTGTAATTTTCTCCCTTCCCTTTTAATCCTAAAACAAAAAAGGTGGGAGTGTTTGATGGGTTGAGCTTCCTTGCAGGCAGATACATGTTCTCCTTTGTTGTGATCCACTCTAATCACAGAGGAGCAAAGAGAACTCTCTGTGAATAAAATGGAACAAGCCTGGATGTTTGAAACAATCTCCAAAATGTGATTAAAACCAAAAGAGGTTAGATGTTGATACCAAAAACATTATGTATTTTATTTAATAGTAAAAGAGGCAAAGAGAAAGAAAGAAAGAAAGAGAAAGAGAAAGAAAGAAAGAAAGAAAGGAAGGAAGGAAGGAAGGAAAAGAAATAAATAAAAATGGGAGGTGGGGGGAGGGAGGACAGGGAGAGTGACAGAATCAGATTAAGTAGAAGCATATTACCCCTCTATGGATCCCAATGGCATCTCCTTGTTTCCCTCCATCTGGTCTTCTTGGTGATGAGGATCCCCTGCCAAAAAGTATAGAATCTAATGGATTAATACACATTTGGGCAGGTGGGAAAATGCAGGTACCTCCCTGAGGGGAGCCAGTTTGACACTGCCCCTTGCAAGACTGTGGATCTGTTGCATCATGTAGTATCACCTGCAGTGCTCTGGTGCAGGATCTGGGAACTCCTTGGGGCGGTGCCTTTGATGGGCCATGACAGCTCCTCATCTGTGCCCCATGTGGATGTCCCATGGATGTGGCTTTCCAGAGGTGGGAGGCCCCACAGCTGAGCTGGTCTGCACAGTGGATGGTGGGTGGTCACTACATCTGGCCAGAGGCTGTTTCACTGTACACAGCAAACCTCTCCTCCTCCTCCTCTTTTTGCTGTAAGGTCTGTACAAGCCTGGCAGCAGATAAGCCTGGGGCTATAGCCTCCACCCCTGAAGGTGCTGGGCATAATCCTTCTGTGAAAGTGTTCCTCTCCCCAAACCAGACCTGAGAATAGTGTCACTTTATCTTAAATGAATTTACAGACCAGGACCTCAGTCAGGAGGCCCATTCAGAGTGGGTGGCTTTCACTGCAGCTTTTGTTATACAGTTTTGCTGAAATAGGCAAAAGTCCTTTGTAAAAATATTAAGCCATAAACCATAACATTTCAGTCTCCATCATCCTTTTCCTCATTTCCTGTTGATGGAGGTGTAGGGGGTACTTTGAGATGATGAAGAGAGTAAATTGCACTCTTAATTTGGAAAACTAGCCATAGCTGCTTCATAGAAAGTTAAACCTGTTTTCACATACCACATGGGCTTTATTTCCTGCACCTCCATGTCCTTCTGCATTTCTTTGGCAGAATTTCATTGTTTGTTTTCGGACTGCAGTTCCTTAAGTACTTTGCAGTTCTTGCATTTTAAAATGGTCTCCCATGTATAAATGTCATGATATATTTTTGCCAGTACTGTGACGTAGCATCAAAAATCAGGAACTTAATAAAGAAATTTGATGGGTTGAAGTGCTTGATTCCTTAAAAAAAAAAGTAAGGTAAAATTCAAGGGGGAGTCAGACTCTTCAAGAAAATAGATTCTTGTTCTCTCCTTTGCATAGTTTCTTATTAAGATTAAGATCAGAACCTTAGAGTGGGATGTCTGTACAGTCCAGAGAAGTTCTTGGGAAAATCTATTCTTGCTGGTTCATAATCCAAAAATAAACTACCGCTTAATGAAAAAAGAAATTGCACATTCAAAGGCAATAAAAGGGTGATAATTCTTGGATTGAGTGCTATTTTAGACTGTGGAGCTCATTGGCACATGGAAGTCTTAAGGAATTATTATTGAGAGTCCAGCAAGACAGTGGAGCACAGGAGCAGTCAGTAGTGTTGAGAATTTTAAAAGAGGTTCTTCCTCTTCATCAAAACTTAAGTTCAGCACAAGATTCTAAGAATTAAGCCTTGGAGAGAGAAGTTGGGGGTGAGAAAATGCTGAAATAAATACAAAGAATATGAACTGGTTTGTTCTTATTATTATAGTCATAGAGGGAGGAAGTAACATCTCATAAACACCATTCTACTGCAATGTTTTTACCTCCAAGAAATACAAATGTTGGGTGCATTGGTGCTGAGAAGGAAAACTACTGGCTCCACATATTCTGTGTAAACCAGAGCCAGCTCTTCAGAATTTGTAGACATATACAGGATTCACTGCTCCACTGCTGTTAAGTCTGGCTCATTCTCTTAAGGCTATTTTCCAGGAGGAGATTTTGGCCTTCTTTCCAGCTAGATGAGTGCAGCATCTCCCCTTCACACCCATAAGAGAACAGGACTGCAAAGTATGTACAATTGTAATTGTTGCAAGCTGTACTCACTTGCTTTTCTGTATGTTTCTAATTGGGAGACAGTTGCCAACTCTCAGAGAGAAGTGAAGAATTATTAATTCTGAGCAGTATGAAATCTGAAAACAGATAGAAACACTGTAAACTTCACAAACATTTTAGTAACTTGTGCATGTTTGTGGAAAAGGTACAGACTCGCAGGAAGCAAGAAAATAAGATACCTAGAGTTCTCCTACTCACACCATGAGTATTCTGTTTTTTCCTCACACCAGCCTGAGCTGAGGGAGGAGGAAGATTTTGGCCTAAACAACAGATTTTCTTGACATTGCTAAAGAGGCTGTCAGAGCAGATTGGTATGCAGCCTGTGAGCCAACTCAGGAGGTCTCTGTTGGTCCCTCACAGCTCAGTTCATGCAGTGTTTCATGCTGGAAGCCTTTGATGCCTGTACCAATATAGCTGCTGACAATTAAGGATCCTTTAACACAGGAGAAATTTTACTAGTTCATTCTGTGTCACCTCAGTGGGACTGAAACACCAGATTTACCTCACTTTCCTCCCAGCTCTCTTTCACATTTCATCACACCTCCTCCATGTGAATGGCACTGTTGCCTTCTGCTCTCCAGCAATGGGGTTAAGCAGAATCTTCCTGAATCTGAATCCTGACTTTAATGAATGCCTTTGTGGTGCAATGTAGGTTCTGGGTTGACCAATGTTAAGACAGAAGAGATATCTGAGGTGAAGATGGATGCGGAGTTCCGACATGACTCAGGATACGAGGTTCATCATCAAAAGCTGGTGAGTGAACAAACAGTGCATTTTGAGCTGCTGATTCCATCTTAAACTAGTGAGTCACTTATGGCCATGTTTTCCTCGAGTGATGTGGATGCTGAAAGTGCCAACAAAAAATTTTCATGTGAAAAGATTATGATTTTTCTGGTTCTCTCTTTGATAATGGTAAACCTGGAACAATGTCACCAGAGAGGATGGAAAGTCACTGAGCCTCACATGAGAGGAAATTCTAACAGTTCCTGTCCTTGCACTGCCATGTCACTGGATGTGCTTATATGGAGAACCCTTGTCCCACAGTCCATCTGTCTCATACCTAAAGATGAGGGATACAGAGGAAGGAAAATGCTGAGTTTAAAAAAAAAAGTTTGAGACACATAGCACAGTGCAGCAAGAAATAGAAGGACACCATTTCAGTAATGTAGTCCTTTCCCATCAAAAGAGATGGTAGTGGTATATGCATGGAGCATAACCTTTCACAAGAATGGCTGCTTGGGATAAAAGGAGATTCTCCACTGGCCTTAGTTTTAGTTTGTGTTTGACTGTATCTGTGTATTGTTCCTTAAAGTATATGAAATTATTATTAACAGGAGAAAGGCAGGTAGGAGCACAATATTTTTCCCCATTTGAACTGTTGTCATGATTGGAGAGACAGGTGTCTGCCAAGAAGGCAGGAGCCTCCCTTGGGATGGAAAATGTAAACCTCTCCCCTCCAGATTATTAGTATTTTGAAATTAAGGGGCTCTCAGGCAAAGATAGGGGAATAGGAATAACAGTTCTTTCTTCCCCAGCTTTTACCAGCCCCATTGTCACAGAATCTGTGCCCCTGTCCAAGAAACCCTCAGACAGAGAAGTGCAGCCAGATGTTCCCTGGGCTTGGCCACTTCTTTTGCTCTCCTTAAGTATTAGTCATTACCATTCCTTAGGAATGTATGGGACAAAATTCCCTAACAAAAGGAGACAACCCTCAACAGCTGTGCTACTTGAGAACATAAAAATGACAACCAAAAGCACTGTAGGTAAGAAAAGCATCTTCTAAAAGCTGCTTTTTTTGGCTGCTTAATAAGCAAGGAAGAACCCAGACAGCAATGCTGACTATAAACGTGTTCTGTTTCTTCTTTTTAAAGGTATATTATGTGATGAAGTTTCAGTTCCATGGCTTTCAATATCCTGATACTAAACTGGAAAGCTTTTTTCCCTTAATATATTCTTAAAGCTAAGTAGTGCTGAAAATCAAAATCAACATGGGACTCAAATTTGCATTTGAACTAGACAATCACTCTGTGAAAAGATATTCTGCCATGTCTTTGATGCCAAGAAGTGAGAATTCCCAATTTGATGAGTTAATCCAAAATGCATTAACACTAATTTGGGAAAGTCTGGTGTGCTTAGCTCAGATGGGTTAAACGTGCTGATGGAGCAAACCTGTGCAGGGCATAGAAGGGAAGGAACTTGCAGGAACATGTGCTAAATCAGTTGTCACAGTTTTCAGCAGCACCCTCTGGTGTATAAGTGGTTTGATAGCATCCCAAGGAATTGGGTGCTGGGAACTCCCCATAGCATGGTGGCTGATGGGGAGGGCATTGCAGTCCCTGCACATGGTAATCTGTGTCATGCTTAAAATGGCACCATTCCAGCTTTTTACAGCATTTTTTGCTATACTTTTTACTGGTAGGTACAACCACTGTTTAAAAATTAGTGAGCTGTCTTCTGGGTTATCTTTTCAGTTGAGACTGAGCAGGGATTCTGGTATTGCTGAGCAACTACTGGACTGATGCTTACAGAGCTATGCTTCCCTCCACACACCATGTCCTGTCCAACACTCCTCTCCATTTCCTGTTAATTTGAAAGCAGGGAGCAGAAAACACTTTGATCTGTGCTTCTATTCTGTGCCCATGGTAGAAGTTCCTGAAACAGTCTCCTAAGGATATTGTTTTGAATTCAGCTGCACATTGTATTTTACATGCAGACTTCTGAATTGGGTTGAAATTGCAGTTATTTTCTTCTTAATGGAGATTCATGTTTGAGCTGCACATAAAGTTGATTTTCATGGCTCAGAGGGCTTAAGGCCTTCCTCTCTTGCACATGTATATTAACTGGGGCATTTCATAGTGCTCTTGGAATAGTGTAGTAACAGAATTTCAGTCCTAGGCAGGTAAAATTCGTGGAAGAAATTACTACTTTGCATGGGCTCATGCCAACACCATCCATTGTGTGTACTTTCTAGAGAATTTTTAACTTTGTTTAAACACATTCCTTGCTTGTGACTAGGAGCAATATAAATATTTATGCTGCATGCTTTAATACCTTTCTGAGGAAGGTTGTGTTTCTTGAAGAGTGCAAATGTTATACAGTTTATTAGAATTCTCAGCTGGTTTCTTGCTTCCCTCTGCATTTTTGTTAAATACTTGTCAAAGTATTTAGTCTTTCAGCATGAGGTAGACATACAATTCTGGGAATGTAATCTATTCTCTATTCCTTTTTTCCCGTTTTGGTTTAAAATAATAAAAATAACAACAACAGTAATAATTTAGTGTTGGCAAGCAGACAAATGGATTGCAGTAGATGCTCAGATGTAAAATAATCCCATGTATTCTTTGAATACAGAACAGGGCAATGAAAACAATCACCCATTTTTCATACCTGCTCCTGCTTACATAAGCCAGTCTTATTAAATGCACAGTAAAGCATCTTACTGTCCTCTGTTTCCCCTTATCAGTGCATATAATTCAGGTGGATTTTCTGTTTTTCACACACCTGTTACCTCCTAGGTCTCACATAAGTACATCATGCACATACAGCTCATTCTCTTTGCCCTGCAAAATCTTGAAGCACTTCTTGGTGGTCACTTAAATCACTGATAGCTTTTGTTGGCTCATCTCTTTTGGTGTGAGATTTTTCCCCCAGCTGGTTGCAGGCAAGTTTCACTGTAGTCCTACAGGTCCTTACTGCTCTTTTACCAAAAAAATGTATCATAGTCCCAACAGGCCACACAGCTGTAAATTTATGACTACACTCATGATTAGCATTCTGAAAATAAAGAAATGTGTGCTCTGAGGTCATTTCACTCAAGCCTATCACTCATTGTGCAATTAGCTTGACTTGCTTACTCAAGGGAAAGAGGCAGCAACTATCTGAGATCTTTGTGAAGCCAGACATGGCACTGAGTCCCCCTTTGGCACAGCTCTGCTACACCACAGGCCATGTGTATGTCCCAGATTGCTCCTCTCCAGCTTTCACAGCTTTGTGGCACAGCAGTCCAGGTCTGAGTAATTAGGAAGACATGCAGTACCATGTAATTACTGATGCTTCAGTAGTCTTTATGTTGCTGTGGCAGCAGGGCAGGTTAGTCAAATGTTCAGTGAGCTTTTTATTAGCCATTTTCCTTTATTTTTCTTTTGTAGGTGTTCTTTGCTGAAGATGTGGGTTCAAATAAAGGTGCCATCATTGGACTAATGGTAGGAGGTGTTGTCATAGCAACAGTGATTGTCATTACTTTGGTGATGCTGAAGAAGAAGCAGTACACATCTATTCATCATGGGGTTGTGGAGGTAAGAACAAAGTCAACACACTGCTCTATAAATATTAATTTACAAAGGAAGAAGCTGTGGTTTTCGCTGTGTTGATATTGCTACATCCAGCAGTGTGGAATCCAATTGCTTTATTTAGTAAATGCAAACACAGTGTAAACTATGTTAAAGTGGGTGTAAAACCACAAAACTTTCTTCTATAACTGTTCCAGACCAATCACTTCATAATGTGAAAGTTCATTTTATAAGCAAGTTGGCAGTAGCCAATGAGAAGATACAGGGCAGGAGGAAAAATCTCGTTTTACTGTTGGGAATTCACACATCAATTTCTTTATTTAGCTTTAACGTTTGAGACTGGCCTTCTGTAGCTTGTGCTGTGCACTGCAAGGATTTTCCCTAGAGAGATACTTTATTGTTCTCTGTTCTCTAAACAAGATTTTTTGTTGCCATCAACAGCTTTTGATTTATGGCTAATCTGAAACTCATAGTTTTGAGAAACAAATAATATATAGACTCTTATATAGGATTTTCAATATGAGAATCCTTATCCCTTCTCAGTCTGCCAAGGAAATTTGTAGTCAATTTACAGTAATTTATAATACTTTATCTGTTTCATGGCTTTAAGATAAAATTTCTGTAAGAAGAAAAACTTCACTATGAGAACTGGAAGGGGGTTCATGTAACTCTTTTTCTTTCTATTTAGTTTGCTGTGTGAGTGTCTGGTTTGCAGATAGTACTTGTATTAGTAAGCACTTGAGACACTTGTATATTTTTGCCTTTCAGAATTGGTATTTTACATTTTTGATTGAAACTGAAGTCTTGATCAAGTCCATAGTTTATGTTGGTTTCATCTTGAGTCAAATGAACCTTGCTTTGGTCTTGCTGGAGACATGCATGCTTTGTGATGCATTTATTCCACTGTCTTGGATTATGAAGGGTCTTAAGAATTATTTGTGTAAGACTTTGTCTTAAGCCTGTGCTTGTGCATCCTTGTGTCCACACTGTGCTTATCCATGTGGTTTGAAACCTTCCAAAGAGACATGGTCATAGGACCACCAACAGTGTGGGATGGTTTGCACAGATAGCAACCTGTGCAGAATTTTGGACCAAGAGGCAAAATAAAAGCAAACAGGAATCTCAGCTTTAGCTTTTGGTGTGAGAGCTTTCAGCCCATTCTGTAGGAAATTGAAGCAGATTTTAGTATTAATCCACCAAGGTGATACCTGCTGCCAACAGTTGTGCCACCAGAGACTCTCCTTTGGATAAATTCAGTGAGAATGGAAAGACCAGGAACCTTGCTAGGCCAAAGCCCCAAATCAGACATTGAATGTAGACATACCATTATTGCAGCACAGCCTTAAAATTCCAGGTGGGCTTCACCTGATAGTGGGAAAGGTGACCCTAAACTTCTGCAAGCTTTCTTTGGTAGTAGTGAATTTGGAACCGTTGGCCTAGAAATAACATACACAAGCTGAATAAGTAATTTATGTTGAAATGATGACATCACTTAGGGATTAAAAAACTTAACAGATAAAACTATAAAGCTTTAGCATGCAGATGTACCAAGAACATTAGTGGATTTATAGTATCACACTGCAGATTGTGTCACCTTGTGGATTTGCTGGCACTGGCAGTCAGGATTCCTCCTTCTGCCAGACTTGCTCTGTGGTCTTTGCAGACTGCACAGCCTCACTGAGCTTCTTGCCTGCAAGAAAGGCAAAACATCTGGTTTTGTCCTAAGTTGGTAAAAATTTTGTAGCACTTGTATTGGGGACAAAAAAAAAACCAAAGAGCCATATATAATTGATGTTTAATATTAAAATGTGTTCAAAATTAAGCTGTTACATTCTAAAGAGAATTAATTTATTTAGCTACAGCACATCTCTAGTATACTGTGCACAGAAAGCATGGAAGAGCAAAATCATGTGATGTAAAAACAACTGTACATCAGCTCTAGCTTGGCTGAGTGTATTTTAACTAATTTGTCAGCTCTTTGTTGTGTGTCACAAGTTACTGTGTGAATTTAACCCAGTGGTAATGGAAGATTACAAAACAGGTTTTGTTCCACCTGTGTTCTTGTCTTCCAAAAAGCCACCTCTGTTGTACTCTCTCATTTCACTATGTTTTTTTTAACAAAATAAGTTATTAAAAATCCTGTTAGCCTTTTTTTAAGCTCTGAGAGTGGATATACTTGTTCTATTTAGAAGTGTCATTATTCCCTACTCTGAGAATGAAAATGCTCCAAAGTTGTTCACCCTCCCCAGGAAAAGAACTTTCATAGTTAGGTAAATTAAATGACTGAGAGATTGAAAATTTCTCATTACATGTGCACACAGGGGCTCTGACAAATGTTTTGAAGGGGTTTTTTTGTGAGTGCACCCCCCCAGCTGTTTGCTGGAGGTTATTTTCTCCATGAAAGCAGGTGGCAAAAGAGATTTTCACATCTGCTGTGTGCTGGGCAACTGCTGACTGTCTCAGCTTCTCCTCTCTAAGGATATCCTGTTCAAAGCTCATTTGCTTTCTGATGGAAGCAGGACCTCCAGCAGTGACAAGAGGAGCACTTGCAGCAGGGAACAGAGATGACACTGAAATTGCTGAAGGGGATAGGTGGACAAAGTCTCACAAGGAGTTACCTGCCTGACCGAGGTGTTTTTTCAAGAGACATCACATCATAGAAAGAGAAGTGTTGAACCAGAGCACCTGCACCTCTTACATACTGTGTCCAGCTTCTGTCACCTCCATAATGGGTGCAAAAAGCTTCTCAAAATGGTGAAGGGCTTTGGGGATTTACTGACAAGGAGATAATTGGGTTCAAAGCATGTCATTTGGCAGAGTGGTACCCAGGGCAGAGTTTGTAAGGAATGTGAAGAGTCTGGGAGCATCAAAATGGGTAAGAGAGAATAGAAAAGAAGACATTCAGGGTGAGTGATAGTGCACATAGGTTGATGGTTAGATGGATTACCCTGCACAGAGAGCTACAGGAAGGAGAGGAAGTACCAGCACTAGTTATTTGAAAGGCTGAAGGGGAAATTAAAAAAAAGAAATTGACTAAGACTGCAACTTGGAGCTTCAGTAAATCCCATTCCCTGTAAGTGCCATATTTCAGAATTTATTGGACTTTCACTAGAAACTGGTTTTCTCAAAACAAATTTTTTTATATGGAACATTGTGAAAAGGCATTAAAAATTCAGTCTTTTTTTAATGTCCTTCATTTTTTTTTTTTTTTTCTAATCTATTTCTCCTCCTTGATTTTCTTCCAAGTGTCTCATCAATTCTTTGGTCTCTTCTGCCTTGCAGTTTTCTTGATTCCTTTTTAATTTATGGTGGGTCTCTCACTCCATTTCTTTCTCACAAGCAGGTTATGCTGTGTACTCACCACATTTTGTAGTCACGAATAAGAAAAGCTGAGTGAGGAACTTAAACTAAAATATGTGACACAGAGTTCAATACAGTTTTGTTTGGAGCTTAAAGACAGAAGTCCAGGGCATGTTGGCATCCCCCTCCTTTGCATCCCAGCCTAGTGGGGGAGCCTCCTAGTACTGAAACTGTTCTTGGGCAGGTATTGATACACATGGTACCCTGGTCTGTAAATGCCAGAGATTCATACTGAGTTTTAATTTTATGCTAGAAGAGAATCTGTTAGTTGGATTAGTTGTGAATCATGAGGCTCACTTCATGATTTGAAGAAGCACTGGATGCTCTGAGATAGTGGTGATACAGTGTAGAAGAACCAGGGCTGACTTGGTGCTGTAGCAGCCCCTTCAAGAGTGAACAGGAGGGTGGCTTTTCCTCTGCACCCGCTTTTATTCTTATTTTCTGTAAGTGCTGAAAAGGCTGCAGGAACATTTGCCCCGTTCCTTCTTTGTCTTGACATGTTCACAACAACTTCAGCAGCAGCAGAATGCTGTTAATGCTGTTAAATTCATGAGTCCTCAGGGGCCTTTGGCACATTTGTACCAAATCTGTGTGGAATGGGTTTGTGAGGCCCTACTGCTGTTAAACTGCTGGCATAACAAGTGCTCTCCTGAGCAGCAATAGCATGGAGGAATTGCCAGTCAAAGACTCACTGCATATGGATCTGGATGGTGTATTTCTGTGGAGGGAGAAGTTGGCAGCCCCCAGAAAGGACAGGTAAAGCAGCAGAAAGCAGCTCAGACCCTGGGGTAGTGGCAAAGGTGAGTGCTGTGAGTTGTGGGCCTCTCCCCATCCCTCCCCAGCCCTGTGTAGGGGACACGGAGCAGCTGGAATGGACCCTTCTTTAAAATGCAAGCACACAGCTGTACCCTGGCTGGTGAGCACATGGCAGTACAGGATGTCTTGGGATTTGGGAGCAGGAGTTGAAGAGGAGACAGGCTGTCAAGTTCCATGGGGTTCTTCTGTCCTTGATGGATCAAAATGATTATTGACAGCCAAGCTGAGCACTTGGCATGCACTTGGGTTGGCCAGGGGAAGCTTGCATCCTTCAGAAGAAAAAGGTTGTCACTTTTGGAGAGGGAGGGGCCAGGGAAAGGAAAAACTATTCCACCTTTCCCCCAGTTTCTCAAACAAGGGAGACCTCTAAAGCAAGAGCAACCTCTGAGCATGATCTTGCTACCTAAAACCATGTCACAGGAGCTGAAGAAATAGGTGGATTTGGGGATCATTGTGTAAGGGAAGTACTGCATGCAAATGCAATTCAAAAAGAAAGAAAGAGAAAGAAAGCCTGTCAATGGCAGTACTAAAGGTTCAAGTTATATTGCAGAATTTGAAGCACAAGGAGCACAGTGTCAGTGCAGCCCAGTGATCCTTTCTGCCTGGCATCCTGTTCCTTGCCCACAGGAGTCAAGGGATGCTGAGGATCTCAGGGCTCCCAACTGTGAAGAGTTTCACAATAGCTTGTGAGCGATACATAACCTTTAAGTTGGGTATTTCATTAAATGTCTCATTATTGTGTCAGAAAAATGGATCTGATGGGAGATACAGTGTTGATTTAAAATGCAATTTGGGAGTCAGAACATAAAAAGGGGCACAGATATGAAAATAGATCAGATTTGGGGTTAGCAGTTCCTCTGAGGAATCTAATGCTTGTGTCACCCAGAGAACCATTTCTTAAATAGCAAATAAAAGAGTTTATAAAGTGGAGATGGCTCTGGGAGGAGCCATTTTCTGGTGGGACTGTGGGAAGGGTGGTCAGTGCTTTGTGGTAACCTGCTGCAATGAAAGAACAGCTGCAAAAATAAGCTGAACAGCCTCTGTTAGTCCCAAGCATGGGAGGAACATACCTTCAGTCTTTCTCCAGGGTATCAGGGAACAACTCCCCAACATCTTCTGTCCTCACTAGGCTGAGGTATTTCCAGTATTGCAGAGTAGATTTAAAATTGGTATCAGACATCAGTAGTTTCCCTTTGCATTTTTATTAAAAGGTTAGATACAGTAAGTTAGGGTTTCTTGAGAGAATACACTTTCCTTTACCCTAAAGGCTAGTTTGTTGCTGAAGGTGAATTGCTGAATATCCAAGAGGTCACTACTTACAGGAATTCACAGGAAAATGTTTATACCTAATATTTAACAGTAGAGTTTTAGACACCTTCTTTAGACACTGTAAAATTCACTTTTAACCTTTGCTTTTAAGAGCTGTCAAACACTGGAGACATCAGGTAGCAAATGAGATAATTGACAAGCAGACTGTTTTCATAGGTGCTTAGCAAGACAGCCAGGATTCAGTAGGTTTTCAATACTCAACTACTGAGCTCATACAGCAGAGGTAAAATACCTAATTGAGATTTAGAAGCTGTTCTCACTCTGACTTGATGGAGATTTTTATTATTGTAATGTTCAGAGAAGGAAGAAAATAATTTGTGGAGATGCAGGAGAAATCATAACTGAGCTTTGTGCCTTTCCTCCAAGTAATCAAGAAAGGTCAGTTTTTAAGTAGAAATACTTAAACCAGTGCAGACCTGTCAAGTTTTTTGTCACTATACTGAACCAAACTCAGCCTTGGAGGTAGACAAGTCCTGTGTCCCTGAGTGCAATGGGATTTGTTTGCTCACCTTGTGCCTGGCTGCTCAGACATTTCCTTGCTACCCTCATTTTATCTTTTCCAATCAGTTTTTCTGATTTGAGACCACCACACCTGCAACATATCTGAGAGCACAATGCAGGCAGAAGGCAGCCTCAAGCTTCAGCTTTTTAGTGAGCTTTTTCTTCTCTTTTGAGACCAAATTCATCCCAAGTATAGATATTGATACATATGCTGGGGGAAAAGATCTCTTAATGAGTGATTAGCAGGGAGAGGCAAACTCCATCCTCCTTTTTTGTTTGGAAAGTTGCTTCCCAAACCAGACAATGAATTCCAAAGCTGGTATTGCTGCCTTTGGTCAGCTGGTTTTGAAGTCTTGCAGCAATAAAATGAGTTGCAGAGTTGTTCTTGGTGCATTATCACCTTCTGTTCCGAAAGTGAGCCAGAGGATGCTTTGTGCCCAAACACACAGGGTACAAACTATGTTGGATGGCTGTAAAGTGTGGAAACAGTGGAAATGCTGTGAAATAAGCAGGAATGTGACCCTGGTTGTCTCCTCTCCCAACAGGTGGATGCTGCAGTGACACCAGAGGAGCGTCACCTTTCCAAGATGCAGCAAAATGGCTACGAAAATCCCACATACAAGTTCTTTGAACAGATGCAGAACTAGAACACCATAGCAGCCTCATGAGTTGGACAGAAGAATAATTGCTTCACTGCCCATTGGTGTTCAGTTATAGAGTAATGTGGAAAGAAAGAAAAACACTCTGCTTTATTATTTACTCATTCTCGCCTTTTGACAGCTGTGCTGTAACACAAGTAGATGCCTGAACTTGAATTAATAAAATCAGTAATGTATTTTCTCTCTCTTTCTCTTTACATTTCAGTCTTTACTCTACATTATTAATGAATGTTTTTTGTGTACTGTAAAGAGGTTAGCTGTATGTAACTAGTGCATGGATAGATTCTCTTTCCCAATTATTTATCATGTAGCTCCTTAGCCAGTTGTATATTATTCTTGTGATTTGTGACAAAAATTAAGTCCTAGTTGAAACATGCTTTAAGAATTGATGGGGGATGCTTTCTGTGTCTGTGGGGTTTAGCTGCTTCTCTTTGCTGAGCATTTTTTTCTGATCACTATGCATTTTAAAGTAAACCAACATTTTTTAAAAGTATTTCAGATGAGTTATTGAAATTCTTTTCCTCTGCAGCTGCATTTTATTGTACAGATTGTTGCTCCTGCTGTAGTAGTGATGTAGAAATCATGGGATTACACATTTGGTTTTTTGTGCCTGTTTTATGTGCACACTTTAAGCATTGAAAGGTAAACTTTATTTTCTTTTCCATGCATCTTTTTGATCTTAAAAAAAAATTATTAAAAAGAGTCCCTGTTAATTGTGAGCACTTCTAGGGGAAGAAGTGCCTGCTGGCCAAAAATTAACAGGGGTCCTCTGCAGGATGATTGTACAGAGCCATTGCTTATGAATTGATAGCTTTCTACACTGTGTTACATAAATAAATTAAGAAAAGAACGTGTGGGCAAGAGTTTTCTTTGAAGGCAAAAAACAAAGAGTTCTGAAAGCCATTTAACCAGAATACATAGGTGTTCACACTGAGAGAGGGTTGGGATCCTACAGAGATTGCAGCACTGACAGCTGGACCAGAGCAGAAGGAAGTCAGCAGTGAGACAGGGTGGGAAGTGGGGAGTGCCATCTTTGGCACAGCCACCCCTCTAGGATGTTGTCCTTCTTTTTTTCCCTTTTCTTTTACTTTCAGTTTGTATAATAGTGTTTTAATGTAAATAAATACATTCCTGGAGGAGCCCTGCTGTAGTACTGTGTTTCTGTGCCAACCAGCCACTCTTGCTCAACCAACCTCCTGCTTTCCTGGCCATCCCCTAGAGTGATTTGCCACAAGCTCTTCCCTTTCCTCCCCTCACCTCTGCTGGCTTTCTGGCAAGATCCATGCCTTGCAATGTGCTGCATTGGTGAAGGTGAAGTGGAGCCTCCCAGGCTGCATCCAGCCTGGTTCTGCTGGCCCACAGCAGAAGGGTAGGACAAGCAGCACCAGGAATGTTTTCTGCAGGAGGAGGGCAAAGCCATTGGTGAGCTGGGATACAAAACCCCCAGCCCAGCACGTTCTCTCCATTGCCTGGGAGCTCCTTCAGCTCCTGGCCCCCCAGGAGCACTCCTGTGGCACAGGGAGAGTGCAGTAACTCACACCACAGGGCTCACCTGCCAAGAGAGATGAGACCACAGTGGGTGAGTGGATCTGGGGATCTTGAAGATGGCTTTTGTACTCAGCACAAAACAAGGACTCCTCTGTTTGAACTTGGAGATGAGTTCTGGAATAAAACTGGAGGGGTGTGTTTGTGAAAAAGAAAGTGAATTACTCTTTCCCTACAGTGAATGGGTTAGATAAAGCAGGACTGAGGGAAGAACTGGGAGCAGAATAAAGGCAGCATGATCTCTTCAGGGAAAGCCTCTTGGAACTCAGTTTGTGTACAAGCCATGGCACTCTTCTCTTGTCTTGCTGGCAGCTTTTGTCCCTGCAGCAGGATGAGGCTGCACAGCTCAGGCAAGAGGCTGAGTCACTCCTGACCTCCGCTAGGAGAAAACAAGAGTTTCCAGTCCTGTTCCTCACTAGTCCTTCCCCATCCATGATCCTTCACAAAACCTCACCCAGTCAGGTGATTCACCTGCTGGCCTGGAACACAGCCATGCTGACAGACTGACCAGGAGGGATGTGCAGCCAGTGAGGGAACAACCAGACCAGGGAGTTTCAGAGGCCATCTGTGAAGGTTCAGGATGATGAGGTGGCACCTACTACTCTGAACCAGTAGTGGGAAAAACTGCAGAGCTTCTCATTGCCTGCTACCAATGAAGTATTTATTCCCTTTGCTCTTCCATCCCTACTGTGTCAAGGGAATTCAGCTCAAGGAGTCAGAGCACTGAAAGCTCTTGGTGTTATTTGCAGGCCCTGGAGTACCAGTGTGTCACAAAAACTTACAAAATACCCCCAGAGGATTTATCATCTCCAGTTTTAAGCCTGAACTGGTTGGACCAGAATAATGTGTGATGATGAACAAAAACTTAATCTGTTAGAAATATTTGGGTTTAAGCTTGTGTCTGTGTTGGTGTTTTTATATAGGTCACACATATCACCTAGAAAGGAATACACAAGCCTGTCTTTGTGTGCATGTCCAGTATCATAGAAGAAGATTCCACTTCAGGGGAAGGTAGGATGTAATTCAATTTAGCCCAGTCTCATTAAAGAAGGATTATCAAAATTCCTTTTAGAGGAAGCTAGAGTAATCCATAAGATACAGAGAGCCACTGGCTTTTAGGGCAAATCCCATTTATAATACCATAATCCCATGCAATCCCAGTTATAGAAAAATGCAATTGCTTTGAACACCAATTCCCAGAAAGTCAAGCCTCCTGGTGTGGGGTTATGTGTCTGCTGAGATGCTGGTGCTGCTCTTGCTACTTCTGCATGAGCTGTTAATAAATTGCTGGTTTATGCACTGATTAAGTCATCAGGTTTTATGATTCCCTCCACACACACCCTCCTGAAAGGAAGGCAATAAATGCACACCATAACATGCATGGAAAGCACAAGGCATGAACAAAGTTCCCAAAACTTCAAGAGAAACATTCCCACAGCTGCTTCAACTCTGGAAGCTGATGTTCCCAGGTAATAGTGGCAGCATCCTGCCTACCTCTAGTCATGCAAGCTCCTTATTGTGGAAAGATTATATTAGGTATGAATACAAGCAGTTTGACAGGCTCATAAAATAGGAAAAGCAGACAGAGGACAGTAGCTGAATGCCTTGCTTCTAAGTGTGGGACTGATTGGGTATCACCCTCTTCAGCAATAACCTGGGCAGGGCCACTGCTGGAAACAAAATTCTATTCCCCAGCCCTGTGGAAATTGAGGGGAGAGGGAACAAATAAAATAAAATTATCCCTGTCTGTTGAGCTGATATATTAACTGGGAGATGTTTTCTAGCCTGTGCCATTGCAACAGAGCGTGGTTAGAGAATGTTTGCACTGCAGTTCATGGGCAGCACTGGTGAGGGTGGTCCCTGGAAAGCAGGAGTGGTGCCAGGCAGAGATGAGGGCTGGTCCAAGCCCCCTCAGCCCCTGGGGGGTGCTGGCAGTCTCTCTTTGGCTGGCTTGCACTGCCTCACTCAGGGTAATGAGCACCAGGTGCAAGGTGAAGCTTCAGACTTTTCAGTCAACAGTAGTGGAGCCACCCTAAAAAATGTGCCGTGCTCTGCATTCAGCGTCTGCCTCCAAATCATTCTGGAGAGCCAGCATTTGGAGAGATGGTTTAGGGGTGATTATGGTGGGGCTGGGTTGGCACTTGTACTCCATGATTTTGAGGGTGTCTTCCAACCTTGATGCTGCTGTGTTTCTCTGGCTACAGGGTGATCTAGGAAAAGGAAACCAAGGCTTTGTGTTGCCTTGGCAGACAGCATGTCAGAGCAGCTGTGTTTTCCTTCAGGTCTGTTGTGATCCTTGCACAGCTCCAAAGTCTCCATCCTCATTGTGTCTGCACTTACCAAAGCAATTTTAGGGCCTTTACTGTGAGGCCAAATGGCTCATTTTTATTGTTTAAACTAATTGATTTTGTGGGCAGTAGGCAAGCTGCTGTTAAAATGCCTCCAGGCAGCAAGAATGAAAACACCCTAATGATACATAAGAACAGGTTACAAATAACACTGTGTGCAGTGTCCTCATTGTATTTCTCTTCAATTTTTCCATCACTTGAAAATGAGTGGCTCAATTAAGTCAAGCTATGATGTCTCTCTCTCTCTCTCTCATTGCTTTCCAGTAATTATTTATTCCTCCTCCTTCCTACAAGAAGCAAGCACTGAATATTCCCCCAGAGCTTTCTACAGTCCTGGGAAATTTATTTGACTGACTATACAGCAAAATCTTTCAGGTTCCAAACAGAAGTATTGGGATTTCTACAGAAGTAATGAAATATTCTGGCTTTAATAGGATTCTTAGTTAAAACTGAATTTGGACACTGAATTAGAAAGCAAATCTCCCTAACTAGTGCCTCCCATGTATGGTCTTCAGCATCTGTTGTGAGGAGAGGCCATAGGAGTTGGGTCTGATTAGCCTGGAGAAGAGAAGGCTGAGAGGAATTCTCATCAGTACATACAAATATCTCCAAGGTGGGTGCCAAGAGGATGGTGCCAGACTCTTTTCAATGGTGTTCAGTGGCAGGATGAGGAGTAATGGCCATAAACTAAAACACAAAAAGATCCACCTCAACACAAGGAGGAACTTCTTTCCATGGAGCAGAGCACTGGAACAGGCTGCCTGGGGAGGTCCTGGGTTCTCCCTCTCTGGAGACATTCCAAACTGACCTGGACACATTCCTGTGTCACCTGCTCAAAGATGACCCTGCCAGGGGCAGGGAGGTTGGACTGGATGATCTCCAGAGGCCCCTTCCAACCCTGACAATTCTGTGGTTCTGTAGCCTAGTTTCTCTAAGGAAAATCATTGGAGAAAAGCATCCACAGCAGTTTCAGACAGGATACTACCTAGATCAAAGGGTAATTGGTGTCCTGGGGTGATTTTATGATGTTACTTTATTCCCTGATCATCTGCTTGATGCCCAGAACTGGCTGCTGTGCCTGGAGGATGAAGCAGGGGCAGCGCTGGAGCCTGGGAATGCCGGGTGTGGGCTCTGTTCAAGCTCTCCCTCTCCGGGTGCTCTGGACAGCTTGGACCAGGGACTCAGCATTGCTCCTTTTGTGGGATTGGGCTTTTTTACTTGCTTAAAGCAAGAAGTTTTTTCCCTTCCCCTAGCCTGGAGGCTGTACTGGGAATCCTCCTGGCAGCTTTTGGGGGGATTTTTGTTCCCTTGAACTGTTTTTGGCTTGACTTACTTTCCTCTCTGGCCCATCCAGGTAGCTGGTGGGACTGCCCTGAGCTGAACCAACATGAGAAACAGCATTAAAATCCACCAGCTTTGGCTGCTGCAAGGAGGAGACCCATGCCAGAAATTCAACATCTGTTCTGCTCTGGGCTGCTACACGAACTCCTCTTCCCCTTCCTGCAGACAAAAGGGACATTGCCATTTTGTTTTCTGGGCCACGTGGTCAGCCCATGTATTTTTCTTTCCCAGGCATTTCTTGAGTTTGAGTTGGTTTTTTCTTTTGTTCTGCTGTGGAGAGTGTGTGTGTGCATGTGGAGGGTGAGTTCTGCAGAGAGATGAGAGCAAACCCAAGCTATGGCCAGCAGCAGTCCCTGCCAGGAAGGCAACTGAGCTCTGGAATATTAATTTAACTTGAGAGTCCCTTGAGAAGAAAAAAAACCAACCCCTAAACCAAATCAACACTGGGGAAGTGGAGTTTATTTTCCTTTCAACAGCCTTTTCTCTCAACCTGCTTTATGAAAAAAAAGAGAGCAGTCTATTTTTAATTTTGGCTGCTTCATGAGGAAGAGCTGGAGGTT
>VZRX01012666.1:162086-183342 GCA_013398075.1 Notiomystis cincta
CTAAAACACAAAAAGATCCACCTCAACACAAGGAGGAACTTCTTTCCATGGAGCAGAGCACTGGAACAGGCTGCCTGGGGAGGTCCTGGGTTCTCCCTCTCTGGAGACATTCCAAACTGACCTGGACACATTCCTGTGTCACCTGCTCAAAGATGACCCTGCCAGGGGCAGGGAGGTTGGACTGGATGATCTCCAGAGGCCCCTTCCAACCCTGACAATTCTGTGGTTCTGTAGCCTAGTTTCTCTAAGGAAAATCATTGGAGAAAAGCATCCACAGCAGTTTCAGACAGGATACTACCTAGATCAAAGGGTAATTGGTGTCCTGGGGTGATTTTATGATGTTACTTTATTCCCTGATCATCTGCTTGATGCCCAGAACTGGCTGCTGTGCCTGGAGGATGAAGCAGGGGCAGCGCTGGAGCCTGGGAATGCCGGGTGTGGGCTCTGTTCAAGCTCTCCCTCTCCGGGTGCTCTGGACAGCTTGGACCAGGGACTCAGCATTGCTCCTTTTGTGGGATTGGGCTTTTTTACTTGCTTAAAGCAAGAAGTTTTTTCCCTTCCCCTAGCCTGGAGGCTGTACTGGGAATCCTCCTGGCAGCTTTTGGGGGGATTTTTGTTCCCTTGAACTGTTTTTGGCTTGACTTACTTTCCTCTCTGGCCCATCCAGGTAGCTGGTGGGACTGCCCTGAGCTGAACCAACATGAGAAACAGCATTAAAATCCACCAGCTTTGGCTGCTGCAAGGAGGAGACCCATGCCAGAAATTCAACATCTGTTCTGCTCTGGGCTGCTACACGAACTCCTCTTCCCCTTCCTGCAGACAAAAGGGACATTGCCATTTTGTTTTCTGGGCCACGTGGTCAGCCCATGTATTTTTCTTTCCCAGGCATTTCTTGAGTTTGAGTTGGTTTTTTCTTTTGTTCTGCTGTGGAGAGTGTGTGTGTGCATGTGGAGGGTGAGTTCTGCAGAGAGATGAGAGCAAACCCAAGCTATGGCCAGCAGCAGTCCCTGCCAGGAAGGCAACTGAGCTCTGGAATATTAATTTAACTTGAGAGTCCCTTGAGAAGAAAAAAAACCAACCCCTAAACCAAATCAACACTGGGGAAGTGGAGTTTATTTTCCTTTCAACAGCCTTTTCTCTCAACCTGCTTTATGAAAAAAAAGAGAGCAGTCTATTTTTAATTTTGGCTGCTTCATGAGGAAGAGCTGGAGGCTGTGCTCCCTTATCTCACTGGGATGAAACTGCAGGCCCAGGGCACAGCCAAGGATGTGTTTGTAATGTTCAGGCTGCTCAGGGGTGCACCAATGTTTTTTGTTAGCCAGGACCCAGCCCACTCCTGACAAGTTTGGTGTTACAGAATCACACCAGCAGCAGTGGGGGCTGGAACACTGCTCCAACCCTGACAGCTGGGCTGCCCACTGCCCCACTGGGGAAACTGCTTACTGGCACTAAGGGATCTGGGAAGTTGATTGAGCATGTGGATTTAGCACCTGGGGAGTCACAGTGAAGTCCCTGGTCTATTGCCAGGGCAGTCTTGACACAGTGCTACCAAAGAGGATCTTCACCTGCCTTGCAGATACCTTCATTAGAAACCCCTTGCTTGCAACTGCATAAAGTCTCCCCAGAAGTGACATAAAAAATGAGCAGTAAAAGACTGAACTGCAATTAGCCAAGTCTTTTTTAAAATATCATTCTTACCCTATTACCTATACAAAGTGTTGTAGTACAGTTTTCTGTTGTTTCCCTGGCACAAAAAAACCCCCAACAAAGGCACGTGGCTGGTTCTGACAACAAAGTTTCTAGAAAATCTGCTGTGAAAGTCTATGGGCTGCCAAAATTCAGTAGCCAAAAGAGTATTGCAGTCAACAGCCTGCATTTTGCAAAGCCTAAATTTTACATGATTGTTATAAAAGAAGGTATATAAACCTAGGTACAGAGAAAGAAATTCTCTATTCCATGCCCCAGGATAGGTGATACCTTTAAAAAAACCATAAATGAAGGGGAGGTCAGGAGGAGCAAGCTGATGACAGGCCCAAAGAAGAGCTTCCCTCCCCCAAGGAGGGCTGGCCAAGCCTATCTCTGCTGCTTGCCCAGAGCAGACCTGATGCCACAGTTCTGGCCTGGTCCAGAGAAGGTGTCAGGACATCCTCTGTCAAAGGTGTGTGACACTGGGGCACACTAAATTTTCATGTGCTCACATACAGTGGAGCAGCTCACAGCCTCTTCTGAGAGAAGGAAGCACCTGGAGCCGCAAAAAGATTTCATCCATGATGCAAATTCTCTTTACAATCTGCAGTTTATCCAGAAACAACCACATCAGCACTGTGACCTTTTACAATGCATATTCAGTTCCCTAAGCAGAGAACTCCTTCCAAAGGGTGTGGGACACACCAATGGAGTCACAAAGTAGAGAGACAAAATTCTGATTGTCGCTGCATAAAACTGGCATGATCAACCCAAAGAAACACAGAATAGCAGATGCATCTGGAGTGTCAGTGCCACCTAAGCCCAGCATCCTGCTTCCCATGGTGACCAAAAGTGGAAAGCTGAGGAAGGGTGTAAGAGGTTCCTAGAAATCCACTGTGTTCCACTTTGTCCGGATGCCTCACTTAAAGAAGGACACCAACATAACTGGGGAAGGGGAAGAGCACAAGTCTTGTGAAGATCAGCTGGGGGAGCTGGGGGTGTTTGGCCTGGAGGAAAAGGAAGCTTGGGGTACCTCATTGCTCTCTACAACTGCTTGAGAGTGTAGTGAGGAGTTGGTCTTTCTTCCCAAGCAGTAAGAGGAAATCGACTAAAGTTGTACCACAGGACATTTAGGTTGAATTTAGGAAAAATTTCTTCCCTGGGAGGGTTGCCAAGCTCAGGCTGCCCAGGGCAGTGCTGGAGTCCCCATCCCTGGAGGGATTTAATAGATGTGTAGATGTGGCAGCTGGGGACATGGGTCAGTAGTGGGCTGGTAGTGCTGGGAGGGCACAGTTGGACTCAGCGATGTCAGAAGTGTTTTCCAGCCTCAACAACTCCGTGTTTCTGTGACTGAGTGTGTTAGCCAGGACCAGCCTTGAAGGAGATTTCACATCTACAGTGCCTGGTTCAGACAGGCCCATTTAGCACACGGCAGTGCAGGGTGGGCTTTGATGGGATTCAGGAATGCAGGCTCTCCATGTAACAGAAATACCACAGTAGAGAGTGTCCAGCCAAGGCAGCTGCTACTGGCCTATACTGGCATCTTAGTGCAGAATCACTTCTGTGGCACAGAACCATTGGAGTGGAACCCAGTGCTTTTAGAAGAGTGACATGTCTGAGAAAAAAATCTTTAACCAGAAAACTTTAAACTTTTAGACCAGTCCTGCCAAAGGACTTAATCATTTTGAGCATGACTTTGAAAGATAATGCAATGTTTAAACATAATGATTAAACAACATAATGCAAATCAGCACGATTATTTTGTGTATTCCTCAAAACTCCCACTTCTGGCCATATTAAAGAATCAGGATTTGGTACATTTCTAGTTCAATTGCTACTGGCCTCGTGGTTAAGCTAAACAGTGTAAATGCAGATTGAAGGGGCTTTCAAATCTGAGCTCCAGACAGAGAAGTAATCTCAGCACTGTAGTAGTAAGTGGCATTGTGGACTTCTCCCTGTAAAACCACGTCAAAAATGAGGCAATTAGAGATCTATGGGATGGCTGATTGTCACAGTTACAGAAGACCAGCCTGTGTACACCCAGCCTCAAACCCTGCTGGAGGGAATGGGTGTAGTTCAGTGAGCTCTCATGCCCCACTCACCCATCTTGCCAGCCCAAATTAAACTCTGTACATCATTTCTGCCCTTGCAGCAAAGCCACATGACCCCCACCCCGGGAAGATGCTTGTGATTGCACCTGAGTGCTCCTGGAACAGAAGAAACCCAAGCCCAGGAGCCCAGGCAGTGCCCACCCACCCTCCATGCTTCAGGGAGCCAAGGGAGCCAGCTTGCTTGCCTGTCTCTCCTGAGGGGTGGGCACAGTCCCACCCACCAGGCTGAGCCCATTCCATGAAGAGACAGAGCTCTTCATGACTTCAGGGCATGAAGAATTAGTTAATCTCATCACAGTTTCTATTTTCTAGTGACAAGCACAGTGACAGGGAACCTCCCGTAGCTTGTGTGGCACAGGATGGCTCAGGCCTCCCACTGCAGAGGTCACAAACATGTTATATTCCCATTTTCTGCAGCACAGCAGCTGGCTGCACAGATGATTCTTCAGCACAGGGAAGGGGAGGTTTTCTGCTCAGCTTGTGCCATCTCATGGCCTCAAGTTCACTGAGCCTGGGAGGAAAAAAAGAGTCTAAGAAGGTTCCTGTAAGGTAGTCATGAGGGGTCATAAACAGTGAGCAAAAACCCTAACTGTATTTTATGAGCAGAAAAATAAACCTTGCACAGTGTTTGGAAGGAGGAGACATACAAACCTACTTTCTGGAAAGGATTTATTGCCCTACTCTGAAGAAGCAGAGACAGAGCTCTGATGTCATGAGGGTGTGGAATAAACCCTCACATCCTCTGTTTTTCTTACTGCCTTGCTCTAAAGCACTTTCCAATCATTATCCTGACTGTAAGACCTCATCCAAGGCTTGGGAACCAAACACATTAAAAAAAAACCTCAACCTACAGCTTTTATGTAGATCAGCCTTGCACTGATCTGCCCAAAATGTGGGCCCTGGCACAGGGCTTTGAGAGCTGTGTGAGAGCTGCAACAAGTTCAGCTGAAAGAAGGAGCATTCTGCAGCTCTCACACTCCTGTGCATTCAAAACATGTGCCTGAGCACTGCAAGACCCTGAGGCTTTGATATGCCCTGCATTCTGAACTGCCTCTATTTCAAGACCTTGAAGGTCCACTCACATCTCACTTTCAGTGCTCAGCCTCAGTCACAGGGTTCAGCCTGTGATGCTGGGGTCAGGCAGACCCTGCTCAGGTCAGTCTCATCTACCAGCAAGCACAAATGAAACCCCTAATGCTGCTGCTGTGGCTGACACAGAGAAAAGGATCGTTTTGGGCTTTTCTGATAATAAAACTGCACTTTAAAAATCCCAAGCTGCCCTCATAGAACACTTGTTCCTGTGCCAGGAATCTTGCCAAGGTAACACACCTAAAATACAAAAATACACACTGCCTGTGCGCAGGGAAGACAGCAGGAGTCAGGGTTTTAGACTCAGAAACCATCAGAGAGACTCACTTTTTTCCCCAGTAGATTCCCTTTCTTAGCTTTACAGTATGTAAAAGCACAAACACAGCTAAAACCTAATCAAACAATTTCTCTTGCTTTTTGTGAAGAAAGATGTAAAATGCTCCTATTACTTCTATTTTGAAATAATTTGGAGCTCTTTGAAGTCTGCAGCTCCACAGAGCTTATAAAATACACAAAATTCTCATTAACTTGGGACTTTCATATTTAAAATTCAAATTTAACTACACAACTCAAGAAACGTTGCAAGTCAAAGGCCATAATAAAAATAGGCCTGTATCTCACAGGCAACATCATTAAAAAAAAGATGTGTCTCACTCTAAAATTGTAATAAACACTAAATATATGCACAGTGTAGGTAAGTCAGTGTTAGCCAAATGGCATTTTAAATGGCTCCATATGGTTTTGACTAAACTATTTTGTAATGTACAGAAAAAAGTCCTCACCATTTTGCTAATGTGTAATGAATGTTTCCTTCAGATTTATAGTGGTGCAGGCTATTACACAACTCAAGAACAAACTCTGGCTTCATTAACACAAACCCCTGCATTTTTTAATAAGCCTGCTCTGATTATGTTCCTCCAACCTGGCTGCAGAGTGTCAACTGTAAACTCTTCCAAAGAAGCTTTTTTAATTCTACTTCAATGTCACTCGGCTGAAGGAAACTGGTCCAAAATCAGATCTTCTCCAACAATAAAAAATTAGAGCTCAATAAGCACTGACAGCCTTTTCTTACCTGTGAGCAAAGATCTTAATTAGTCTGAAATCTGTAAATATATAACATTTTGCATTTTGTTTTGCTTCCAGGTCAGGAGTTCATGAAATTGGGAAGTGCATGAGTTTTAATTTAAAAAAAATAAAAGGCAAGTTCTTTCTGGGCTGAATTAGACAGAGCTCTTCAATCAACTGGAAAAGACAGCAGGGGAGCAGGGAAACCAAAAACCCCAAAAACTGTTCTGCAGAGGAATGAGTGCTGAGGTGCATTGGAAACTTCATGCTGCTGCTGCTTTTGATGAAGAGAAAGCTGGTGTGACATCTGGCCCTGCCTGGTTCAGCAATTAATGCAGTGGAATAAATGTGGATCTGCCTGATCAAAGCACTTGATCCTGAGGTGTCTCACGGCCTCATTACAGCCTAAATTCAAGATCTTCATTTCAGAGTATCCACAGTCCAGCATTCAGGGCCCAACAATCTGAGTGCACATGCAACCTGGCACTTTCCTGAGCCGAGCAACCCCATCAAACCCTGTCTCTCTCACACATCACCCCTTCTAGAAAGTATTGACTGCAGCTCTTCCTCTGCCTCTGTCACTGTGTTGCTGCACACATCAGTTTGCACACACAGCAGCTCCCTTTTAAGGGTCAGTGCCAGAAAAATGTCCATTTCTGTGGCTCCTGAGGGGCACCTGAAAGCTGGCTTATCGTGTGGACAGAGTGATCTCCAAGGGGCCAAGGGTGGGAGATTAATCCTGAAGGTGGGAAGACACCTGCTGTCTGTTGTCCTGGGCTCTTTTCTGAAAGGATGAGGGTGGCAGGATTTCCTCCTGAGTGTGGCTGTGCTCACCTTCCCATCCCCAGCTTAGATCAGGGAGTCTCTCACTGCACTGACTTCCAAGGCTGCCCAGCCATACATGGGCTTCCTTGGACCCTCATGTTATAGTTCTGGACATCCCTGCAAAGAACTCCTGTCATTTGGGGCATCTGCTCCCAGCCTTGGATTCCATATCTTTGTCAGTGTGTTTCTTTTCAAGCCCTCACCACATTCGTGGTGGAAGCCAAATGGATGTTTCCAGCCAGAAGTGGAGCCAGTCTTCCAGTGGCATCTGGCACGTGGAGCTCGTAGCTGTGTCCTTGTTGAGGGCCACAAACACACTGCTCACCAGGAGTGGACCTCCTGGTAGGGTGGTTAGTGACTGATGCCTTTGTCATTGTAGCAAATGTACAAAAGTCAGTACAAATAATCCCAGTGCTTCTTTCTGTCACCTTTCTCTTCTCCCTTTGCTCAGAGGGCAGACTTCCTCCCCCCTCCTCTGAGATCTGCCTGCTCCAGTCTCTCACTCCTGAGTAACACTCGATCTACCAGCCTGTGGCAAGCAGAATTACCTGGGTTACCCCTCCCCTTGCTGGTTTGGGCTCTTACACCTCTATCAGGCACCTGTGCACCTTTGAAATAGACCTTGCAGGTTCATGCCCTCTGAAAGGGATCTATCTTCCATACACCAAAATCCCTCTGAGAAACAAATATGTCAATAGGTGACATGGAGGCTCTCAGGAGGGTTATTTTAACCCCATCACTACCACCCCCCCAGCAGATCCTAACCAAACCATCAGAGTGTCATCAACACTTTTTCAGGAGATACAGCCACCTTCCTGTCCTCTTCCCACCCCCTCTCCCCCACTCAGTAAGAAATGTTAGCACTACTCTCAAAATGCCAAGTGATTTTTCAGTAGTTCCCATCTTGAATCTACAACAAGCCAAAAATAATTGAGCCTAAGTTGACTCAGCAGGAACATAGACTTGCTTTTGCCTGACAGACAGTTAGAGATTGGTTTTTTTAATCCTTGGAGTGCCCTGGTTTTGCTCCTGATTACTACTTTTTCCATCTAACAAGGGTACAGGACCAACCTCTTAATTCATCAGATACACTTCCAAAAAGAAAAATTGCATTAGGTTCTGTCACTATCCTGGTTATGTGAGTCCAGGCCAGTCAGTTTGTCAATGCTTCTGTGCTTTTACACTGTGCATTACAGTCATTTCAAATAAGTCATCTCAACCCAAAATTTCTTCATTTTTTCCCAGGAATTGCATGCTACATGATAGAGATTTACAGTGAGGAAAGGCAGTGGAGCAGCAAAGGATCCTGATGAAGAGGCTGCCAGCTCTACAGCAAAGACTCTGGTTGAAAACTGGGAGCAGGAGTGCCAAATCAGAGCATGTAGCTAGCAAAAATTTAGAGGCTTTGTAAGTCAGAGAAGCCCAGTTCCAGGGTAAAAAACAGCAGGAATTTCTACAGGCAGCAGTTTAAACCTTTTGCTCAAAATAGCTGGACAGTGAGGACATTTCTAAAGCTTCCAATGGCTGCCTCAGAAAGCTCCTTCCCTCAGCAATTGACATTTATTGGTGCAAAGCTGCAGTGTTTGTCTCTTTCCCTTTCTGGCTGTAAGACACCACCTTCTCTGCCTGCAAGTGATTAATTGGGCAGCTGGTGTGTGGATGATGCTCAGCACAGGGGAAGGGAGCTGGTATCCCAGTGTGTGTGTGTGTCCCAGTCAGGGCTGTGTCCACAGAGGAGATGGGATGCAAACCTTTCCCAGGGAGAAGCAGTCCCTGAAGGCACAGGGAGCCACAGGCTCTGGGTCACCCTGAACCAACTCCTGTGTTACTAAGGAGCAGCTGCATTTTAGAAATGCAGAGCAAGAAGTACTGGCAGAATAGGTGCAAGGTGGTAAAGGTATCAAATGCTAAGGCAGGAGGCAATTACAGGCAGTTAAACCAAAATCTGAAGGCTCAAGCTGACTCTGGGTGTGCTGCTGGAAGTGCTGGGCAAGGTTTTTCTGCCTCCCAGGGAACCCTGACTGCAGCTTTGTAGAGAATGACAGAAGTGTAGAAGAAAACACTGAGGCTGATTTGCACTTCCCAAGATACCCCAGCTGATGATCCACAATTTTACCTTGTACTACATAAAAATTTTGCCTCTGGCACTGGTACCTGTCCTCAAATGACCCTTTACCCAGCAGTGTGATGCACAGCTGGGGAGAGAGAGGGATGGGGCATGGTTCTTGTTTCATTTGAGCAGATCAAAACACAGCAGGAAAATAAAGTCTGTCTAAAATATCCACATTCTGCTGTCCCACTCACTAGAGGCAGAGCTTCAGACTAATGTGCTGGAACTTGACATTAATATGGAGCTGAACCAGAAATAGACCTTTTATGGAAACCTCACAGACAAAAAGAAATTAATATGCACAACTTAAGATATTGACATTTCAGGATTCCTTTTTTTTAACCTCCTAAAAATGCATTTACACATCCCACAGTTTAACCTTATATTCTCTTCCTAACACTAACAAGATGACAACTTTACCCATCATGTGAAATACAAAGAGGGGAATAGGGAATGTGGGGCTGTGGTCAGTCCTTAGTGGCTTCACTTTGCCACTCCTTTCCCTTACAGTGTCTCACTGCTCCAGTGTGGGCTCCCCATGGGCTGCAATCCTGCAGGAAACACCCACCTGCTCTGGCATTGCATTCCCATGGCTGAGGGGACCCTTGTTTAGGTGTGTGGAGCACAGCACATGCACTCCCTCTCCAAGGGGTGCTCCATATTTACCTTTATCTCAGAGTACTCCAGAGAGGTGACAAAAGCCACTGAGAAGTCTGGATCAAGGCTTTCTAGGTAAAGTATTTCCATTTTTGGAAAACAAAACAGAGATGTCATTGGGAAAGACAAGATGCCCAAATCCATGTATTTTTTTTAGAAAATAAAACTTCAGTTAGCAAAATCCTAATTATGACCAAAAGTTCTGCCAGTATTGATGCTGACATGGAAAAGTTTCTTCTTCTTATCCTCTAACTCAGAAAAATGAGGTATAAAATGTCAGGCTTGAATAAATACCAGATAGATGTGTAATGAGGTTTATTTAGCAGAGCCTTTTGTGCTTCAGATATTTCTTCAGCCAAGCAAGCATGTGGAATCCATCCACTTCACAGGAAGTCCATAATACCCACTTGAATTTAAAATGCACACTTAAGAAAAAATTGCACTGGAACTTAATAACTGCAGGGGACTTTGGAGGTCAAAACACGGGAAGACATTAGGCATCAGGCATTAATTCCCTTTGGCAAGGTCTGGCAGCACACAGTGGTCCTTGACCTGTGGTGTCAAAATGTTGATTTTCTGATGTGGAGAGGGGCTTCTGTGACCAGAAAAGAGCAGTTGTAGCAAACTGAAGTGCAGTTTTACTGATCAAACACCCACTTGAGGCTGTTGTTTTCTCTAGCAACTCATTAACACCTTTGGTCAAATCCCATGCATAGCACCAGAAAGGGATTAAATAGTGATTCAGAGTTCGGGCTGAGGCATGTTTGTGTACCATCAAGGTGACCCATGTAGCTGTCAAATTTCATATCAGAGAGAGGAGAACAGAGAAAAGGAGCAGCCAGGCAAGCTCAGTCATCTGCACAGGACTTTGGCTGAGAGATTTCTAATGGCATCTCTGTATTTATGACAGTACTGATTTTCTTCCTGGATGTTTGTAATGAGAGGTGGGTATGGAAAAACACTCCTGACACCTTCATACACCCACCTGCCTTCTCCAGTGGGGCTGGGGGACATGTGTGAAGGCAGGACTCTGAGCACCCAGTCACAGCAGCAGCCCAAGGGCATCTGCACTGCCCAGAGGCAGAGTCCCCTCCTAGGCTGGGGGTCACTTCACCCATCAGCCTTGGCACTGCCTGAAAACATGCTCTGTTTCAGTCTGAGAAAATGTTCCCTGGCCACTGATTTCCTGCCTGAGACCATGGCAGGGCTCTCCTGTATGAGTTGGATGAAATGTTGTTAGGAGTTATTTCTGTGGCAACCTGTATTTATTGTCCTGTTTTCATGTGATTTACCATCTTTTAAGCATTGTTCAATCAATGCTCATTTCATCTTGGTTACAAACCTTTACATCTAAATAATTTGTATCTTTCTTTTCACTAATACAAACAAACTTCAAAGCAGGTATCACAGCATAATAATAATAATAATTATTACATGGGCACCTTGTGTGTGTAGGAGAATATTTAATTATGCTTTTAGCTTCTTTTTTACTCTTAACACAAAAGATGAAAGGATCAGGCTATCCCAATGTCCTTTAGGAGGCATCAAGAGCAAAGATTTTGCTGAGAAGCCTCTGCTTAGACATGTGGCAGTAGGTTGCTAAGACAAAATATTTAGGTTTCCCTTTTTACATGGGCAGGTGAAGGCTCAGAAGGCTTCAGGGACTCGCTGACTTTCATCCATGCATGAAAGTTGTCAGAAATAAAAGACTTGTAGGAAAAAAGGAGAGCCTTGCCTGGACTTTTTAGGGTTGAGTAGGGTTGTTATTGTTGTGGGCAAAATTGGGAGCTTCATACAAAGTTTATCAGGGAGAGCCTCCTGTTGAGTCACAAGGTGTCCCCTTGCTTGTTAAAGTCTTCAGAGAGAAGCCTGGATGCAGCTGGATCCAATTCTAGTCCCAAAGAGATCAAAAGGGATGCACTTGAACCTTTATATGACTTTGTTTCACAGGACTAAGGATGACAGCACAAAAATATTTCTCTAAATAAAATAAATTATTTAAATTGACCATTATAATAATTATTATTAGCCTAAAAGATCTTCATCAAAACAATTTACTACACAGCATAGGTAGCTATAATTACTGCTGTAGTGCACTATTTTTTAAGCAGCAGGAGGCTGATGTTTCACATCACTCCACTGCCTTTGTGGTTTCTTTCCACCTAGAAGTAAGTTCCCCCCTATAGTGAGTGCATAGAAAATCACATCAGTTCTTCTGAAATCAAAATAATCCCAAGAAAATGATAACTTTCCATTATCTGAAATCAAGCAATGACCTGCCAGTGACCAAGAGCATTACCCAGATTAATACCAAATGAAATTGTATTTTAATTATTTCTTGTCACTGAAAATTCTTCATAGATGAGATGAGCAAGAGTGAAGTGTAGCACAGGAGAGTAGCTGAGGGACAGAGCTTGGCACAGTGGAGTTTTCTGCTTTAGTTGCACAGGAATGAAGCTTCAGCATCAGCTCTTATCAGGGCTGGAGGTAACAACTGTCACACTGAAGGGCTGGATGTTGGGAATGGTTTTTTCCTGGTCCTTCTGGTGATAGTAATTGTATTTTAATTTACTATTAAAACTACAGACTCCTCATTAAAAGGCAAAGCAGTTGCAACACAACACTAAGTGAGTTAATATGTTTATAATAATTGTTGTCACGGGCTGCCAACCTGTATTACTGTGCACAAACTTAATGGGTTTCATACAATCAAGGCATAAAGCACAACTGTATTTCTTTCTGAAAGGCATTGAGAATTGCTGTGGAGTACCATGGACAATTCTGGAATACACAGATGTGCAGGAAATACATCAGGATTTCTTCTTGGACAAGAAAGAATGCATATTGTATCTCTGAATGTGTGTGATAGGTGTGGGTGGAAAAATCCTTCTCAAAGGGGAAGATAGGCAAAGAAATTCTCAGACTCTGTGATCAGCATTAAATAAAGGCTTCTTTTTCCTTAGGGAAGGAGACTATTTATTAATTATTTTTCAGCCAAAAATCTCTACAGGTATAGCTGAGCTCATCTTTTGGGAAAGAAGCTGTATGAGATCTTATTTGGTAATATCTATGTTTGCTTCTCTTCCACCTATTATTGGTTTGCTGAACCACTACGACCACAGTTTCAATTACGATTTTGTTTAATGACTAAAGATTTACAGTTCCAGCAAGTGACAGGCATTTTTTCATTGTCTAAGTTAAGCCCTGAAAAGGGAAGTTGCCTCTTTTCCATACAGAAAACTGATTCCCTATGAAAGGTCATAGGGAAAAAAATGCATTTTCTAGAGACAAGCTAATTTAAAGGATGATGAAAATATCCCCTGAAAACCAGTCTGCACACAGAACATGTCTTTTGGAAGAAAGGAAAAAGCCCAGCTTCCCAGGAGAAAGTGACTCCTGGACTTATTTTGGCACAAATGGCCCTTGGCAAAAAGGCAGGTAGGTGCTGAGCTAGCAAACTCCCTGGGACCACAAGTCAGGAAAAATGAATATTTTTGCCTGCAGTAGTTCCAGTTTACTGAAGACTTTCAAAGATCATATAAGTAAAAGGATGGAACAAAGTGCTTAAATAAAGTAAATAGCTCCAGTAATTCCCAAATTATTTGTGAAAGTCATATTGAGCTGGTTTGAAGTTTGTGAGTTTCTCTGCAGTGAACAAACTTTTATTTTGTTCCTGGCTGAAAATTGTCATCAGTAGCTCAAGCAATGGAAAAGTGTAGAGAATTACAGTATACATTTCTAGTGAGAGTTCCTATGTAATCACAAGACCAAATACAGTTAAAAAAATGAAATACAAGATTCCCCAGCAGGCAAGAGGCTTCAAGACCAAAACCCTTAAATGGGTAATTTAAAATGCTTCATTGAATAACACTGTAATACAACAGCCTGTTGGAAGCTCCTCCCCAGGATCACTGCTCACAAGACAAATCTGTTAGCTGATATTGAAAACAATTCTGCAAAGGACACCCAAAGTTTAATCAGGGTAGGTTTTCCAGAACCCTTCACTGAACTCATTAGATAATGAGGTTGCACTGATGAAAATGGTAAGAGGAAAAACTGCATTTATCTGTTTTCTTCCTGGCCCAAGGGCACAGTCAATGCCAGTTGTTTCGGCCAGCAGTGGTGAGAATAAAACCAGCAACTACCCTGACACCACCAGGTTTGGTTAGAGAGGCTCTGGGAGAGAGGGAGCCAAGAGGAGACAGTCCCTTGGCACACTGGGCTGCTCTCAGCCCACAGCTCCAGGTGTCACTGAGCTTTCCTCAGAGCTACTTTGGCTGAGTCAGGAGATTCTTCGTTTCCCTGCATTTTTGTTTCTCGGTGATGGCTCTGCTTCCATTCCCTCTGGCTTGCCTGCACCTTCAGCCAACACCAGTGTTCTACCTGCATTTATATGTGATCTATTTAGTAACTCCTCCAGCCTGACAGGTGACATTTCTGAGCAGTTTGCACCTCTAAGGAAGAAGTTTTTATTTCTTCCCTCCATTTGCTCTCTTCAGCCAGGTCTGTCTTAAGAATAAACAAAAAATTAAAGTACTCACCCATTTCAGCTTTCTCTACTGCATGATGAAGTCCAAAGCACACAATGCTATCTGCCCAAGCAAACTTGGAGGGACACCTCTCCCCTTGCATACATATATATTTATGTATTTTTATAAACTTGCAACAACATTTTTATGTCAGAACATGTTCAGTCCCTCAACACAAACCAGTCTTGGACAACACCCCCTGATTACCTTGGCACAACACCCAGGCAAAGGTCATCTATCCCCTTGGTACCTGCCAATATGGTCTAGTTTGCCTTCTGACCCGAGGCAAAACTCCATTGCCACCTGCCTGGTTTTTATAAAATGAATTTATATTGCTACTTCCAGTTTAATGCCTGTTTAGTACCCTAAACCAGCTATGGGTACAGTACTGTGTTCTGGCTGGTTACTGCCTCTCCTTGAAGAACTACCCTCCTTTTGACAAAATATTACAGGAGTAACAATTAAACTAATTGCTGAAACCTGTTTTCTGAAATAATTGAGGCTTTTCCATCCTGACATAAGCAGGCCCAGGAAAAACTGCTCCCCGTTTTTTTCCTGCTTCTGCAGCTGAGCAGCATTCAGCCAACTGGCCAGTCCATAAAATCATGCTGTCTGTTGCAAAAAGGCTGAATTACACTTTATTTTCCTAGCTGGGCACACTAATTTGGGCATGGTTGCACTGGCCCAGCTCTTCAGTTTCACAGAACTTGTGTTTAGTACTCATAACTCTTTGGATGTAACTGGACCATTGGTTGAGCAAGAAAGACACAAATTTCTCCATAAAATCTCCATAAAAAACCTCCTCTACTCCGTAGCTATCTCCCAGGTGATTTTTTCTTTTCATTTGTACAAATCTCACTTTAGGCTTGGTGAATTATGTTCAAACTCCTGTTACAGCTTCTAGTTCCTTTTTGGGGACAGTTCAGGTCATCTTACTAATTTATGGCTGTTAGCCAAACTGCTTCCCAGTGTTTCTGCCTCCCTCAGCTCTCTTCACAGGACAAGGGCCAAGAACAACTTGAGTTTCACAGTGAGTTTTGCATCCTGACTGTCCCTACGCTTCCCTCACTGCTCTCACTGGAGATTTCAAAGTGGATTATTACAAATTTTGACACTGGACACTTTCTCTGAAGCCAACAGCCTGGCATGCTGCAGGATGTGGAAATAACAGAGCTCTGAGTTTCTGGAATAAAACATTGCTTTCATAGAGGAAAAAAAATAATAATCTTTTCTATCTTGACGCTGAAGTTTAAAGAACTGCACCCAGCAGGTGTCTAATTAATGTCTAGTTAATCTCATTAAATCTCATCTCTTGCATTCTCGCTCTTCCAGATTCATTTTTTCCATGCACAAACCAGTTTCCAGCTTTCTCCTCTGAAGAGATTTGTATAAAACAGGCTGGTTTCTCACTGCCTTCTGTAGCTGAAGGTTTATGCAAACCAGTTCCTACAAAGCAGCTCCTGCAGAGTCCTTGAAAATGAGAATATTGAAAAAACAAAGCTTACCAGGATGAAGGGGAGAGCGGCTAACTCACATTTTTTCATCCTAAATTACCCTTCCCTAACTGGGAGAAATTTCAAATAAATAATAAATCCTCTATAAATCAGGTTTTTTAGTGCCACTCAATTTTTGCTTCCATTGTAATCAGTAATTTATTATATTCATATATAATCAATATAATTTGCTTTTTGTCTACTGAGATGGGGGTATTCTACCTTGATTAGTGAATTCTGAGAGGTAGGTCCCACAGGACTAGAAATACAGCTCCTAAATGCTGATTTCCTACATGTAGGTTAAAAGGCAGGTTGAAGAGGTAAGAAAAAAGTGTCTTAAGATTTCAGATCTATTATGGATGGACAGTGTGGTTTTTTTATTACCAGCTCATTTAGATCATTAGTAACAAATACTCAAAGCAATTCAATAGACAAAATGAAACATTTCCACAAGTTTTCACACTCCCCAAAGTTGTGCTAAACTAAACAAGCATTTTCTCTGCTCTTTCTGATCAACTATTTTAAGTCCTGCAACATGAAAATAACTATAAACTGATTTTTTTTACTATTTGATGTCCAGTAGTTGTTTTATAAGTCAAGAATTGCTGGACTATGAAAAAATAATGCTCTACAGGGAGTTTTAGCTTTTGCTGGTAACAACTATTTACATGAGGATTCTGTTTCTTTATCTTCTCTTTTAAATTGACTTCATTTTTCTTAAGTAGCTGCACAAGTAAGTTGCTTAAAACTATGATCAATTCCTTCTTTGGATTATTTCTTTCCCATCACAGCTGGTTACAGTCACCTACAAAAAGAAGTTACATGGACATTGTGTGCCACAAGCCACAAACACATCAACTCATTCCTTTATCTTTTCAAAGTAAAGGAGAACTGTTCTGTGGCTTCCAGACCCGTTTTCTGCCACCAGCACCATTTCATTTTGGCTTTCAGAAGCCCAGTTTCACAAGTAAATGACAATTTTAATTAAAATTAGACCCTCAACATTTGTTTCTCCCTCCTCAGCATTTTTTAACCTTTGTTTCAAGTTATTAATGGGTAAGATGCCAATACTCTAAAAATATAAGATGGTAAAATTTCAGTTTGGTGCATGATTAGATTCTGTGGGCTCCAATCCTGAAATAATGATGTAAACTGTAATGGAGTAATAAATGCATCCAATGTAACATTTTCCATGTTACAACCCTCAAAACCAGTCAATCATTAATTCCCTTCCTTTAATTAATTTCTTGTTTAGCATTATTCATATTAAGAATTACTTTTCCAAAGGAAAAAAATGAAAAAGTATCAACCCAAATATATTTTAGCAGCCCTGATACAGCAATATTAAACCCACAACCTTTAAGAATATGTATGACTTGAAGAACAAGACACCCCAGTCCAGTCAGTAAAAATATTCCCCCCAGTTTCTTGATCAGGCAATAGAGTGCCAGGTTCAGCTTATCTTGATTAGGAAAGAAATTGCAAGCTGTTAGTTGTAATTCCCTACATTGTTTCAGTAACAATTTCTATATGATAGGAATCCCAGAAGATACTCACACTGGATAAATATAGTAATAGCTATAAACCCAAATAATAAGTGAACTTAAAAATCATAGATTCATTCAGGTTAGAAAAGACTTCTAAGACAATCAAGGCCAACAAGTTACTGAAATGTCTGAAAACCATTATTTTCAGTTCATTATGTGTTGTTGCTGCTAAGCTAAACATAAACATTTTGAAATCAAGTGATGTGGTAGGTTTAAAGATGACAAAATATTTAAGTCTTGAGTTTGGCAGTCCAGATGGAGGAGTTCAGAAGTATAATGAGAGTATTTTTAAATTGTGTCTCAGCAGAAACAAAGTAAGAGCAGTATAATCAGAATTTTATCTTGTTTTTAACATGGACAGTTTTGTTAGCAGGGCCATGTGAAGTAAATGGGGCCATCTGCAGGTATGAAAAAGTCCAAAGCTTACAGGTTAACATGAACCCTTCTGATGTAAACACTGCTAAAAGCATAAATGGAATCATTTCACAGGGCTCCATTCTGTCCTATTATTGAGCTTTCATCATTTGTTTAATCTAAGCACTATTCTGAGATTTACAATTAAGATGTTAAGGAAAGCTGCTACAGAAATAAAAGACACTGAGTTACAGTTCAAAAGTGGAAACACATAGCCAAATACTGAGTCAAAGAAGATGCATCTTCAGAATATAAGCTGAGTTTGCCTTCCTTCTGTACTGAGCTTCTGGCTTTAAGAGAAAATACAATAAAGGGCAGGTATTCATCTTTGAACTGCTTGACCCTGAAAGACATTATGAATGTCTGAAAAATTAAGAAGGCAAATTAACTGTATAACATTTTTATTTTACTATATTGACATTTTATGCACAAATACTTTATCAGAGTAAAAATAGAAAATAATTGTTTCATGTAAAATTACAAAAAAAAAAGCAAAACACAAAAGAAATATATAATTATTAGCAGAGTATAAGTGTCTTTATTTAAAGAGTAAAAAGTATGCAAAACCCCTTCTGTTTTACAAAAATTTGGAATATTCTATGTTTTCCTTCTGGCAGCAACAGAAGATCCTTTGACAATATATTCTACATCTTTTGTTTTACTGAAGACATCAAGTTAGTCACAGATTTCTCCCTCAACTACAGAGAGAGTGATAATAATTTTATACAGCTTGAAAGGTTCTTTCTTTACTAATTAGAACATGGTAGAAAAGCAGATGGAGCCACAACAAAGAAGCCCAAGCACCATTACTCCTACTGAAAAGCAGCAAAGCAACAACAGGATGGAATCATAAACAAAGGGTGGAAGCAGAAGTTTTCCCCATGGGACTTATGTAACAAGAAGAGGCAGGGAAATGAAGTACTGATACTGCTTTTCAATTCTGCTGTGTGTTTATCCACAGTCCAGTTTGTTCTAGAAAGCTGGTATTTTAAACTTCTTTTCTTTTTACCCTGTATTTTAACTAAAAAGGCCTCTCAAGGACTCTGCTAACTAGAACCAGTGACTTGTACTGGACTTGTGTTTGGTCAGGGAGTGCTGTTACATGCAGAGTGGCTGCCCGCAAATACCAACTTCACATATTTCTTGGTAAGCAAACCTGCATCTCCTGCATAAGCCACCTCCAAACTTGCCAATCAGTGACATCAACTCTAACAGCAAGAAAAGGAGTGATGCTGACCTTTCATGACAGATATATTTACATTTTTTGCTCAGGGCTTACAATTTTTTTAAAAGCAATATGACACCAGCATGCTCAGCAGATGGAGTGCTGTAGAACTCAAGGATGAAAACAACAGTAAGAGTTACCAAAGGAATCAAGCAAAAAATTTCTGATTTTATATCATATCAATGATGAAAAAACACAAGTTAGAACTATATGCAGGACTTCTAGTCAAGCAAAAACTAACTGCAGATGAGCATCCACCTACAAAAAGCCTTGTCCTCAACACACCTTTAGGATACACACGAGTCTTTGTATTCTCTGCCTTCTGCCTGCAAGTGTAACCATTCCTTCTTGAATCAAGAGCAGCAGCCCAGTGCTCTCACTGCTCAGCACAAACTCTGTGTTCAGAACCTCACTGTTCAAGGACTTTGGGTTTAGGTTTTAAGAGTAGCTCTATCCCCTACAGAATTAAAGGTCTTCCCTTGTAATTGTTAAGTGTTACCAGAGGGGGGATTAATTTATAAAAAGTTGGTGAACATCAGTGGTGACATAGTAATTATGCTGTTTATTAACATAAAGAGACAAAAGCAACCCCCAAATCATACTGTTCTCAGACATCAAAAGGAGCAGTCTAACAAGCACCAGTAGGGAAACTCAAAAGCTGAAGCCCACTTTCACTGCTTGTGTAAGTTTGCAAGAAGCCCTCTGAGTAGCTCAGAATTCAGGATATATCCAGCTATTTCTGACTCATCATCCAGACTTCAAATTGCACCCAGCTGTGGAGCATGCATTTGGCTTAAGAAGTTTCAAAAATATTACCTGAAGTTCAAAGAGAATTTAATTTTACATAAGAAGTACCTCTTTGTAGTTAATATACTCTAGACTGTACAATGATTGGGAAATGAAACTTCAGTTCTCTGTAAAACTATTTTCAGTTTGCTTTCTGCTCCTAACCAGGGACTACTGACTGTGACTAACTTAAGTCTTCAGGTACTAAGGTTGACCACCATGCAGGTGTAAGTATCTTGCAGAACATAGCATTAATACTCCCCACCAAACAATCTACTCTTTTTATTGAATTACCTGATGGGGGATGGCAGTGGGGGAAGAAGTTCATCTTTGCTTTCTGTGAAAAGGCTAACATAAAGTATTTATTTCAAAACAGGTATTTGCCCTCATATATGCATATTATGTGTATATTACAATGAAATAGTCATAATTGGCTTTTCACCTAAGCCATATCTAAATCTGGATCTCCTTCTTCAGCACTGATCTCCAGTTAAGTCTAGTCTTAAGTTTCCTTTGCTTTTAAACACAGAAGCTATTTTAAGAACTTGATGCTTTGTAACATTTAACATGTCTTTCAGCTCCACTTGATTAACCAAATAATAAATACCTTGTAAATTTTGAAAGCATCAAATGCCATTTGGTAGTACAGCAGAGAACAAAAGACTGGAAAAGGCTGCATTCACAAACTGATCAGCCTGGGGACTACAGAGACTTCATTTTTGTTCGAAGTGTTGCAGAAATGACTTTGCACAGCTGTGGTCACAGCGCTGAGTGGCTCCACCTCTCACTAGCTGCAGAAGTTGGGGTGATCCCTTTACTTCCATTAAAATATATGCTGTTAAAAGATCCAAATTTATGGAAGTCTGAGTTCTTTATAGAAATTCATGCTCTACATTATACGGTCAAGAAACATAAGAAGTTTCCAATTCTGCTAAAGGTAAGAGCACCAACTGCTCTGGTTATAGAGGAAAGGCCTCAGGTTCCCACTTACAGGTGCCAGTGCTCAATTATCTTTCTCTGCTTGCAGTGATGCTGTAGCCAGTGCCACTGCTGTAACTGGCTGTGCAATGCCATGGAGCTGCATCTTGGCCAGCTTCTTCTGCTCGCACTCTGTGACCAGGCGGTTCAGCTCCGCTGCGCTGTACCCAATCAGAGTCTTCAGGTCACACACAAATTTGTACACAAACCTCTTGCCTTGCACCTTGCAGATCATGTCTCCATCATAGTAATACCTGCAAAGCAGAAAAGAAATCAGCAACAATTTTAGCATCTCTAATTTTCATAAGCATCCGTTACTCACTTAAGGTCACCAGAGGCCAAAATATTCTTTTTCTCATTGAGAATCTCATAATTTCTTATACCAATATATTGTTTAGGCATTTTCTTATATGAGAAAATTGTCTCTGTACCTTGGTATATTAAGGAGAAACAAAACACAGTATTTTACAGGCCATTGGAAGCACCAGCTCAGGACTAAATCTTAGAGCAGTTTAAAAACAGCTTGGCGGGGAAATGTCTTATATATAGTTCTTTGCCTTAATAAGAATATATTGTCTTTCCCCTTATTATTGTCCTTCACTTTGCCTTTCTAAAGAAAAAATTAATGCTGGAAACAGGTTGAAAATTACCAGGCAGTTTCTATGATATGAAAGCAGCTATTGTCTCCATACTGTCTTCAAAGGTGGAAATAAAACTATAAAGGCATGAGCTGGGTTTCGT
>VZRX01012666.1:183422-205275 GCA_013398075.1 Notiomystis cincta
TCATATACTGTCAAAACTACATCTTTGACTTTATTTACAACTAAAAGTGAGTCCTCTAACTATAAATATCTTTTATATTATGTTACAAAAAATTATCAGATTAGACAGAAATGTACTGAGACAAACAAGGTCTACACGACTCCCTCACTCCAGAGACATTTATAAAACTTTAGATCACACCAATAAAACAGAAGTTAGAATTTTGCAGTTTTGTTGCTGCTCTTCTCTCACTGCAAGCTTTAATATAATGTGTGTCACACATCTCATTAAGGAAACTTAAGTGACTGGGATCTAACTAGGATTTGATGAGCTTAGCTAGCTTGTGATTAAGTTGCAAAATAATAAAAACACAACCAACACAACTCCAACAATATAATTTCCTCAAAACCATCACCCAAATGTAGCACAAATGAACCCAGATTTCTTGACTGTCTAAAACTCAATCCTGTGAGTGACATGTTTATGAAGCAAAGATGATTCTTGTCCACTAGCAAAATTAAGCCAATTAAAAGACGAATTTCTAGTGGAAAAGAGGTAAGTAACTAAGAATCTGAGCAAATTCTTTCAGACATCTCAAGTTGAGAAAAGAAAAAAAGCCTTTTAATTTCTTAATTTCGAGGGTTAGGACCTAAGCAGCAGGACCAAAGACAGGTGAGAGACAGGTGTACAGAAAATGATGTTGGTAAACCTGCTGGTTACTGAGATCATGCAAGAAGCCAGAGGTCTATCAGGGAGTACAGGAAGGTCAGAATAGCTCATTATTGCTCTGTGGGTAAAGACAGCGTGGGTTGTTTGCCAAAGCTCTCCTTCAGCTTTCTCCTGAATGACATGCAATTATAAAAAAGCTTCCTGTATCAAAAAATGCTGTAGAAAACTGAATATACTTTGAATGATTTAGTCCACGTTACTGATATGATCAGAAAGGAAAAGGACAGGAAACTAGATCATGTTTATGCCAAGACCCAAAACATGCAAGATTCCCACATTTCATGCTCAAAACAATCAAGTTAAAACCAGTCAATGTTGCAAGAGGATATTTTCAATTTTATGTTGAATATATGTCTGATTACAGCATTTGACTACTGAAAAATATAGAAAGCTAAAAATAAATCAAATAAATACTCATGCAAGTTCACAAAGTTACCAGAACATTCCAAGACACATGGAAACTTTATTTCAGAAGAATACAGGAGATTAATTATTTTTCTTCAAGTTTCACCTCCCTACTGGAAAACTAAACAGACCTGGATTTTTAGAACATTTACCAAGATAAGTGTAATAAAAAAAAGCTGCTCTTCCCTTTCTGCCCCTCTGCCCTAGTTTCTATATTGCCTGCTTTTCTTACAGCTGGGCAGAAGAGCCAGCATATTGCTCAAAAACACCAACACAATTTCCTGTATTAATCAATAATTGACACAGTGGTTTCAATACATTAGTAAACAAAACACATCATCAGTTATTAAACTTTAGCTTGGCAACAGCTTTTATCACAGGAGTAGCAAGGGGCATCAAATATCCCTTCAGACATTAAACTGTTAGAAAACATGTCAATATTGATGCAGCTGCCAAAATTACACCACTTTGAGGAATGTGATTTCTGTAATTCTGTGACTAAAATATAAATGCAAAACTTTTCTAATAATGATTTATGCAAATTGCTGTTTAATATCCTACTGATAAGAACAATATCGTGAAGTTCTCCAGCTGCCTTTGGTATCTTCCATGAAGCTTGTTGACAAAACCCAAAAACATTAGCAGAGTTTGCATAATTTTTATGCCTTTAGTACACAGACTCACAGACACACAGGTTGGAAACATGGGAATGGTACTGGAACAACATGGGCTGGGCAAGAGCTGTACTGGACAGGGCCTGCTCTGGGCAGGAGGTTTGACCAGAAACCTCCTGCAGCCCTTCCAACCCAAGAGTCTGTGATTCTCTGAAAAAAATTCCCATTCTAATTTAATATATAAATAATGCAAGAACAGCCATTCAAGACCAGACTAAAGATCCATCTAGGAAAGGAACAGACTCCAAAAGACTGAAACCTAACAGCTAAGGAAAAGCATGAGAGTAAGCATCTACCAATGCTTCTCCTTGCTTTTAGTGACCTGAGGCTCAGGAACTCTTAGAATTTGCATATTTCAATACCTAGTATCATTAAAAATATTTATTTTTCATTAATTCTTTCACTTGTCTGTCAAACACACAAAATAGTTCTGGCATTCACAGTACTATGCCTAGAGAAGTTCTAGACAAACAAAAGAGTATAGTTTAGCTGAGTATCTTGTGCTTGTCAAATGCTAATTAAATCTTCCCTAAAAGGCTAAAGAAAGCCAGCATATGATACTTTACCACAATTTCTTACAGAGGTATTTTCAAATGGAAGCTGGTATTTTTATACAATGCTAGAAGAGTTAACTTTAAAAAAAACAAACGAAGCAAACAACAAGTATCCAAAAGTGAAAATGCTAGTAAGCAAAACACAGACCTCAATCAAAATGCAACTTCACTCATACAAAAATAATTTCTAAACCCACTTAAATAATTTGCAGGATTAGGCAAAAAATATCTTTCTTGAAAACAAATCAAGAGAAAGATATTTAACAATATCAGAATAAGAAATCAGAAGTTCATTCTCAGCCATTACAAAGAACATGAATGAATTTTCAAATTATTCCAGAGACTGAAATAATCATGGAAAAGTAGCCTAAAATTCAGGTACTTGCATTCTTCCCCCTCCTCAAGTACCTCACCCACAGTGAATCAATAATACAAGTTCCTTTTACCAATGTCAAACCACAAATTCACAACAAAATGAAGTCACCAAAACACTCCCATTTCTTCAGATCATTGTGTAATGTTAGAATTGCAACTCTTGAAACTTAGCTGTCAACTGTATTTTTCAATTTCAGATCCACACAAGAAGAACAATGAAATGGAACAATGAATACTTGAAGTTAGAAAAGGTTCTTACATACAGAAACCCACTAACAACTACAAAGAAGTATCTGCTTTATTCCATAACGAGAGCAAGAAGAACACAGAGAGTAGAACACAAAAATAAGTCAATAATTCACATATTTCTGCATCTTTCACCAATAATCAATATTGTTTGGCATGCTACTAAAAGCATAAACATTGAAGATAAATAAAAAAGAGGTGTATTTCTGCAAGTGAGCGACCCAAATGAATCACCTTGAAAAAAGAAAATCTGTTTTCAAAAAGTTATTCTACCAGCTCCTTTAAAAATGAAAAAAAAACCCAACCGAAGGCAAAAAGCCCAGCAAAGAACTTTCCCTAAAAAAGCTGCAAGTTTTGCATTATGGTAATTAAAAATGAGGCAGCGAAATGAAAGCAAATCACATCCCTGAAGTTTCTTACCTCAAAGCCCGACTAAGTTTCTCGTAGTTCATCGTAGGCTTGTTCTTGCGCTGTCCCCATTTCTGTGCAACCAGCTCTGGTTGATTCAGTTTAAACTCTCCTTCATCCCCAACCCAAGAAATACAGTCCCGAGCATCTTTGTCAGTGAGAAGTTCTAATAAAAACTGCCACAGCTGGATCTGGCCATTGTTCCCTGTTAAAACAGGAGTAACAAGTTCCACTTCGACTTGTGGAACAAGACATGTTCCACTCATGGCTCTAAAATCTTGCAACCAACACATTAAAGCAGACCAGCAGAGAAAATATATAAGGAAAACTTCCTCTTAATTAATCACTTCTAATGAGTCTTTCGCAAACATTTCCCTGCAAAGTCATCAGTACTCATTTTCATTAAAAAAAAGATTAATACAGGAAAAAAAATTAATCAAGATTTCACATAAATCTTCCCCATGAACTTAAACACCCCCCTCCAACATAATCATTTAGATGCATGTGTCTTTACAGATTTAGCAAGAGCTGCTTATTCCTCTTCTGACACACATATATGTGTAATAGAAGCTGTTTTTTTCTTTTAAAAAAAGATCTCAAATTTTCAAAAGAAACCCCCAAACTTCAGCTTACATCAATGTAGCATCTTTCCCATCCAATCATTAAGATTGCTTTCTAACTCAAGTACCCATAGTTAAATTCCTAAATTCTCAATGAGATACAGAGAGCAGACTTGATGACTAAAGAGAGAAACACAGAGTATTCCTCACTAATGTCAGTCAATGAAACCTTGGCCTTAAAATTCTGAATGGTATCATTAGAGGCCTTTATCAAGTCTAAAGCAAATAAAATCTCAAGGAGGAAGAGAAGAAAGGATTTAACAGAAAAAAATCACATTATTAAAGAGAAGCAAAACAAAAATGACAGCAAGAAAAAATAAAGAAATGAATAATCAAAGAATATGTACAAATAACAGTAATTCCAAAATTAAACTTCAAATTTAGTGGGCAGTCTTCCAGACATGCATTCATTTAACTAAACAAGAAATACGAAACTTTATAAATTTTGAAGTCACCAGACTGGGGAAAAACAGAGGAGGAGGGCAAACAGAAAGAAGTTAAAAGTTTGAATAAATGCTATGGAGTGGTTTGAGAGGACAGACTGTTAAGTGATGGGGAAATTTATGCATTTTATTTGCTGCAGGATGGAAAAACTGCAGCATCATGTTGACATGGTGCTTGTGTGAGCTGACCAACCTGCCAGGGATGCCTGTGCTTACCACAGGTTTTTGTACCTTCACATCACATGGACTCCTACAAACCTCACATTTGGAGCTACAAAGAACTGTTTCACCAAACTGTAATTCAAATTAATGTGTCAGTGTTCAGTGCATTGACATGTAAAAACAATGGAGGCAATACCTGTTCTGTTCCCAGGGGAACTCCTGTCTTCCCCAGAGATCCTTGGAGCTCTCTGTACTTTAGCTGCCTTTGCACTGCTGTTTATCACTTTGATGGTGGTTGGGGTAGCAGGCTGTACAGATGCTGGTATAATCTGCACAGCTGTAGAGCAGAGAATGTTGCAGAACATCAATTATAAATTGCTGGCACAGAAATAGGCAATATTTTATTTATTACCTGTATTATAACATCTAAAAGCTACTTTCTTCCTTTGCTAAAAAGGCACACTGCATTGTGACAATGGTAAGCATAATTTAAAGACCTTTTTACCTCTTATATGAAAATTGTAGTTTTAGACTCAGTGCAGAAGTGTCATATTACAGATAAAACATCAGCTTTAGTTTATTATCATGTGTATTACATGCTTCCACAAAAAGAACCCAAACTCTCTCATGCCTTTTTTTTATCTTCATGCTGTTCCCACATGATCTGCCCTAATGCCATTTTCTCTATAGTCACTGCACAACCTCCATACCTGATATTCAAACAGCAAACACCTTCTATTGCAATGGTGTAGGAGGATGCAGATGGCCCACTCAAGCTGCCTTTAACTAGACACAACCACAGGATGTAATAAACAAGTCTATTTAACATAAAAGATGCTTATAAGTCTTCTGAAAATTGTTTAATTTGTAATAATTTATGACCTTGCTTAGCTGAAAGAATGTGCTTCAAATAACTGGAAATTTACTTTAATGTATTATTTCTAGTATTGGTTTCTAAGCAAGTCATCTCTTCCACAGACCCTGTTAGTTTCTGGAAACACTTTTTTATTTGAAATTAATATTTAAATAGATCCATTCATTAATGCAATATATAACCTAAAGCCTCAAAACAACTAAAAACCTCAAATATCCTAGACAGCTTATTTCAAGAAAGTGGAAAATCTACCATCCAAAATGAGAGTTATAAAGTTCAGGTCAAACACTACCTTCTCAGCCAATAACAAAATACAGAGAATCTCAGTGTTATGTTCTGAAGTTTAAAACATGTCCTCCTCCCTTCCCCAAGGAAAAATACTCTCTCAAATGATTTTCTAACTGCTGTACTACCATGGTGCTGAACTGCAGTACAGTGCTAAACCTGCAAACAGTGCCTTGTGTGAATTAATGCTGACAGAAGTACTTACGCTGATCAATAGTAACAGTTGCTATTTCTCCAGAGTGCTCTTGGCTAGCCAACACATCTACAAATTGGAAAAAAATGCACCAGGTTTATATTTAACCTGCAAATTTTAAGTCACCTGAAGATCAAAAACGTCCATATTTCATAGAGGAAAAGAAATAAAAATTTGGTATCAGTCTGCAAGAGACACGTACAGTTCATGATCTTACAAGTGGAGACAATTAACATCCATCAGTCAATTTTTAGAAGGGTGTACATGGCAAATTTCCACTACCTTATGCATTCTCCATCCCCCAAAACCTTCAGCTATATAATGTAAATGAAGATGGAAATAATTATTAGTCTGGCAAGTTACATCCAAGCATGGTAAATCTGAAATACACATATATGTTACTGTATTATGCACATACAATAAATCACTTAGCAGCTGTGTTGTGCACCATCTAAGGATTTCACTTCCTGTGCTTAATAATCTCCACTTCTATATGACACAGAAGTGTACATTTAATAATTGGGAGTTATTAAATATTTAATTATCAAATTAACAAATTCAGCAGATGCACAAACTATGAAGCTTTATAAAAAACAAAGGAGGAGTAATCATTCACTACTTCTACCAGTTAGGGAGTTTGATAAAAGACAGGCAGTGTTTAGTGTGCAGAGATGTTTCAAAGCATTTTTACCCCCAGAATTCAGTAAAGGAAAAACAATTGCCATACACTTTCGAAGCAGCTCCAGGTGGCTCCAGAGGATTTCTCCCCGTGGGACACGTTGGAAGAAATCTTCTTGGCTGAGATTGCAGAGCTCCCTCCCGGGAATGCTGAGTGCATTGAGGTCAATGTCAGTCATGCTGAACTCCTTCATCACCCACACCACCCAGTGGAGCACCTGGTCTGTCGACCACTGAACTGGGTCTGGAAAAGACGGATGAAACTCAAATCACCTCATCAGACACTGCAAGGTTCCTCCTCGATTATATAATAACTTCCAGAAGAGTAAAAGCAGAGTTACTGAGATCAAATCTGCCTGGAAAGTTGGTGACTGTGCTTGGGAAGGTGTGGGTTGGTGGGGTGACACAAAGAGTGAAAGAGCGATTTTCTTTAGAGAAAGTTTTTACATCAGAACTATGCCTTGACATATCTCAAACACAAAAAAAGAATTTGTCTTCTTCAACATGTCTTTAGCTTCAAAAAAAGAGTACTTTTTCTCACAGAAGGATACCCTTCTTTAAAAATATTGACCAATATGGGATTATGACAAAATATTGTATTTTAAACTCATTCACATTGTATCAGTTTCTGCTGACAAAAACCACCACTGGGTATGTCTGGGATGGATTAATGTTCTTCCCCTATTGTGGTGTACTTTAGGCTGGTGACCAAGCCAGTGTTAATAACACACTGAGATATTTTGGCTACTGCTGAGTAGCACTTGCAGAGGCCATGAAGATGTGGCTCAGCCCAATACAGAGAACATAAACCACAAAACCAGCAAGAGACTTTTGAAGAGAACAATGAGCTTGAGTTGGCTGCAGCCCATGTTCTCCTTCCTGGCCATTAGGGACACCCAACCTCGTGATGTTGAGTATATTATAGACACCTGGACCAGGAATCCTGTTGGGATTAGGATTATGCAATGTTCTGCAATTGTATTCATTTAACTAGATCTTACCTTGTTTTTAATGTATCTTGTACCACTCTGCTAAACCAGAAATCCCATGTAACACCAATGATTTTCAAGTAAATTGGATATTCATTATTACACCTTCCACACATGGAATATCTAAAAGAACATGATCTACTGGACTCCAATGCAAGGCCTGCTCTTTTTCTCACTCAGACATCCCAGCAAGTAGGCTGGGGGTGCACACAAAACTGAGGAGGGACAGCTGACCCCAACTGACCACACTACAGGGAACACTGAGCAATAAAACTGAGGACCAGTTTTTTGAAGTAGCCTTTGCACAGAGTCTGGCTGAGCACTGGTCTGCTGGAGGTGAGTGATTGCTTCTGCACGACTCTTTCAGCCAGAGCATCAAATTTTTGGATATTAACATTGTATACAATATATTAAAATATGTCAACAGGTAAGAAACTAAAGTAGGGAAATCTACTTTTCACTGGAGCAGAGTGATTATGTATTTTTAAATTCTGATATCCCAAGCAGATGTCACCTTGACAAGTTTTTATTTTAAGATTTTAAATAAATAAAATTAAGAATTAAGAAAAATTAAGAAAATTAAGAATTAATAAAGCAAAGTATCCTAAGTCTATAAATATTTATCCAGGAGCTACAAATTTAATTTTGCTTAACAAAGGACAGTTACATGACATCATTTTTCATTAATGCTACCTAAAACAATGCAATGTAATCCTGTGGCAAAAGACACACCACAAGGCAGTTGATCTACCAAACATCAGCAGCAGTGAACTTCCATCAAAAAGCTGCTAATTTGTTCTCACTGACAGACCACAATCTGCAAGGAAACAAAAATCATTACCTTCTCTAACCACTTCTGTGGTTTCCAAGCTTTCTGCTGCTCTGTTTTCTGCATTTATTTTTCATAACAATTTATATTTTCCTTCCTTCTAGGTACCAAATATTTGGATTCTAATAGCAGAAATACTTTCAACAGAAAGAGATTTATAATCTCTAATAAAACTCACCCAAAACATAACATAAAGAGAAGGCCACAACATTTTAAAGACCTGTTAAGAGCTAGTTTTCCATTTGCAGCAAAGCAGAGAAGCCTATAAGGATAAAGGCAATGAACCACTACTTTTCTGGATAATTATTTATTGACGAGCCTTGACTCTTAAAATTAACACATCCTGTCTTCTGAAAAGATTCAAGAAATAATTTTGGATTATCATGTAGAACCTAGGGGCACCTTATTTCAGCCCAAGTCCCTGCAATGTCTACTCAGAAAACATTTAAAATGTTATCCTTCTAGGAGTGCAATTTAGCACATTTTTCTGATACCAAGAGAACACTATTATTCGTAATGCACAGACCTCTGTCATAATGAACTAATATGATTTTCCTGAAAAATCTACACTCCTATGGCCCAAAAATCATTAGACTTTTAAAGCCACAGTTGTGGATTATATGGTTTTCTTAAAGCATCAACATTATTAAAGCTTATTAAAAATATTATTCAACATAACATTAGGTTAAGTAATTTTCTTCTAATATTAATGTGAGAACATGATGAAAAGTATTAGCCTGCTCCTGATAATCCCTCACTTCTTTCTTTCAAACATTCTTCATCAAATCCCTGATTATCAACAGACATAACATGAAGAAAACTATTTCTGAAGAGCTTACCAATGAGAAAACTAAAATGCCATGAAAAAGCCTTTGCTTTAGTTATCAAAAATATGCTCAAAGTATTAGCAAGCTACATGTCCTGCAGAGACCTGTGACTTGACTGGAATTCTTAAACCCTTCCAAATATCCCCCTTGCCAAATATATTCCAGTTTTACAGGTCTGCTCATATAGAACAGCTTCCTGAATATACCTTGACAGTACATTTCTGCAAGTCACAAGAAGCAATTCAGATGGATAATGTCCCAAACATGATATAGGTGTAAATCCCACAGTTCCAGTTCAATCTTAAACAGACATTCAGAGATGCTTTTTTAAGCTGACATTAAAAAAGCAACCTGCTAAGTAACAACATAACTCAAAAAAGATGATCATCTAGAAGAATATTTATTTTCAGTTCTGAATCATCTTCCTCCAGTATGATGAAGACCAGTACAGCTTTTCATACAAAATCTGATTTAACAAAATACTCAGCATCCTCCAGTCCATGAACAATTTGTTTCAGCAACTTCAGAGGCAATGCCCCAATACCAAATACTGAGTCTGTTCAATTCCACACACACCCCTCAAAAGCTTTATCACTAACAGACATATTTTTAAGGAGGGCAGGAAGAAAAGTGCTTTCTAGAAACTGCACTGACAAGGTAGTTATGGCACAAAAGCACTCATTTAATGAAACTATTATGAGCATTCATTTTACGTCTCCTTGGTTTTTAGATGAGGTACTAGGAAAAAATTCTTCCCTGTGGAGGTGGTGAGGTCCTGGCTCAGTGCCCAGAGAAGCTGTGGATGCCCCATCCCTGGAGCAACCTGGTCTAGTGGAAGTTGTCCCTGCCAATAGCAGGGGATTGGAACCAGATGGTCTTTAAGGTCCCTTCCAACCCAAACCATTCTACAATTCCCTTACGCAGATTATCTGCATTATACCAACCAAACCACAGGTCTCCCACTCTGAGGTCATTGAGCACCAGCCCCACAGAGAAGACAAGAGCCCAGCCCCAGCTGCAAACCCCAGGGCTGGGCACTGTTACCGTAAGGTATCCCAAGGCGCTCCTGCTCCTTCCGGTAGCCTTCCAGCGCCGCAGCCCATCGCGTCACCTGCTCGGACGTCTCGTCTGAAATTGTGGCAATGTGTTTTGTCCCATCCAAGGTGATCACTTGAGCTTCCTCAACAAGGTGAGCTTCAGCCTCTGCATGATGAGCATCTGGATCAATCACAACTTCCACGGTCTCCACGGGCTTCACGATTTCCAGGATGTTCAACTTGGGCTCTATCCCTAAGCATGGAGACAACACAACACTTAAAGACAGTAATGCAAATATGACATAACCATTTTTTAAAGCTTTCTGATTAGCAGGGTTAGCAAACTCAGGAAAGAAGCAGGACATAAAAGCATCATCAAATTTCTGCGAGTGTCCTAAATTAGAACGACATACTCTATTATACAGCTTAGTAAGGTGAGTATTATACTTTAGTAAGGTGAGTAACAAAGCTGTCCCTCTTTCTTCCCCCAGTATTACAGCTTCCTGTTCTATTTAAGTGATCTGTTTCACAGATCTTGAACAGAATGTTCAGCCTGTTCAGCATGTGAGCATAAAGTATAAGTATTTTGGTTTGTAAGAAATATACCAAATAAAAAAACCCCAAACAAACAGAAAAAGCAACCAAAAAGGTTGTCCAAAAAGGACACAGAACAGTTTATGGGCTTTACTCCAACCATGGAGCAGTTCTTTCAGCCTTTACAATATTTCCCTGATATCTCTGGGGTCTACACAAAGCAGTTAACATTTTCTTCCAGTTCTCTGCAGCAGGTAGGGTGTTAAACAGCAAGTTAAAAGAAACCTAGAAAATTCTTCACATTTTAGGCTTCATTAGCTATTAATGTTTTGGCTTTATGTCTGTCATTTCAGATATTAGATCATGGAGCTGCATGTATTCTGCATGTACTCTGCAGCAAGAAACAACACATTCACTACTGCTTTGTATCTCCACCTTCTCTGTTGTCTTCTGAGGTGTTTTGTCCAGCTGGTGCCTCACCAAATTTCTGATATTGTACAGAAGACTTTTCAAAATTATTTCAATTTTTGTGGCATACAATTTTCATTATAATGCCTACAACCACACTAATTTTAAGAGATTTTTATCAAACATATTTTCACATAAAAAAAGAATCTTCATAATTCTATTTTATCATGAGTTATGAGGAAAAACTTAACTATGGTTAGGCTGATGAAAGTAGGATTCATAGAACATCATATGGCCACAGTAACTTCAGAATCTTGTACTGTAAAGACATTACTTTGTGTCCTTCCTGTCTAATCTATATTAAAGCTCAGCATAAGATGGTTCTGCAGGGAATAGCCTTAAAAGCTAAATCCACAATCAGGTCATAGTTTGTAAGGGAAAACAAATGGAGTATTTACCTATATTACAAGTAAGAAAAAACAAGTCTTTTTCAGACAAGTATTCCTCTAGATTTTAATTCAGCTTGAAAAAAATATTAGACAGGGAACAAACATTACCAAGACCCTAGAGTACAAAATTCAGTAATGTGAAATCAAGGACGTGAAAATAGATGTTGACAACCAGTAAGTGGTTGATTAGATGAAGAAGCAAACATGAGGAAAAAAGAAAAAAATATCTTACTTCGGAGAGTGTTTTATCTAGGTCATGTAAAATTAACATGCACAACACAGGCTTTTTTCAAAGTCATATGAAAATGGGTAAGGAAAGCCACTAAGGGTTAAGATTCTATTTTTGATCTTTAAAAAGAAAGTAAAGAAAAAAGCTTCTAGAGAGGTACAGTTCATTATTGCTCAACAAAATAATTCACTCTGTGTCATAAAATTACATGTCACAAGAACTTCATGCTTTATCCACAGTACAAACATGGAGATCAAAGCAACGAGTGTCTGTAGAGGAAACACCTTTTAAGTGAAAATGTGAATTAACTGTCTGCCATCTAACTTACTGCAACACTAGATCAACATGAATTCCCTGGGTTTGTCTGCATCTCCCTCACATCTCTTCTCCTTTTACCTCCAGTCTTCCTCGGACAGCACCCAAATTGTGGGACACAATGCCACACACACCAGAAGTGTAAGCTGGTACAAGCAGTACAAAGGCTCAGGACAGCAGCTACCATGACACATGGAGATGTTGAGAGTACTGCCAACAGTCTATAGGTAGAGAATATACTGGGGTGATGACTGACCTACAGGCAGCCTGCTTGGTTTTACCCACCCTGAAATGTCTAGTATTAACCACAGCCAGAGACAGAATATTAGTCAAACAGCATCTTTAATCAAGTGCCATTACACTTATGATTTGTTCCTTTACATACTAAAAATAACAAAAAAAGCCTACTAATTTTAGAAATTATGATGGAAATAAAACCCAAAATATGTTACTGTGGAGGTCTTCAAAACTAAAGCTTTTTTCAAATTCTTTGACATACAATGGAACACAGTTACTCAGAGTTCCACAGACATGCAAGAGGCCCAGTTCAGAGCAGTAGAGAACTGGGCTGCACTCAAAGCTGCTGTTCTCACAATGGCAGGAAAACCAGACACACCATTCCTCCAACCACAGGAAATGAGTTAGGGCAAGGCAGAGTGCCAGAAGAGTCTTCTAGTAAAATGAAAAAATAGGAATGGTATTTTATCTGCTGTAGAATGAAATGCTATAAAAGAACTACATCCAAGTTCAACTATAGGAAGAAGAACTGTATTTCACCTGTTATCTTTGAATTTAAAGCCAGCTGATCAAAATTTGGTAGAACATTTGAACAGACACAGCAGCTTTTCTTTCAAGAAATAAGAGAGTCCAATCCACCACAAGATTAGCATCATTGATTACTCCTAGCTGAATTCTATACATTATATAAGTTAGGGAAAAATAAACATAAGTGAACTGAGAGTGTCTCAAAACCTCATGCATGCAAGTAAAATATGAGGATGGTATAAGAAGCTGTTCTTTCCCATCTGGCTCAAAGGGGTACTGTGGTCAAGAGTAACAAGTCCATTTTCCTGTTACTGATCCAAGTATCTTCCTTTTGTTTATATGCATGCTGTTTGTTCTCTGATATTCTGCCCTATTTCACATGCCTTCAACAAACAGTTTTCTTATGAGTTGCTAAAGTATCAAGGCCTGAAAAACAACACTGAGGAGTGTTCCAAAGTGACACAGAAGTACTTCATATTCAAGTTTTTCTTTTAATATGGGAGGTGGGGAAGGAGAGAGAGAGAGAGAGAGAGAGAGAAAGAGAGAGCACAAGAGGGAGAGAAGGTGTGATGGAGGCAGGGAGCAAGAAGCTCCTTGTGCTATGTGATCATGAACGTCAGTTTTACATTTAAGGGAAAAAAACAAAACCCAGCAAGATGATAGTAAAGATATTCATCACTCATGTCCTTCTGAAAAATGAAGTCCAAACATTGTATACTAGAAGTTACTGGGCATGAATGAAGAGTAGTTATTCTAGTTTCCTGAAAGATATTTCTATTCTATTTTAAAAGCAGAAAGGTAGTACACTTCCCATTACATATGGGGAACTGAGGACTCAACCCAGCACTGGTCACCTGACACTCAGCACTAAATGCAAATTGTGTCTTACTGTTAATATAAAGCAGAAAAGTTTTCTTCTGTTTAATCTACAATGAAGCTACAAGGAAACAAAAAGTGCTCCCCAAATTTTGCTTGTTTGCTTTGCTGATATAACTCAAAATAGATAACTAATTTACTTCTGTACGAACTTGTCCCGGTTTAAAAATACAGAAATAAATATCTGTAGTTGTTCCCACAGCCCAATATGTACATTGTCTTTAAAGAGTGGTGGCTGTCCTTCCACTCAAGACATATGGAGGGGGCAAGGCAGGAAACTAGGACTAAAAGCAAAACAATGAAGCTGCTAGTTCCTGAGAATTTGGCAAGGGGGAATCCTGTCATACCAGATAATACAAACAAAAGCTATGCCTCAACAAATCTGTATCCACCTGGTTAAAGTTCTTCTGACACAACAGTTTATTCTGACTTCTCATCCAAAGAAAACAGAGAATAGACAGTGATCTTGGACCTTGATAAGGATTTTCAGTTAGCTATACTTACTTTCAAAATGGAATTGCTCCTAAAGCACACAAGCTCACTCACCTCACAGGGATGAAACTGTCACCTACCTACACAAAAATCTTTTGCTTGTGTTGATATTTGGTCTGATACAAGTAACTACTCAGCCTTGAGGAAAACCTCATACTGACATTACTCCACGAGGAGTTGTTTGGGTTCTGGATTAGTGTTTGATTTTGTTAAAAATTATATGAAATTCCTTTAAAAAACATTTCAAATAGCATTTGTATATGACATTTATTTTAATTTTACTACTTATAACTATGATACACAATGAAAAAGACATTCTGAAGCTCTGTGACCATTCACTGATTTTCTCAATTTCACAGCTGGACTAGGAGGAGATTAGGTTTGCTTGCAAGTATTCCTGCAATATCAGTTTGTCTGTACAACAGACAAATATAACTGCTTACCTTGCCTAGATATTACTTGCACACTGAGTTGCACTGTTCCATCTGTTTTCACTCCTTGATCAAAAAGGCTTCGGTCGGGGTCCAGCTTGATAAAAGCATTAAAAATTTTAAAATTAAAAATATGTATTAGTCTCACAGTTACAATAAACTTATTCTCCTTTAAACCTAAGAAACACTTGGTGCCTGCAGTGAATTTTCTGAAGAAGTGTGGAAACATTTTTAGTACTGTGTAGACACAGCACCTAACACAATAAATTAGATCGTATTTGAAATGTGCCACATTGTTCTGTTTAAGATATTTTCACTGACATTTTTTACCTAAAAGAAGCAATGCAATACAAGGAGACACCTTCTCTACCTGAAAACTATCTACAGTTCCTTTTCTGGTATTTTACCACCTTCATAAAAACTCTTATAACAATATTCTCCTGTTGTTTCTGGAAAAGCCTCAGCTGCCTGATTGTAACTTCGAATAAAACACACAGCTAAACGAAATGTAAAAATGTTATACATGTGGCAATGCCTGTAAAAACAGGGGAGGGATTTCTTGAGTAATGCTCTGCTACCTCTATAAATGAATAATACAGAAACCTTCTTGTTTAGATTCAAAACAAGATTAGGCTCATGGAAGTTCAGGCAGCAACAAATGATGGATGTGGGCTACCTCAAGAGAAAGTAGTATGGTCATTGCCCTCATTCTTCTTTCACTTGCATGGTGGTTTCTTAACCTCACACCAGGAACTTCAGGAATATTTTGATTTGTATTCTACACTGAACCAGTGTGCATGTATTAAATGGTCTGATGATAATGAACCTGACATGAAATTAAACTCTTAACTGTCGTTAATATTCCACATGACGCATGAATTCCACAGACAATGGAAAAGGGAAAAAAGTACATAAAACACTTCTCCATTACGAAGTTAAATCTTTCTTAATCTTTGAATTTACCTGGATATCTTGCAGACAGATTTCATGTGCATCCAAGGAACACTGCAGTCTGGGTTCCAGCAACTTCTTAAGATTTCCAATGGGCTCACTGATGTCAATAGCCTGACTCACAAATTCTGCAGTGGTGTAGGTCTGCTCAACAATGCTTAAATAGCAAATTAATACAATAAGTCATTGCCTACATGTTAATAGAGCAAGTATAAGAAAGCTTAATAAAAGTTAGAAGTAAACTAGATCAAAGGTAACACTGACTCTGAAATCTTAATATCATGCAGTATTTGTTTGAGTAGAGAGTGAATTACTAAATTGGATCTCATTAAGTTTACAGTTGTGTAACTCTTCTTTCACCCTGTCACCACTAAAAAGCTCAGGTAAATACCAAGATTCAGATCATCTTTTTTAAGAGAGTAAGCCATGGCTAACATATTATATATGGTTAACTTGCATGTACACTAATTTTATTTGCTTTGCCTGGATTGTATTTAAAAGATATTCAAGTTAAAAGCAAACACAGAAACTTAACAGACAGGGAAAACAGAAGGAAAAAAATGCTTACACTCATACATAGCAACCTTCCATGTCTTTTCAGCAGCCAGCACAAGAATAACATACTTAACACATACAAGGGACAACCAGAAGGAAGTACAGCAACATGGAGCCTCGAAGGAACTATCAGTCATGTGACATGGCTGTCCCACACTACAACAACAGTATTGGCACAGGCATCCAGAAATTTCACTTTTATGGGACTCATGTAATAGCAATGACCTTACACAGCTGGGCTCTCTTCATTTGCACAGAAGGAAACCAGAATGTGCACAGATATAGGCTGTAAGTAGTAAAAATACACAAGGAACTCAGAATAATAAGAAACTAGTAAGTGGCTTTGAATCAGTTTTCCAGAACAGGTTCCTAGAGAGTAGTTAGCCTAACCAGCCCCAGCTCTTTCTACCTGTCAGAGACTGAAATGTTATGGTTTATGGCTTAAACATCTTCATGAAGGACTTTTGCCTGTTAGAGCAGAAGTGTGTAACAAGAGCTACATGGAAGACCACACACCCTGAATGGGCCTCCTGACTGAAGCCCTCGACTGCAAGTCAGCAGAGATAAGATAAAGTGACTCTAATCTGGGCTGGGGGAGAAGAACACATTCACAAGAGACTGAAGCCCAACACCTTTGGGGTGTAGGCCACAGCCCCAGGTTTTTCTGCTGCCAGGCTCACACAGATCCCCACACCAAGAAAGGAAGGAGGTTTTGGGGGTGTGGCACAGCCTCTGGCCTAATGCAGTGGGGCCTCCCCATGGACATCCATGTGAGGGACAACAGAGGAGGTGTCACAGTCCACCAGAGGCCCCCTCAAAGGGGTCCCCAGACCCTGCACATGATACTACATGATGCAAGATCCACAGTCTTGCAAGGGACAGTGNCTGAAGCCCTCGACTGCAAGTCAGCAGAGATAAGATAAAGTGACTCTAATCTGGGCTGGGGGAGAAGAACACATTCACAAGAGACTGAAGCCCAACACCTTTGGGGTGTAGGCCACAGCCCCAGGTTTTTCTGCTGCCAGGCTCACACAGATCCCCACACCAAGAAAGGAAGGAGGTTTTGGGGGTGTGGCACAGCCTCTGGCCTAATGCAGTGGGGCCTCCCCATGGACATCCATGTGAGGGACAACAGAGGAGGTGTCACAGTCCACCAGAGGCCCCCTCAAAGGGGTCCCCAGACCCTGCACATGATACTACATGATGCAAGATCCACAGTCTTGCAAGGGACAGTGTCAAACTTACCTCCCCCAGAAGGTACCTGTGTGTTCCCACCTGCCCAGACATGTATTAATCCATTGGATTCTGTACTTTTCAGTGGGGGACCCTCACCACCAAGAAGACCAGATGGAGGGAAGCAACAAGACATCACTGGGACCCTTAGAAGGGTGATATGCTTCTACTTAACATTTGTCATACTCCCACCTCTTTTCCCATGTCTTTCTTTATTTTCTCTTTCTTTCTCTTTGCCTCTTTAGGTATTAAATAAAATATATCAATTTTTTTGGTATCAACATCTAACCTTGCTTGGTTTTAATCAAGTTTTGGAGTATATTTCCTATCTTTCTGGGTTTGATGCATTTTATTCACAGAGAGATAGTTTTCTTTGCTCTTCTGTGCTTAGACCAGATTGCAACACTACCCTACACATTAACCGATGCTCTGAGCTTCCAAACACAGTAGTGAAAATTAGAAGGGAAGCACTGGAAACTAAAAATCCAGGTTGAGGTAATTAAATCAGAGGGTATCCTACTTCAGTATGTATGGTTTCAATGGCCCTAACAACAGTATAGTTGATACTGAGCATCATTTCTGTTCTGTTAAAAACAAATCCTGTGTAACAGTAAAGCAAAGGACTGGAGAAATAGAAAGGTTCATCTCAGTTACAGAAGGAAACACTGAAGCTGAAAGGTTTGCAGCACACACACACAGATTACATACGATTACAGACATGAAAATAAGAAAAGTACAGCTCTAATAACGTAGCAAGAGATAACCAAAACAATTTGGGATTTATAACTAAGGTTGAAGAACATGACAGCATTATACTGATTTTCTATAGTGGCTACATTTCAGCTTCTGGAAAACCACCATTGAATTTGATAAGAAACAGAAAAACTAAGTAGTTAATTAATTGCTGCCTAAGGATCCCAAAAAGCAAGGACAGTACATACCTTTCTTCAGTGCATTCCTGTTTCTCAGTTCCATCAATTTCAATTTCTATCAGCTCCTCTGCCTCTCTCTTAGTCATGGCTGCAATGTCTTAAGAACAGAGCTATGAACAGGAAAGAATTTTTTGTGTAAGTCACAGACCAATTAGACTTGAGAATGTTTTGTGTCCTATCATGCATTTTTTAACCCAAATACCAGAACAGCCTTTTAAAGCCAAGAATTCATCTAAAAAATAAATCCAAAAGCTAATTGTGAACTCCCAAACTAAAGCAGAATGTTATTAATGAAAGGGAAAGCTATTCTGTGATGACATTCTCACTAACACTGCAGATTTTCATGCCCTGTAGAACACTGGAGTCTGTTGGGAACATAAGTGGGAGACAAAGAATTACAGCATTTGGTCTGTAAAGACATAGTTTGTCTGGTATTATTGTCTTTCACTAACCAGCACATATACCATAACTATGAAATACATATGATAAAAACCAGGCCAAATTACATTAACAGTTTGCAATAAATAATATCACGAACTCATAGCAAAAGAAGTAGGAAGTAGAAGTATAGAGGAAGAAAAAAACCACTGGAGAAAAAGCAAAACATGACTACTATTTAAATATCCAAAACAGAAGAGATCACCAAGACTTCCATCCTGGAATCATCCTTTCCCAGGGACTACTCTATCATAAGTCTAACTGTTAATATCTATTGAAGACAAGATAATAAGGATATGAATTAATCTTTAAAACTTCTCAGAATAGTAACCAACTATGTTTTACAGCTGCTACATAAACTGTCTAAAGAAATTCAAAGTACTCATCATCTCCTTCAAAAACTATTTTGTAAGATCAGTCATGAAGAAATCAAGTGCTGCATGTGGTTCATTCTGTAAGAAGCTACCAAGGCTAGGAAGTAAAAAAATCCCCTTATCAATAGCTCACCATTAGAAGCAACCTAGAACCTGTCCACAGATCTGGCTCTGTGAAAACCTCCAAAGGGCCAGTGTAGTGTCCATTGAAGAGGGTCCCAGGAGCTCACTCCCTGTATCACTTAATCCTGTGGATTATTCTCAGGAAAAGGGGAAAGACTGAAACACAACTTCTGAAAAATGCAGACAGGCTTAAATATCTGAATGCACCGACACCTGCATGGTTACAGGTGATCTGTCAGACTGTTAAAAAATATTTCAAAGCCAAGGTCTGAGCAATGTCTCTTACTGAAAACTCCCAAAGAAGCAAACTAGTGTGATAAAGAAGGGGTGAATGTCTTTTCTGTAATAGCAATCAGATTGAAACCACAAAACAAAGGTAAATTACCTTTTTTTTTTTTTTTTGTGATGAAAGGGGTTTACCAGTAAGGTCACAAAGGAGTTAGGCTGGGATTTCTGTTCCTTGACATATTCATACATTATTTACAGAGAAAACAGTGCAGACTGACAGAAAGAACTCACCATCTTGATAGATTTCTGGCAGAAAATACTCAGTACAGCTAAATACAGAGTGATGCAGAGTAAGAAAATGTCACTGCCCACAGTAACAGTAGAGAATTAGGAAAGGCATTTAGAAATCTCTATGGATTGGACTCCAAACTGGCAGCTGGACTAGTAACTGTTCACTCCCTCTTCAGAGGCAGTTCATAGTTGAATCTCTCAGGCTTTGCTGTATTTTTGGAACCCTGGAGGAGCAGGAAAGAGGAACCCAGCCACAAAGAGCAGGTACACAAAGAGGAAGAAAGATGTTTCCACTGAGCAGATACAAAGAAGGGAGATGGGTATAAAGAATAACAACATGATGAAAACACATAAACTCATTCAAGTTCATAGAACCCTAGAGGGGAAAATTATTCAGTCTTATGATAGAAACATCTCATATGAAGTCTAGCAGTTTGTTCCTAGAGGATGATGCAGGGTTTGAAAGTGAACATAGGTTCAGATGGGACTGAGCTGCCTGACCCTTCCCTGAAGGCTACTGAGACAAGAAGGCTCAAAGAGCCTGGCTTGCCTGAAGGGTTCATGTGGCAGGCACACTACAACAGCAGCATTTGTTCAAAGGAGCATAAAAACTGTGGCTGATTCCTGGAAGGTTCAGCCTACTGATTTCTGCTTCTTTCCACTTTTCCCTTCAACCTAACAAGCCCCAAGACCTGTTAGCCAAAAAGAAATGTGACCTCCACTAACAAATGAGAAAGCACCTGTCAACAGAGCCTTTCTGCCCAGTGCCATGCCAGTATCTTTCACAGTCACAATCTATCCTTTCCCTAGAACACAAGGAGTCAAGCAAGGAACTAGTCCACCATGAAATGGGCACAAACTCTGAGTAGAATTATGTTTGCTATCCCAGCAGATAATTGTGAAATGGGGTCCAGTCCTGGAGCTCATACACATTCTCAGCTGATACTGAAGTCCAGCCACTGGAGTTACCTGTGCCTCAGAGAAGCTCTGGTGTGTGCAGCACATGGTTCCTATTATCCAAATTATAAACACCAACACAAAGCAGGTAACACAGCAGACAGCCTGCCCTTTACAGATCAGTTTTTACAACTCATGAGCCAGTTCAGTTTTATGACAGAGATCGTGGAGCACTGGGCAGCGTAGGGGAAAATCATACCAGATTTGATGTGTTTCACTTCCCTATCAATAGCCTGAAGTGCAAAAATAAAGCCAAACTTCGTGGGAGCTGTGGCTGTGCAGCATGTACTTGGCTGAACATTAGGGAGCAGACTGTGCAAGATCACGAGATCAGTTAGGTTGGAAAAGACCCTCAAAAGAGATCATCATGACTGAACACCACTTCAACCAGATCATGGCACTAAATGCCACATCCAGTCCTTCCTCTAACACATCCAGGGATGGCGATTCCACCACCTCCTTGGGCTGCCTGTTCCAATGTCTAATCACCTTTTCAGGGAATAATTTCCTCTTAGTGTCCAACCTAAACCTCCCCGGGCACAGCTTAAGGCTCTTATTAGCGGTCTGCCGAGGAGCAGAGACCGACCCCCACCTGGCTGCAATCTCTTGTCTGGGAATTGTAAAGAGACACAGGGTCCCCCGGGATGAGTCCCCGCAGCTCCTCATCAGACCGCGCTCCAGAGCCTTTCCCAGCTCCGCTGCCCTTCTCTCGACCCGCTCCAGCCCCTCCACGTCCTCCTCGGCAAGAAGGGCCCGGAGCTGGACACATCTCTCGAAGGGCCGCTCACCAGCGCGGGGCACAACGGCGAGACGCCACATCCTGCTACGTTTCCACCGCGGATTTTACACGGATTTTACAAACGGGGAGAAGTTTTCACGCGCCGGGGAGGCCTCGCGAGCCCCGCGGCGGGAGCGGTGGGGCCCCGGGACCGGGGCCCTTTCCCGGAGCGCCGCGGCGCCGCCTC
>VZRX01012667.1:0-30625 GCA_013398075.1 Notiomystis cincta
GAGGGGAAAGGAAATCAAGGCCCATAAAGTGCAGCAGACGTATAATTTGCCAAGCGAATACAACTTCATTTTCCAGCGGCCACTGCTGCGCCCTCCACATCTTCAGGCAGCCCCTGACCTGTGAAGAATTCTAACAAATTGGCTTCTATTGTGAAGCCAAAAGGTGCCATCAATGAAGGGACGGTTCGCTGGTCCTAAAGTATGATGGGAAATCACAGGCTGGAATAAAGAGCTGCAGTTTTATGAAGTTAACCCGTTGAGGTTAAATCCAAGCAGGGAGGCTGGAACAAGCTCTTGCCCCTTCCAATGACTTAATAGGGAGGAGAGGAGTTATTCAGATGTGCTGCTGGCATGCAGGGAAACGTCCCTAGCAGGGCAGGAAGAAGAGTTTCTCTCTTCTCAGCAACTTCTGCTGTGCTGCAGTGAGGATTCATTCCCTCTGTTTGGCTCTCCATGCTTGATAGATTGTAAGTGTCCAGAGGGAAGAAAGGGAATCAATAGGTGGCCTTCCCAATGCTCGTTTGCACAGCAAAAGAACTTCTGAGTAAACAGCCAATGAGTTAAGGTAGTGCCACCTCTACACAGCTCCATCAGTCTGTTTACTCTGGATTTGCACTTGCTTATTAAGAGCTCATCCAGGTGCAAGTCCTGTTTTTGTTATTCCCTCTTCCAGCGTGCTGGGGCCCTGCTGGCAGCTGATAACTAGGAGATATTTTCTTTGTACTGATTGCCTCAATGATTCCCATCCCAGATGTGCTTGCACAGGGAAAGCTGTGTGCACCCAGGCTCTGGTAGGGACCTGTCCTGCTCTCAGTCACCATATTTCAGCACAGACTCACACGCTGGAAAGATGTGGGAATGATATGGGTACCATTTCCAAAATTATTTTAATCTGCTTTTTGCAATGTGGCAAGTGCTAAAGTTCATATTGTTACTACAGTTGCTTTAATTGGATTCTGGAGGTACATAACCTGGCCCATACCCACTGATTCTAGCAGGAATTGTATCAAATTGGACTAATTTTTCCCCCCTTGAGATAAAATGGACTTTAATAGCAGGGACAAGTGGGGTCATATTCACCTCCATGTAACACACACCTGTCTTAAGTATTCCTTCCAGCCCACACAATTACAGATACATGCCTACAAAGCCTGTGAATAGACCAGGACTTGTTTTTTCATTTTTCTCTTTAAAAAAAAATTTAAAAATGAAGGGCTGCTGTAAGGGTGCTCACAGTGAATGTAATGAATAGTAGAATAAAAATAATGTTATGCTTGTGCCTCATAGTTTTTGCTCTATGCAGTAAGCCATCATGCTAGGAACTGGACTAACATTTTGCAGAGACTGTCACTGCCCCACTGTGCCTTCAGGCAAGAGTAGAGACTGCAAATTAACAGTCTGAGGGAGAAAAAAGACAAAAAGACTTGCCAGAGGCCATCCTAGAAACTCAGTGGTAGAGCCAAGGATAGAATCAAAGCTACCTGCTTTGCCCATTTGACCACATTTTCCTTAATCTTTATAATGATCCCAGTCATTGCAAAATATATATCTCTATATAAATATTAAAAAAAAAAAATCTTATAACTTCAGGGGGTTAAGAGAAAGCTGTGAACTTCATCCTTAACCAGGTCCCAGGCTGGATCTTTGGACTCATCCTTGCTGTGTTGGGTCAGGCACTGGTCCATGAATCTGGCTTCTGCTCAGTCATGTTCCCTGCTCAGCCATTCCCCTCCAGCACTTCAGATCTTCATATCTCAGATTTCCCACTCACAACATGAGGCTAAAAATAATTTTCTCAAGTCAACGGAACAGGCTGAGGTGCTCCTGGAAAACTGCAGGGCATGAAGTTCACCGGGGTCAAAAATATCAGTCACTGACACTGGCTAGATCCAGAGTTTTCTAAGAAAAAAGAAGGATTATAGAGGTTACAGAAACTAGTTCCTTATCCTCAAAAGCACAATCTTGAGAAATGTGAAAAAAAAACCCAAACCCCTGCATTGGAAAACATGATTTATTCTTAAGAGACTTTTGCAAAACCTGTACGAGTCCCTGTAGTGGAACAAAAAATGAAATAAATTTTCCAAGATTCTTAATCCAGGACTGCAATTCTTCAATTTAAAAAGAACCAAACCAAACAACAGAAGACTAAAACAATATAGCAAATCAACCTAGTTGCTCTCCTATACTCAGAAATCTGTAAAGGCAGAACTTACTAACACCCAATTAAAGGAATTCAATGTTTATCTCACTGCATGTAAATATTCAGTGATAAGTGAGTTAGGCAGACAAGAGGAGTAGTAAAGACATACATATCTCTCCTTGAGAGGCTGGAGGCTTAAGAGAAACAGGGAAATTAATGTACTGGAGGTCTAGTCACAGCTGGAGAAGGAAATAAAAGTTGGGAGTGTATTAACGTCATGGTCCCAGACTTTATTCCCTCTCCAGAGCACACACCATTGCGACCTCAAAATCTGAAAATTAAACTGAAAGGAAATGTTTGTTCTCGCAAAATAGCAATTCATTACTGGGAATGGAGATATTTAACCAATAAATGATTGCTTAATGGCCCATAGGACCTTTTCTGCAGTTACAAAAACACTGGATGTTGTTAAACAACCAAGGATACCTCTTGAAAATGCCATGCTTACAAATAACATGAGGGTTTATTTGCTGCTTGATGAATGTCCATAAACAGATCCCCCCCAGGTGCCCTGACATTAAAGAACACCGAGGATCAAGGTGGGGTCGAAGAGAGGAAACGAGGAGTTGAGATGGAAGAAATTGTGCCTGTCTCTTGTTAAACACCTCTGCAATGACTTACAGCTTGTCCATCTGTCTGTCTCACTGATGATGAGCATCTCAGTGTTGAATGAAGGGGAAAAAAACCCTGTTATTTTCCCTCAGAATACAGAAGAGGATCTTCTGGAAGAGGAATGTTGCTATGAGACTGTTCTCAGGCCACTGTGGAAATGATCTGATTGAACATTTTATGGCTGCTGTAAAGTTTTTCTGTGTTTCTCATGAGAAGTCCAAATTTACCAGAGACCACAATAACCTCAAGTTTTCCTGCTGAGCTAAAGAGTAAGTGCTGAACATTGATTTGGGCTCTGTCTCTCTGAAACAATTCTGAGCATCAGTTGTGACTGAGCAGATGACAAGATCTGCTGCTTGGTACAGCATTACAAGATTCAGCACTTCCACTGGTCCCAGTCATCTCTGCTTAACCCTGGGCATTTCCAGCATGACAACTGCAGCAGGAATTAACTTAACCCCTAATGCCATATGAACATGCAAACACAGAGCCTGGAGCAGTGACGGCACATGCAACTCATCAGAGTCATTAACAGTGACATAAATGACTTGTGGCATTTGGAAATCAAGTGTTTGTGTGTGTGTGTGTGTGTGTGTGTGTGTGTGTGTGTGTGTGTGTGTGTCCCCACATGTGTGTGTGCATAAACAAAACATCTGAATTCAGGGCTTCCAGGGAGGCAATTTTCCCTCCTCATTCATCCCAGGACACTGTTAGAGGTTCCTAATTAGAAACATTCTCCTTCATTAACATTCCCTTCCTCCGCCAGTGCTGGCACAGACAAATATCCTGAGATATTTTAGTTTGTCATTTAGGCAGATCATCTTTGTGATTCTCCCCATTCAAGAATCTCAGCTTTGTGTGAACGTGGCCAAGAAATCAAACTGCAAGGAGTGAAGATCCTGGTTCCTTCATCAGCTGCTCAGTGACATGGGGGGGCCTTCAAGGGCCATGTGGCTCACTTGACTGTAGCCACAGACACACCCCTGAGGCTGTTGGTACGTGGTAAAGGAACAGCACTTCAGATCTCAGTTTAAATCTTTTGTGAAGGTCCAGTCATTCTAGGGAAAGCAATGGATTTACCCTTAATGGCATTATTTCTGTCATATCTGTCACGGATATTCACTACCTACCTATTAGTACAAGTATATTTGAATAATGCAAACAGATTTGACTATTACCAATTGAGTTGGTGATTATTAAGTTATCATTTTATTCCATACAAGCAGAATTGATTACTTTGACAATAAAAGGATGTTTGTAAGCAGCAATGTCATTCCACTGCATAAATATTCTTCCATGGGGAGAGGACAGAAGAGCAGAGGTAACTGGTAATTGATAGTCCTGTTGCTAACTAGAAATTGTTCAGATGCAATGATGAAAAAGACAGTACAGAGACATAAAGAGAAAAAAAAAATCACCAAAACCCAGTCTGTGTGTTATGGAAGATACAAGAAGGAGACAGCAAGGCCAAAAGAAGAAGCAGTGGGGTTATCATGGGGACAGCAGAGCTGACAGTCAAAGTCTTACAGCTGGAAATCAGATCATGCACAGCTAAAGAGTGGGGCAAGAAGTTATTCTGCCAGAACACAAACCAACCTTTTGTTCTACAGACACAAGGAGAAGATGTTTACCCTGTGGTCAGGTCACTGCCTCTTCAGTGCCTCATTCCTGTGGACCAACCCTGCAGCACAGAGAAAGTGCCCCATAAGGAGTCCTATCTGTGGCAGCTGCTGTGTGCTGGCAGGCACTGCTAGAGCAGACCCGAAACTTTATTGCTAAAATTTCTTCCCTCTCCCCTCAGCCATCCTATTGAACTTGAAGCAGAGAAAAAACATGTAAGGGAAAGAAAAAGCTGTCTACAGGAAACTCCTCTGAGCAACCCCACAGGAGACATTTGAAGCTCTGATGAGGCATCAGGTTCTCAATTACCAAGGCACGCCTTTTAACATGCCCAGAAACTGACTTGCTGATATGCTCTGAAGGGTATATGACTTGCCAAGGTCTGCTGGCATCAAGCCTAAATGTATCTCCTTTTTCTGCTCAGGTCTTCCATTTGGCATCAGAAGATGTCATGGTGCCAATGTCAGTCCACCTGGACTGCAAACAATGCTTCCATTCACTTCCCAGCTTTTAATCAGTAACTAGTATCACTGGTATTTTCATTCAGGAGTGTTTCCTTTAGCTCTGGCTCCAGGTGCCCTGGAACAAGCACTGATAACGAGGGAGCAGTCGAGTTACCTGCTGTAAGGACACACCATGGGATATCCTCAGCTGCAGCACAAGGCAGGGGGTGTGTAAGGCAGCTCTGACATGTTGTACCTGCCAATGGGTGGAGCAGCTGACAAAGCAGACCTGGCCAATTAGCAGAGTCACTCAGCTGCTGGCTGGACCTACATTCTATGCCCCTTGCTTGCTACTGCAGTTAAAACTCTTACTAATATCCTGACTTAAAAGTCTTGGAAATAGGCTACGGGGAGCGCCCTACCGGGTGAACTTTATTCAAGTGGCAAATCCACATATTCTCTTTGTGCTTGGTTGTATTTCAGTATTATTCAACTTAAACTCATTGCTTATATAAGGGCAAGGCTCTGATGCATCAGTAATGAAGAAGGCTGTATGCTGGGCTATAACTTTAAATTGGCATCAAAGATGACTTAACATGTCAAACCTTCTGACGACTCCTCAGGAAGGTCAGGAGGAAACAAAGAGCTAGATTTGTCCTTAGCATACTTTCCTCCTTTTAATAGAGTTATGCCAGGGCCTGAAATGTCCATCAGAAAGGAGGGTTAAGTTGTCTCCAGCTAACGAAGATAAAAAGAATAATTTAATGGAGGTGGGAGCCAGAATGCAGTGTAGGGATGAAAGGACGAGCAGTAACTGAGACTGAATTTAAACAACTCTGGAGAATAAAACGATCCTTTAAAAAAAAAAGATAATTATGTCTTACAACAATTACCCTGGCTATGAAGCAAAATTAGCATAGTCCTTTCTAATTTAAATGTGTTGAAAGTGCCTGAGCATGACAGCAGAAAATTACAAGGTTTACGACACGGGCTTTGGTTAAAGTGATGGCAATCGGATTATTGTAGCTTTTTGTCTGTTGATAGTAATGATTGCAAAGTTACCTATAAATATTAACTATTTAGTACTGGGAGACTTTTGGTTTAGATGGCTAAGATATACTTCTTCTAGTCACTCCTAGGAATAAAGTTGTCACACAGAAAACACTTCCCTTTTTAAATCAGAGATGGTTCCTTCTGATTCATCTAGTCTGCTTTCCTAATATAATTCCATGAAGAGCAAGATCCTGATTTATGACTTAAATCTTCCCTTAAAATGATAAAAATTATAACATCCATTTCATAACTACTTCCTACTTTTTCTTCATCTTTCTCATGCAATATGGTAGTTAGGGGATAATTAGAGCCTGAATCAAAAGTATTTTTATTTATGGACTGAAAGAACCAAGCTTGACCTTGTGTAGATGTTTCTCCTGGGTTTCCAAAGATCTTTTCAAGGCATATTCTGAATTCCCAATATCAAGGCCTGCAGTTAAGCAGGAGAGTTATTAAAACAAATAAAAATGAGTAGAAAATCATGATCTGCTCTTGCACTGTAGCATCAGTCTGGTAATGATCAACTAAAATGAGAATAAATTCACCTGGCTTTTGTCCTGGCTTCAGCAGAGACACATTAAGTTCCTGTATTGCCCACATTTTCTTTACATGGATTTTACCTCAGTTACAGTGTTGGTCATCACTTTTTACTTTGAGATCTCACAGTATTAACCATGTTATAACCAGGTTGTTTATACAAAAGACCCTTTCCTTCTCACTGGATATAACAGGCAAAGCAACACTGGGCAAGACTCATGTGAATTGGACTAGAACTAAATCTTGGCCAAGAAAAAATGTGCAGCACAGGGTGGGACAGAGTCGAGTTGCATGTTGCACCCCAAAGTTCATCCTACACTTCTGTAAATATTCTGTGGTGGAGTCTGTTCCTGCTCCATGTGAATTCAAACACTGTGATTTATATTTGTACTAAGAAGGTCAGTTGCTCAAATACTTTCATTTATTAAATTAGCTCTGCAGTAAATTAATATGATTTTCTTAAACAACTTTACAACTTGGGAGGTTTGGGAAACAGAATTGAGCTCAGCTGTTTCCTGTGGAATCTTGTTTTCATAACCTCACTGAATCTTCTCTGCTTGACTTGAGATATATCTATATGTCTATATATAGATAGATATAAATTTTTGTGCACACGAAGCAAAAAGCATGTGTAGATTAGAATTTAGGTTCAAATATTAGTCGATTTGATTCATGCATAAACTGATTTGTTCCTTGTGTTTTTGGATCTGATATTCAGATTAACATAGGTTCTTCCTAAGTTTACTAAAAGCTTTCTCCTGGTTTTTTTTTTTTTTCTTGGCAGAATTCTGGAAAAAAAAACCCATGCTATTGAAAGAGTGGTTTATTGAATGAATACAATTACATAAAGAAGCTGTGTCATATTTTAAGTAGATCTCTGATAAGATGCTTTGCTCTGAATACTAAAAAGAATTTGGACTCCCTGTACGCCTGATTCAAATGATTATCAAAGACATTTATTTTTTGTATGTGACATGTTGTTAAATATGTTAATTTCCTAGAAGCACAGTGTATTAAGTGCAAGAGCAGCTGTGTAGGAAAGTGAGCTTCAAAATAACAAGGCTGAGCTCTTCTTGGGAATTAGTGTGGTCTGATGGGTAGGCAAGGAGCCGACGATTCCAGACACCTGGGTTCTGCTCCAAAATCTGCCATTGACCTACTATTTTCCACTGGGCAAATCATTTCACCCTTTGCTTTTCTTTTCCTAGCCATAAAATGATCAGGAATAAAATTGTATTTGCCTTAGAAACACTTTTGTGTCAGTATAGTACACTAGAGTTTGATATGTGGAAATGCCTGGGAAAGTGAAAACTTGGCATTATTCACAGACAATTGATGCCTGTTAGAGCCTTTATATTTAAGGAAGAAGCAGGAAGCCCAATTGCATCTAGATTCAAACTCAAGGCAGAGCTCAAAGGCTTGGCACGGAGAGCAACAGTGGACACATAATTTAAATGAATAAATGGTTTCAACTTGCATAGTAGTTCCATTTAATTTGTGGTGACGATGGGCAGGGCTATTTAATTGACATAGTAATTGATTTTGATGATATTACCTGCTTGAGTGAAGGTTATATGCTGCAAAGGGAGCCACTGTGCTGAGGCAGGCAGAGAACCAATGATACCCATAGGCCAAAGAGGAATAGATCAGAGAAATCAGAACTTGGTTCTGTCGCTAAACTGCTAGGCAAATTTGAGTTATTCACTTCAGCCCTTCCAATTAATATTGTAATAATAGTCCTTTTAGGAGCTGGGATGGGTGAGTGCAACCTCAAGCACATTAGGGGGAAATAATTTACACCAGTAATGTTGTATTCCTCCTGAGCAGCTCCTTTCTGCTCCACTTGGTATGGGGATGAAAGTCCATCATGGCCTGTGTTCACAGCAGGTATTTTTGTCTGTATCTCACAGTCTGGACAGTTTATGAGGAAGGTACCCTTTGGAGCATCCATTCCTTTGTGCCTGCAGATGGGTTTGTGTTCATAAACATGATTTAGCCCATAACAACTACTGAGATTTTATCTGTGCTTTTAATATCTCTGAAGACTACACAGTAAGATTGCAGTTTGCATGAGACTTCCCTGTATGTTTCCTGCTCTTCTAGACCAGGACTCTTATTTCATTATTTTCATATTTAAGGTTCTACTTTCAACTAGACCTTGTTCCAGGCCAAAGGAAGATTGTTGTTTGGAACAACAATCCTGTTTTAAGATCTGTTGAGTGCCCAGAATTCCATGTCATTTCTCCAGTGAACTCTTTCAGTGGTGGAAAACATTTCTGCCCTAGGAAGAAATGTTCACTTTCTTCCAGGGCTGGATCACTTCCCTTAAAAAATCACACCAGAGCATCATTAGTGATCAGGACCTGGCTCTCACTATGGCAATTCTTACAAAGCCAAACATTTCACTTTCACACTGACAACTTTTTACAGAGTTCTAGAAATAGAAAGGAAAAATAAAGGTGAGACAAATGCTTTGGAAAGGCCCCTTTGCACAGTCAGACTTTCAGTGTAACCAAAACACTAGCTAATAAAATTTTCAGATAGTTTGGCCCTTGCCATTTATGTCTACAACCCACAGCAGAAATCCAGAAACCAAATTAACAAGAGACCAAAAGGATCTCCCTCTTAATCAGAATAATTAAGGCGTGAAAGAACTTTCTAGGGATCTGAAGTTAAATTATTGGGAACTATGTTCTGAGCATTTTTATTTTTTTTCAGTTTCTGTTCATTTTATGCCTGAGTTTTATGTTTGCACTTATTTAAGCTGTCTGGGAAAAGAGGCTGTACATAAAAGACGATTAGTTTTTAAAGCACTCCAGGGTTGGTTTGAGGGAGAGTTCTTTGTTTTGTTTTGTTTTAACTTGTTGGTGGGGTGATTGGGGGTTTTTTTTGCACTTTAGATAGAAGACATAAACCGTAGCTCTTAAATAGATGAATGCTGAGAATAAAATTACCAAAGATTTCTTTCTAGAAAGGAAAGCAAATCAAGGAAAGAACAAGTAAAAATAATCTGGGTCCTGTAGCAGTCGTGCAATGATGCTGAAATACTGGGCCAAATTCTCAGTGGGTAGAAATCAATATACCCATGAAACAACATCACTTTGCACAAGCTGGGGGTCTGATAGCTACATATATATTTTATCTATCTGTATGCAGCATTACAGGAAAAAAAAAGGAAAGAAAAGAAAAGAAAAGATAAAAGAGCTCTTGAAAGTGAATGAAGTTGATTCTCAAAAAAAAAATGGGTTTTAGTAAATGAATATTTAATTCACTGATAAAAGGACCTGATTTCCTGCATACAGCCACCACAAATAAAAAAAAAAAAAAGGAAAAAAAAAGAAAAAAAAAGAGAAAAGAAAGGCACATCTTAAAAGGGAAGCAATGAGCAGAAACTGACCTTTCTGTGAGCAAGCAGATGAGAGAAGGTATTTGGTTAATCCCATCTGTCGCTGATTGGTCAGACAGAACCGTGTTGAAAATGTCTCCATCTGGGCTAATCTGCTCTCAGTTGGATGAGCTGAGGCCTTCAGAGTTAACCTGACATTTAACAATAATTACCCTTTCGGATGACCCCGGCCCAATCTCCTGCTCTCTTAGAAATCTCTCTTTTTTGTGTGTGCTCCCAAACCCCTTGACTCCCATGTTAGAGATAGCTGAAAAGTGATGATACGATAATGAGACGTGCTGTACAAACACACACACACACACTCACACACGGGTGTGTGTGTGCACCAGTCCACACCCAGAGGTGCCCTGTGCCCCCAACACTCCTGCAGCAGTTTTCCAAGTCCTCTGGCATACAGGAGGGGAGATATATTAAAAATCAAGAGGGGGGATGATTTCCCAAATTGAAGAGTAGTCATGCTCCCTTGCTAACCTTTGTGTGGAAGCTCTAAGTTTCTTTCTGGCAGTTGGCAGTCTCTTATCTGTGGTGAGGAGAAATGGTGCATGGAAATAGGTTCAGATAGAAAAGCAGAGTTCAGAGGTCACAAAGGCTAACTGTAGATGAAATGTGGCTATTTCTTTTTACCTGAGGCTGGCTTCATCTTTCCTCTGAAAGGTCATTGCGATAAAACAAAAACACATCTCAGGAGAGGAATCATTTATCTCTGGTCAGGTGCTCCCTTCCATTCTGGTACTTTATTTTTTTCATCTTTGGACCACATTTCTCCCAGAGTCACCTCCTTCCAAGCCTTCTCCTTCCACTGAAGCCCAGTGCTGAGTTTTGAGTGTTGGTGGAAGTTTGGCTTTGTTATACTTATTGTCTCTGCTTTTACTTGGAAATCACGTCCAGAGACTTGGATGATTCCCCAAATCACTTTAATCTGTTGGTGATGAGCTGAAAAGTTTGAGAAAATAGCTATACTAATGGAAAAAGAACAAGGACAAGTCTATATGATAGGAAGCTCATTTCCAGGGTCTGATTTATTTCATATCTCCTCTCTGACCATACATAAATCTTGTCTCTACCTCAGTTTCTTTATTTGTCCAACTAAAATTATAATAGTAATTTCACAAAAGTGCTATGAGATTAAATTTAAATCACCTTGAAATTCTTAAATAGAAGACAATTAAGAAGAACTATATATTTATACACGGTATATCCTCTTACATCTTGGGTTGGATCCAATAACCAGTCTTAATTACAGTAATTATGCCTCTGGTCACAGCCAGAAGCTAGGAGTGAAGTGAAGAAATCAGGAAAAATGTTTAATCAATGCCCTAAGAAAAACTTCTTTCTAAAAGTCTTGTTTTCTCAATTTTGAAACAGTTCTCAGCTGTAAATTCAGGTCCAGGTTTATATCTTGACTTTGGACCAGCAAACAGCCACTACATTTGGAACTGGAATTACAGGCAAGGATTTTTTTCAGTTATTCACTGTATAATTCTTTGCCTAAAGTCCATATCTTATGAGCTAGATGCCTCAGTATTTATGGGAAAAGTTCCTCTGACTGCAAAACTGCTGGGAATTACCTGACCTGGATTTGTAGTCCAATTCTGAATATTCTCATGGTCCAAGCAAACAGTCCATTTCACTGAACAATGTTCAAATAGTCATCACTTGGCAAAATCTCTGCTTTTGCTTTTGCCAGCCAAGCAAACTGTGGCTGTTCCCTTGCCTCACACCCTATGGTGACTAAGGTGACATATGGAGGAGCTCAAGTTCAGTCTGAGATTTTAGCAATTTATACATGTGATAGTTTCAGTACTTTTCTGAGTCTCCAGATTAATTTAGGTGTGACATCATCTTTGTTTTTTTAAACTTTGTTGCAGTCTGTTGCCTTTCCACAGGTATTCAGAAGGATATGCAGAGTGGAATTCTTCCCTTGTGAGTAACTCATTGAGAAGAGCAATTTCTTTTCTATTTCCCCCCCTGTGTTTCAAAATAAAGCATAGATCCTGAACTGTTGTTCCCTGGAATCAGACACAGCTTTTCTTTCCATATACAATAAAATAATTCCTTTGGTGGAGTTCAAATTACTCTCTCAGCCCTTGATATATTTTTTTAGATCAAAATGTGTTTAAATTCTTGGAGAAAAGATAAAAATTTTCCCATATCAAGAGAGTCTCTAAAAAACAAATAAAAAAATTCCTGCAATTCTCCTAGGTTATGATGCTGTCTTTTACAGCAGCCTGGGCTACAAGCTTCCTAGGTGTCTTAGAAAGGGTGGAAGCTTTTTTTAATCTTTTTTTTTGTTTCTTCCTGGTTGCAGCTGCTGCTGATTTTATGCCCTTTGACATGTTCAGGTAGGACATTGGCTGCAGCCTTGGCCTTCACACTGTTGTATCAAAGGTGGATTTTCTATGGAAGAGATGGTGTTTGGGGTAAGAGATATGAAACAAGCTGACACATGGGCATCCACTAACCTGTATATCTGATGATTCTCTCTACAAAGTAGTTCAAATAATACCTGACTAATGTTTTTCTACCCTCATCCTCAGGACCAAGGTCCAATTAGTTCTGTGGTGGATGATCATAAAGTTAAAATGCTGAGCTCTTGGTTATCTGCAGAAGCATTTGAGAAGTTTAATTTGTTTTCTGTAGGGGAGAAAAGACTAACTAATTCATTATTGCTGAAATTGACATTCATGCTGATCATAGGATCATTAACAGATGCCAAAGTTTTTCCCTCAGTGATGTGAAAGTGTGCAACCTAATTTTCCACTAGATACTATTAATCTGTAAAGAAAAGCAGTCCACAGTGTGCTTAAGCTATAGTAAATTGTTGTTAAATGTTCTCATCCGTATCTGATCCAGCTCTCCCCCTCATAAGAAAAAGCAAATATTCTTCAATAATAAGTGTTTGGTGAGACCAGTCTCAGCACCATGAGATCCTTTTTAATTTATGTCCATTTGGATTACTACAGTTTATGTACCTGTCCTTTAAGCTGTCCTTGGGGGATGTCATTAATTGTTGCACAGTAAAAAATACACACTCAGAGGCCCAGAGACACTGAATACACAAGTAGTTTCTCTCCCATATCCATATTAGCCAATGCTTTATGCCCTGAATAAACCAATAAAGGGGATGAGGTGAATAAGTTTTGTTCCATCTAAGAAAGAAGAACACAATTTATCCCTTTGAACTTCAAGGATAAAATTGTCTGTCTTATTCTCAGTGAGTGACACAGTTTGGAAGGTACCCTCAGCTGGACAGGGGAGCTGCTAACCCAGCAAGGGTGCTGAGGTGTTATCCAGACCAAACATGTAATACTCATTCCTTACAGCAACAGAAGCTCATCAGGGTTTATTTTAGTTAGGTCGTGTCAGTGCTGGCTTTTATTGATTCACATGATTCTCACATCTGAAATAGAACTATAATATCAGCGATACGAACTGGTGGATTAAGTGTTTACCTCTCTGTTGTACAGGAGCTATATCCCCTGACAGTGTAATTGAACCAATGTTTTGCTTCAGCTGATTTCCATCCACAAACTGTTTTGGAGTTCAGAGTAGAGATCACCTTAAACCATTGAATTCTCCACTTTCACAGTCAATTAGTGATGGTTGCCAATATGGAGGAGGGCAAGGGATATGGGCTGCCCTTGAGAAAATGTCATACTATGCTGATGTCATAAAATAATAATACTACATACTAGGCGTCATTACTTTTGCTAGTACATAAAGGCAGCCAAGCACCAGAGCTACTTGGCTGTTCTCTTCACACAGGCTGGGTCAGGTAAAACTGTGCCTCTGGAAATGCAAGTGGAACAGCCTGTGCCATTTGGACAGACTGAAATTTAATACCACAAGGTTAGAGTTTACAGCACCAGTCTTCCTATTATCCAGTCCTGATTGTCACCCTGTGTGAATTGGCCCAACTGCTTTGAAATCAAGAGCTGTGTGGGTGCATGGTGTTTTCTCATTTTATGCCCTGGGAGAATTTGGCCAACCACTCCTCTGCACGTCATTCAAACGTGGCTATATATACACTTATTAATGGCCTATTGAGTTACTCTGAGCCTAATAACAGCCTCTGTATTTACAGGCCCTTAGGAAAATCTGCCTGATGATCATGCAGGCAATAATTAAGCCCAGTAACACTCAGGCAGACAGAACCATGAACGTGAAATTCTCCATGCAGAATTTTCTAGGTAGGCTAAAACACATGAACTACAGGTTGGCCTTTGCCTCTGTGCTATTTTTCTTTCTGTAACATGATCAAACCAATTAGCTTGATCACACTCTGACACCTATCAAGCTGCAAAGGGGAAATACATATTTTTGGTAAAGGCAAAGAACTGCTTGTACCCAGACAGATGGTAAACGTGTATCAGTTTCTTTCCTCTCCTCTTTAGTTAAGTTTTTTTTTTCTCCTTTTGGTTTAAGTCACCCAGACCTTGTCTTTTCAGTAATGTCATAATCAGCAAGCTGAGGGCAAGGCTGCTGATAATTGTTCTTTATGTTGCTCTCTGTTTAGTATCTGATTCAATACATCTGCGTGGACACCATTCCATCACCTTCTTAGTAACAGAGGTGAAAAAAATCAATGGCAATCAGATTACCTTTTTAACAGAAAGGCTAAAGGGCCAGTGTGTTAAGTTCACAGTGCATCACCTTTCATTTAAAACATCTCACTTCTGGGGGTTCTGTTTTATTTTTTTATTATTTACCCTTTATTATTATTTATAGCACTGAGGATTCCTCGGTATACCTTGATATAATTGCATTGGTCTCCCCTCAGTCAGGCTGGACAGCTGTGACATCTTTTCTGCAGGGTGCAGTGTTAGTTTTGATAAGACAGCTCTGTCCCCAAGTCCTTGTTTCACATGTGGTTCATGACAAAATCCAGGAAAGTCTGAACATGCTGTATGTCTGTTGGGATTTTTACTGTTCACCCTCTCCTTTCCTCTTTATCCTCTGGGACAGACTCAGAAGAAGAGTGTGACTTACAAGATGTGCTGTGTAGAATGACTACAGCACCAGCTGATTTTGAAGAAATTTTGGGATTTTTAGAAATCACGAAGAACAAAGAAAATTGATAACAATTTCAAGATAGGCTGTTAGTAGCCTGTGATTCCCTGAGCACCCTAATTTTAGCAGTCTGGATTAATGCAAGACTCTGACTGTTTGTAGTTCATAAACTTGCAATGTCCCTTTTAAATTACAAAGAGGATTTATTTGAACCTTCTTCTGACCAGATATAATTTGCATGATTACTTTATGCTTTCTTATATTTCCACTCAGTTGTGAGTCCCCCTGCACCTCCAAGTTCTTTCTTACTGGTTCCACTAAATATGTGTGAGTTCTGTATCTGAACCAGTCATGGGTAAAACAATTCCCATGCATTTGCTGGAGACTGGCTGGATAAAACTGCTGGAATCCTTTCTGAGAAATACAGTGCAGCACAAACTTTATTAATCAGGCTGGGATATCACAATTTGCTATCATAAATATGAATGAGCAGGGAGTGTCTCTCACAGAGAGCTTGTCATCTTTATAACTATTACATGAGCCATTCTCATCAGCCAAGGGACAGTTTAGAGTGGGTTTGAGTTAGGATTTTTAATGACACTGAATTTTCTGCAGCTTGAATAACAACACAAGTGGTTTGTATATGTTATTTCATCTTTCTTGCAAAGCCAAAGTTGTGCTTAGGCAGGTACTTTGTGCACATCAGCTGCCAAAGAGTTATGTCCAGCAAATCCCTGAGGGAAAACAAAAGGCAGGATGAAAAGAAGTGGATAACTGATTAAATTCAACAGGGCCTATATTTTTCATTCCTTGGAAAATGCTCAAGGATCTTTTACCTTGAATTCCAGGTCGAATTACAGGTAACTGTTAGAGACTTCTTTATCACAGGTCCCTACAGCTACAGTAATTTCAATTCATTAAATGTTGCAGAAGTTAGTAATGATTTCAAGAAGTAGAATGAAATTACTTTCAGAAATGGTAAATTCCTTGTGTTTTCTCCTCCTTCATTTGGGTTATGGCTATCAAAAGTATAATTTTGATAACGAATTAAAGCCAATCACATATCTAACAGGTTGCAATCAAAATCCAGTCCTTTGTTTTTAAGGAAAGATGCAAAAGGAAAGTAACTCAAAACTAGGTGGGATGAAATGTTTGTTTCTGCCAGTTTTGTAAGTTGTGTAAGTCTGCAAACTACATAGAAGACCTTTCAGCAAATTAATATATATCAAAAATAGTAGGGGAAATATGGATTATGGACATTCAGAAGTGACGAGTGACTGGAACTGAGTGCAGGCAAACATCTCCTCTCTGTGATCCCAAGACAGTAGTGTTTATTGGGTCCCAGCTCCAATTTCCCTCCTATTTTTCCAGTTGTGAATTTTGAAGGCCTGAGATATGTTCCCAACCAGAGACAAACATGCTGCATCAAGGTCATGAGGAGGAACAACTTTAACCTGGCAAAGCACTTGCACCCAAACAGCTTCAGGGCTCAGCTCCTCAAGCAGACAGCAGAGAATTTACAGCCCCAGCCTGCTCCAACCTCTCCATAATTATATATGCAACCCTACACCTCTGATAATTACCAGGCAGGCAAGAAGTTGCCCTCTGGCCTCACATAAGGTGGTCTATTTTGTACCTGGAGTTTTCCAGAGGAAAACATCCCCTTGGTGGGATTTCAGGTGGTGCTGCTGCACCAAGTCTGGTTTGAGCATAGCACAAGGAGAGCAGGGAGGGGAAGAAAATAAGAGAGAACATAGGTAAAAGAAAGAAAAGCTGTGATCCTGCCAAGCAGGATTCATGTGGCTGCACAAAGCTGCTGGTGCTGTGAAGGGTCAAGATCTCAGCTCGGGTGAATGGGAGGAACGGTGATCATCTGCAGTGTAAACCAGAATAACTCCTCACAAAATTCTTAGCACTTTACATGGTACTTCTGCAGCTGGTATAGAATTTCACACCTGGGGCACACATTATCCAGCATCGAAAGACAAGAGCAAGGTGTTTAAAGATAGATCCATAGAGGCTTCAGTATCAAACTTTGCACATTTTCTTTGCTCAGTTCATAGAAGAAGCTGCTTTGTGAGGCACTGGTCAGTTTTGGGAACCTGTGGAGAAACACAGGATGAATAAATGTGCCCTTTACCCTTCCACAACACAATCTTTTAGGGAGAGAATTGGTTTTCTCTGTCAATGAAGCTTTGAAACAAACTCAGGATTTATAAAGTGCACTGATATAGAAAGCAGCACTGTCCACAGGAGTCTGAGTTTCTGGCTCAGGGAACCAGACCCTCCAGAGGCCCTACACGCCTCGTGCCAAAAGTCTGGAACAAAAGGACAAGTTCCTGTGTGAAATCTGTCTCTTCCCACGCTTCACACTTGCTAAGATGCAGCCTTGCAATGGAGAAGTGAAAAATGTGTGTATTTTACTAATTACATAAACTACACCAACCGGGGGGAATTTGCAGTTGCAGGGAAGCTCAGCTCACAGGTGACTCTGATTACACCAGATGAGATATACTGAAGGAAGTGGTACATTTTTCTCCCCCTCGCTTGTGCAGTCCTATGGGCCAGGGAGCTCGAAACAAAGACTTTTACAGAGAAAGGAAGATGGAAGAGTTTCTGCAGGAGCACAGTTAGAGCTGGATGAGGATTGGCTCAATAGATTTGTGTTTTCTCTAGAGGATCAGCTCTTGTAGATGGAGAATCTGGCCATGAGACCCAGGTCTCCAGGCAGGATGGCAGCCTGAGCTGTGGAGCTGTCTTTAGTGGGGCTCTTCCGAGGGGAGGGAGGGGGCTTGGTGCTTCCCATGAGAATGTGTGTGCCAACACCATGTGAAAATCACATCTCCTGCTGGCTGATTCTGAATTGTACATGCTCAGGAGAAGGTTCTGGGTGCTCCTGGGGTGGAGAGGGCTGTTGGAGCTGAGGGCTGCAGCATACTCCTGTATGTGTCTGGAGCTGGAGGAGTGGAGGAGCTGGGTACCACTGCCATGGCTGCCTCCAGCCTTGCTGCCCAGCAGAGTTCTGTCCTCACTTACACAACATCAATTTAGATCTTTGACTAAAGATTTAATTTATTATTAGGGACATATGTTTCTTGTAACAATGCTTTCTGTCAGAACCCATGAGCATTAGGGGCTTTTTGTTGACAATAATGGAGAATTCCCATTGAGCAAGGTTCCCCAATGCTTTGCCATTAACTTAGCTCCATATATCTTCAAGGGTGTGGAGAGGGAGAGTTTTAAATATTTTTAAACAATTCATTTAAAAAGCTTTTTCTTCCCTTAACTTTTCTCATTACAACTTGATATTAAGTTAAATAGTTTCATGAAACATTCTTCTTCAAATTAAAATTAATGTGTTTCCATTTTTATAACCAAGCAACAAATCTTTATATTTTTGGAGCTGAGATTATGCCAAAATCTATTTACTTAAAGAAAAAAACCCACAAGCCAAAGTTAAAAACAGAAATGAGCTGTGGTAGTGTAACACAAATTCAAGGATCTTGCAGGCTAAAGTGTAACGATTGCTGCATCTGATTCAACCAGGGATCTCTGCCAGGATGAAAGAGGAAGAAAAATTAAGAGATTTAAACTTTTACATCAGTAAAAGGTGATTTTTTCTGCAGCATTTCAGTTGTCAATGATGATGTGCAGAAAAAATCCAGTTGTTTCTTTTGCAGATTTGATGCAATAGACAGTTAACTAGGAGAAGAAAAGAAGATGCATTGTGGTCAAAAAGGAGATGGAAGCTTCTCTTAATTACTTTTCTGATCTCAGGGGTTCTTCAGTAACTGTTTTAAACCTTGTTTCATACCCTGGGTATAACATGTTTCAAACTAGGCTAGTAAGTCACTAAAGGTAATGAGGACTCCATGGTGTGATGTGAGCCAGGGTCCCACAGAAGCCTAATGACACCAGATTTAATTGGAAGGCGTTGTTGGTGAACCAATAAAATCCCCCAAAACCAAAAGCAGCAATATGGGAGCTGAGGTTCTGCCCACGAGTAATTGCTCAACGGTGTAAAGCATTGCAGAGAAAAGCCAAAGTCATATTTTTGCTATTAGAGCAGACAGAAATCAGTTCACTTGCTTTCTTGTTTTGATATTCTATGCATTTAAGAGATTAGATAAATAACAGTCTCAGATGACTATGTGGTGGCTGGGCTAATCTTTAAATATGTTGTGGCAGAGTAGGCCTGCATCTTAATGTGAGTTTTGTCTTATGTGATGGAAAAGTTCACAAAGCCTGAAAAGCCACAAAGCCAGCACTGAGATTTATTCAGTGTCAAAAATAGGATGTTTCCCAACCTCCTTGTAATGGTTACTGTATACTTGTATTTTGATCACAATCCTTCCCAACAGGTACCTTTGCTGCAGACAGAGGGGCTCCACAGAGTTTGACAAAAATGTGAATCTCAAATGTTGTGCCTTGGCCATGCTTGTCTTGCCACTCTCTCAGACACCGGGTGCCCTTGGAGGATGTGTGCTGTCCTTATCAAAGAAGACGCCTTCTTTGGGGTGAGGGATTATCTGCACACACCTTCTGTCTGACACTGAGAGCCAAGCACAAAGACTTGTCTGTCTGGAGACCAAAAGGAGCTTTATGGTAGACCTTTGGCAAACTTTGCAGCTTATTACTTATAATAACGTGTTACGTGCATTTCTGTTCATAGGTGCTTGTAAAAAACACCACCTTCTCTATTTATGCCTTTTCTTTCTTCTGGATACTGACTTTGTCTTTTGCTTCTTCCTTCAGCTCATTTCTGGGGGAAAAAAAATCCAACCTAAACCATATGAAAAAGTTATTCTAACAAAATATAGTGTGGGAAGAGCTTTGAGGTCATGTAATGAAAGATCTCATAAAGTTCATGTCTTTGAGGAGATGTTTAGCTTACCCATTGTTGCTGTCAAGATTTTTGGTGGAAACTTTGGTGGTAGGGGATGACACTTTTACTCAGAGGAGATGTATAAAATAAAAAAATAAAAATTAGAAGGTATCAACTCTAAACTTTTCTATTTCAATCTTTATACAGTACATATGGCCACATTAATACTTCCTCTGAGAAGGAAAAAATATATTTATGAGACCATCTAAGGAGTCAACTTCTTCATGTATTGGTGACAAGGCCAAAGATTTCAGCCTGATGGCAATGATTGAAAAAAAAAACCATGCAGGTTATGAAGATGAACACTTTAAGCTTGCACAAGTGTCTTTCTCTTGCAGGGTTCCTGACAGCAGCCAGGGAGGCTCATAGAGCACCATGACAGTGCCTGCTCCCTGAGCTTGAGAGCTCTCTCAAAGGCTGAACAGCTCAATATGTGAGAAGAATGATATTTCAGTAGTGAAAACCCAACCATTATATTTGTTTGTACTTTTGGTTATTTGCAAGTTCCCTAACTACCCCTGTGCCTGTGACTCTGAGGCTGCCATATTGCACGATGTGCTACCGTGGTGGGTCAGATTAGAGCTCCATTGCCAACCCCATTCCAGTAAGAGAGCTGGCATGAGGAAAAGATGACTGAATTAGTGGCCAATTGGGACATTTTCTGACCTACTCTTTAGGAACCAAGTCCTCTGAACTTTCCCATTATCCTTCGGCTTCATCCTTTTAATAGGGACCAAATCTCCATTAACAATTGAACACCGACAATAAGTGCCATCAGGAAAAGGAAATTCAATTTTAGTGGGGGATGACAGCCTTACCTTTTCGCGCTTAATTGGCCGTATTGTCTCCAAAAGTTAATTGGTTACTTAGTCCAGGTAGTTAGTAAAATGTTTAGCTGCGTCAAAAAGCCCAGGCTCCTACTGTTAATGGGGCATGAAATGGAATGTTTGATACTGCAAATAAAATCAGTGATATTCAAGGATGTTATGGTAGGTAATGCGTTGAAACTGCCATTTAATGGGTCCTGGAAGATTAGGGTAGTGTCAGCTGGAACCGCCTGGTCTCTTTTCTGACATTGTTAGTTGCCTCTTCATTTACTTAACGGCTGTCTGCACTGATTACATAGGCATAAAACTCCCTACAAAAAAACAACAGAGACACGCTCTATTAGCAGTCCAATTAGAACTATTTGCATATTACAGTTCATTTCTGCTTAAGTGAATCCCTAATACAACTTTAGGAAAAAAAAAAATTCTATTGTCATTTAAAAAAAAAAAAAAGACGGGAAAAGAATGGAAAAGCCTTAAAGGTGATCTCTACCTCTTCTTTCTCCCTGGGTAAATTTAGTAAAGGTCCATAAAAATAAGAGGTGGTGGAGCAGTCCAAAAGTAAAAGATTTCTTTGCAGCCTTATATGATGATGACGACGTTTTAAAATATCAGGAAAATCATGCCAAATTTTTTATATGGCCATTGTGGAGTTTTTTCCTAGATTGCTTTCCAATATGTTTTGGTTTTTTTGGGGTTTTGTTTTGTTTTGTTTTTTTTTAAGTTTTCTTTTAGGTATCCAAAGGTAAATGTTAGATCAACCTTCACCTTGGGTTTCTTGAGCTAAATAGCTGCTGTGTCTGAGAATGGATCTCAGGAGGAGCACACCTGATGCTGTGCAGTTCACCTACCCTATTAGCAAATGGTGGAAAATGATTCCTCCCCTTCTCCCAGTCCTCTCCCACACCCTTAGAGGCTGCAGCTAATAGGGAGAGGATACAGCTCTCTGCTCCTCCTGAAAATACTTTTTTCTAAATTTAAACTCCTTGTCAAATGGCAGAGAATAGGTGCCTTGGGACTGAACTGGAGCAGGTGAGAACAAATGCATCCAAATTATCACAACTTCAGAGGAGCCATCTCCTGCAGGAAGTGTGGGAGACTTGGGATGACCTAATTGTGGCCTTCAAGCACCTTCAAGGGGGGCCTACAGGTAGAGAGAGACATTTAATAAGGGCATGTAGTTACAGGACAAGGGGGAATGGCTTCAAACTGACAGGTTTAAATTAGAGACTGGGAAGAAATTCTTTACTCTGAGGGTGCTGAGGTACTGGCACAGGGTGCCCAGAGAAGCTGTGAGTGCCCCATTCCTGGAACAGTTCCAGGCCAGGTTGGATGGGGTAACCTGGGATACTGGAATGTCCCTGCCCAGAGCAGGGTGTTTGAAAAAGATGAATTTAGAAGTCCCATCCATTCTATGTCTCTGTGAAGTAACAGAAGCTGGAACTGGTGGTGGATGTTTGCTGGAGGCCTCTCTTTACCCATCTGTGGAATGGGAAGAAGAATATCCCTATGGCCAAGTCACTGTGGGACTTTTGTTTATGTGAGAGCAGTGCTTTGAGCTCTGCAGCTGCAATGGCAGCAACTGTGCCCATAGAGACAGCAGGAGAGCTGGTGCCATTGAATCAGAACCCTGCAGCACTCTGAGGTGAAAGCTTCTTTAAAACAATAGCAATATTGCTGGTAATAACCAAAGGAAATAATTTCTACTCTTCCTTTTAATTTCCACTTTCCTGTAGTCTGCTGAGCCTGTTGTATTTAAAGGCCTCTTTTTAAGATGGTAATTACAGTTTGTGCACATGCTTGCTTGCAAGGTGGGCAGGCAGTTTCTCCTGCAAAATAAAAATGCTGATTTTTTACATTTTTTTAAAAAATTTCATCTCTTTTGTTCTCNCTCCTTGTCAAATGGCAGAGAATAGATGCCTTGGGACTGAACTGGAGCAGGTGAGAACAAATGCATCCAAATTATCACAACTTCAGAGGAGCCATCTCCTGCAGGAAGTGTGGGAGACTTGGGATGACCTAATTGTGGCCTTCAAGCACCTTCAAGGGGGGCCTACAGGTAGAGAGAGACATTTAATAAGGGCATGTAGTTACAGGACAAGGGGGAATGGCTTCAAACTGACAGGTTTAAATTAGAGACTGGGAAGAAATTCTTTACTCTGAGGGTGCTGAGGTACTGGCACAGGGTGCCCAGAGAAGCTGTGAGTGCCCCATTCCTGGAACAGTTCCAGGCCAGGTTGGATGGGGTAACCTGGGATACTGGAATGTCCCTGCCCAGAGCAGGGTGTTTGAAAAAGATGAATTTAGAAGTCCCATCCATTCTATGTCTCTGTGAAGTAACAGAAGCTGGAACTGGTGGTGGATGTTTGCTGGAGGCCTCTCTTTACCCATCTGTGGAATGGGAAGAAGAATATCCCTATGGCCAAGTCACTGTGGGACTTTTGTTTATGTGAGAGCAGTGCTTTGAGCTCTGCAGCTGCAATGGCAGCAACTGTGCCCATAGAGACAGCAGGAGAGCTGGTGCCATTGAATCAGAACCCTGCAGCACTCTGAGGTGAAAGCTTCTTTAAACAATAGCAATATTGCTGGTAATAACCAAAGGAAATAATTTCTGCTCTTCCTTTAAATTTCCACTTTCCTGTAGTCTGCTGAGCCTGTTGTATTTAAAGGCCTCTTTTTAAGATGGTAATTACAGTTTGTGCACATGCTTGCTTGCAAGGTGGGCAGGCAGTTTCTCCTGCAAAATAAAAATGCTGATTTTTTACATTTTTTTAAAAAATTTCATCTCTTTTGTTCTCGTGTTTCCCGGGGCCCCACTCTCACGGAAACCTGGGGGCTCACAACCAGCAAGAAGCTTCTCACCTGCTCCTTGGTTGGCTGGGATATATCTCTGAGGGTCTCCAAGCCGGGCTGGCTGGGTGGAAAAGCTGAGTTGGTTGATTGGTACTTGGATTAGAGGCACCTACAGGAGCCCAGGGGAGACCTTTGATGTTCAAATGCTAATGTAAATACCGACAGAGTTATTTCCAAAGCTCACACAGTTCAATTCCTTTTTACATGCAGACCTAATTTCACAGGTCAGCCAACCCACCTCCGCTATTATCTGGATTTAGCGATTAATAGAGGATTTCAGTAGTTGACTGTGACAAATAGTGACTAGGGAAGGGAGGGGGGGAAAAACTGTTCTAAAACAAGGAAGGTTTTTAACAGGTCGTTCTCCCCAAATCCATTATTTTTACTCTGACACACAAACAATTGCAAACAAGCCCAGAACCAAGAAAATCCCTCAATGCAAAGAGTGCAATTCTCTGTTTCTCCTTCCTTCCACCCCTGCCTTGCCCATCAGAGGAGTCACAGTGTGCAATATGTATTGTTTTTATGCCCTGTTGGGTCCTTTGTGTCCGGCCTCCTGCTTTCTATCTAACACTCATTCACACTTACCAGAGATGAGTATTGTCAGACAAAACTCTGGCACTCAAACTCCCGCTGCCTCCCGGGGCTGCCCAGCCCCAGAGGGCACAGCCACGGGGGGACAGACCCTCTGCCCCCAGAAACACTCCCTGCTAAGAAAATGGCTTTCTGGAAAAGCCTGCTAATAAAATGGACCTAAATCAGTAAGCACTGATTAAGGATTGGGCAGTGCTTTCTGCTGTTGTTACTTGAATACACTGTTTTTTTTGCTCAGGCATTAAAAAAAAGCTCAAAGTTATTTTAGGGAGTAGTTTCTTGCACATGAGATGAATGAAAGAGAAAAGCAATACTTGGAAAATATTCATTTTCTTCCTTATATATATAAAAAAGGAATGGCAACCAGAATTGCCTTTTTAAATAAAACATCAGCCCAGGAATGCAAACTCTACTCTGTTTATATTCAACATCTACTCTGTCTTTTTTTTTTCCTGGTTCAATGTCATGCCTAGTGGAATAGCAATTCACAGAAAACATGGGATAAATCATTAGTTCCAGTTTATTCTACTTTTATTTACAGCACCGATTTCTTTACCACTGAACAGAATTGATTGCTGGTGAGGGACTATTTGATTATCAGTGTGGGACTAGTTGGGCACTGTGGTACTCACTGAGGGAAGGTGGCACTTTTGGGTGCAGAGGGATTGTGTAAAAGCCTCATCTGTGGGAATGTGTGGAATGTGTGCTTCTTTCTAAGGGTTATTCTGCAGAGAACTACAGATTCTGGAAACCTTTTTACCTTTTATTTCCATTAATTAACGTGAACTAGCAGAGGATTTGTTGATTTAGAAAACAACAACAGAAAGGGATAGATTACTAGGTACTGCAAATAAAATCTACTTACTTATTTGTTAATCATAGTGGTGATTTTATTTTATTTCTCACTGAGTGAGAGAGGGGAGTCAGGTTGCCAGTTGCATTTTGCATTTATGATTAGATTTCCTTACTGATCCTCCTGGGATTTCCAGTACTGAAACAGGAGATATTTATTTACTTTTATTTGTGCGTTTTGTTTGTTTTTTTTTATTTGTTGGTTATTTTTTTCTCAACAGTCCTAAAAAAAAAATCCAAGTTTTGCCCTCAAAAAATATGCCAGAGGCTTTCAAACTAAGGAGCTATTTTTTGTTAGCACTTGGAAATTTGCATGGCAAACTCTGGTGAACTTTAGCTGCACGCTGATGACCCGTGTGCCTGTGAGCCAAGAAACTTCCCTCGTAAAGGGAATGCACAGGCTGAGAAGCTCCAGGGTCAGCTGGAGCCGGGAAATGCAGTGTCACAAGAAAAACAATTTGCATGAGTCCTGCAAAAATAAATGGGCGTATTGACATCTCTGGGCTCAAGTCAGACTCTGAGGGTGGGTCATTCTATTCTGGTTTCGTGCCTGTCTTTTAGGGAAAATCAGAGCTGTTTTGTTATTTTGTTTGTGTAACCAAGAGTCATCTTTCTCCAGTCTTGGTTTGCCTGTGTGGGACTGGAGTCCAGCTCTGGAGCCCTGGCTCTGAGCACCCTTGTCCTGACCTGGCGCTCAGCAGCAGGATCGCATTACTAATGAGTGCCTGTTTGAGCTCAATTAAAATAAATACATTTTACAAAACTCAGCCTAGTTTCAAATATTCAGGCAGCTGTCTCTGCCAGTCACCTGCCAGTTTATTGCTTCAAGTCCTTTCCTCTAACTTAAAATCCTCTTAGCCTCTGCTCAGGGACAAATGACTTTTGTTGTTCCTTTTTGTTTACTGCTTTGGCTGTACACACAACCCTTCTTGGAAATCGTTTCTTTCCCAAGTATGGTACTTTGGCACATGAAATAATTTGGCTTTTAAAAAAACCCAACCAGCTTGCAACATTTCCAGTATTTCTGTCCCACTGGAAGGGAAAAAAGAAACAAAAACCAAAGGAAGGGAAGACAGGATTCCTCACTTGTTGAAGAACTGGCAGAACAGATCTGTTAATTAAAGAGAACACAGACTTAAGGAAAACATGGTATTTCTGATTTTTTAATATCAGGGTATATTATCTTTCAAGACATTTTACAAGTATTTTGGGGGAGAAAGAGGCAAAATTATTTTTTTTTCTCATTTTATTTCTTTTTCCCTTTTCTCTTTCGCTAAGCAAAGGAAGTCCCCGTACTGACAACTCTGCTTTACATCCCAACTGCAGCACATTCCTTACTTCCACAGCCCTTCTCTCCTGGAGTAACTTCAGTCCCATTTCTGCTGAGCAAGTCTTTCTAATATATGTATGTGTGTCTACTCATAAAAATAAATACATTCCCTGCCCTCTGTAATTGCATCAGTAGCTTCCAAACTTGTCGAAACACAGGCTCGTTGTTAGCCTTCTGAATTGGCTGTGAACAACTGTGTTTTCATGAGCCATCCTAAATCTTTATAATCAAACTGGTGGTGGAGACAATGCTGCCATTGACCACACTGAGCACTCACTGAACTTTACAGACAAGTTGAGTATGACTTCCAGCCATTTTTCTCTGGTTTTGCCTTTCAAAGTCACAATGAACACTTGTGCTTTCTTCACTTTTATGATAACCCCTCTGTGTTCTATTATTTTATTTTTTTTCTAGCTCTTCCCTGGACTCCACTTGTGTATTCCTGCTAATTCAGTGCCCAACACAGAATTTCAGGTACACTTAGAGTTTTGGCAGACAGAGCTTTTTAAAGCCAATGGCAATTTCATGCATCTAAAGACATTGTTCGACCCTCAAGGAAGTTTGTGGTTAGATATGGATAGCGAGCATTTGATTACCTGTGTGCATCTTTAATTATATCAAGGTGTGTGTAATTAAAAATGAAGTGCCTGATTCACTGCCCTGTTACTCCATTTCATGCTGGAATAATTGAAATGAACAGGATTGTGCCCTGCTGAGAGTGGTGTAGAGGGGTGTAAATTTCTTCTCTGGTAAGTTTTGGTAGAGTTTGTGAAGGAACTTTGGAAGGTTATTTTTCTCTATGGATGCTCCATCCCTGGCAGTGTTCAAGGCCAGGCTGGATGGGGCTCTGAGCAACTTGGTCTAGTGGGAGGTGTCCCTGCCCATGGCAGGGGGTGGAACTGGATGATCTTTAAGGTCTCTTCCAACCCAAATCATTCTATGATTCTACATTTCTGTATATTTAACAGAACCATACAATGAAAACACATTATATATGTGTTATATATACATATATATATATATATATATATATATAGCACATGCTATATTTTCATCATTGATTAACCAGTTTCATGACCTTTTCAGTGTGAGAAATAATTGGCAGTTTTAACTAACAATAAATTGATCCCATTATTCAGTATAGAATATTCCACTGATTTCAAACAGGATGCTTATTAAGGAGGCCAGCTACTTTCTATCAGTGTCATGCCCATGTAAATAAGCAGGACTGTTATATGGCATCTATGACAATGGCAGGACAAGTCATAAACACAAACATTCACACACAGCCAGGTCTCCAAAGCTCCTGTTTGCCAATTACAGTAATGCTGATGACATATCTAGTTTAACGCACACAGCATTAAAATAGTCCCCCCTTTTCTAGGAAAATCTAATTACACCAAGCCCAAGCACTCAATCAAACCTGTTATTCTGTGGCTAAACAGCCCAGTGTTAATGCAATTTGAGGAGATCCAGGCCGTGACTGGGAACGTCATGTATTAACAATATCTAATGGGAGCTCCCGTAGGTAAATGAATATGCTAACAAGCAAGGTCGCTGCTAAATCTAATATCTTTAAGCTGTTTAATTCCAAACAGTCCCTTAATAAATCAATTGACCGGGAGAGCTGATGCCCCTATCAATTATTCAAGAGGGCAAATAAATATTTCAGATGATTTGATAGGAAGGCTAGTGCTGGCCTTATAGAAAGCTTTGCATTTCATTAGCCTCTTGCTAAAAGTTTTATAATGTGAGGAGCACTGGTGGTTTTCCCTAATCTGGAAACCCCAAGTGTGGGGAGGAAGAGGCTGAGGTATCCTGCTTCAACCACCTCATCTGCTAGAGACTTGATGACAGCTGAGATGGGAAGAGGTGGGAATACTTTTCAGGCTTCCTAGTGACAACTTCTCCACCCCAACAAATGACGAGAGGAAAATCAGAACACACTTTCATTTCTGGGGAATCCAAAGGAAAAGTAACCTTAGGAAGCTGGGATTAGTGGTTAATGGCACGTGCCATGCTGCCTTTTGTAAACGAGGGAAGTCATTTGTGTTTGCATTGGATTATTTGTGTGTTTATGTTAACACTGAGCCGTGATTCAGGTTTGCCAAATGCAATTCCCTTGAAGGAAAAGCAGAGTTATTAAAAGAGGTGCTGCCTGTAATTGATCTGCATTAAGTAAGTGAAGCTTGCAAAGTGCTTGAGATACTTGAATGGAAGAAGCCAGGAGTGCAAAATATTATTCTATAAGAGCAAAAGTATTATCATTGTATCTGAAAAATTGCTGATCACTGAAACATGTGGTTTATTATAAAATCAATAAAGATAAAGTTACAAGAGAAAGGCAGAGAAAATGTACCTGATACTGGAGAACAAAGAAGAGGGAAGTCCCTGAGGAAGCTCTTTATTTAAGCGTGTGTAAATTTGCTTGCCTCTGTCCAATCCATTTATACCACTAATACAGATTAAAAGTCAATGATTACTTACATAAGCATTTCAGTTTATGAAAAGAAACCTGTGCCATGAAAACATGATCTATTGTTCTGCAATGCATCTCTGTACATGGATCTGTGTCTCCTGTGGTGACAAGTCAGGGCCTCACTGCTGCCACAGCTCTCCCACCCATGTGTCTCCTCCACAGAGTCCCTGCAGCAGAAGGCTGCAGGAACAGGCTCAGGGTGTAAGTGTTTTGGCACCAAAGTCATCAACACTGAGCCTGAAGCCTCCCACTGAGTCTCATCACTATGGAGAGCATAAAAAATGAGATTTCTTGGAACAACAACAAGTAAGGAGGTCTCTGCCTGGCATGGTGCTCATAAGAGAGCTCAAACTCCCCAGCAGTGCTCTCCATGTGGCCTGGGTTCCTGCTCTGATGAGGAAGGGGACTCAGATCCTGCTCCCTCCAGAGTTATGGGCTGTATGAAACTCTCCAAAGGGTGATTTGCAAAGATTTCCTCCCCACTAATGCAGCATAAGGGATTTTCTACAATATGAGGGCGAAGAGCTGCAGCTACAAAAGTCCTTTTGGTAGGAAGATTGTTTAAAAATTAGATGTAAGGCAAGTTTTTAAATCATTTTGGACACATAAGAAAACACTACACTTTCAGAACTTGACTAGAAAAGCTTCTGACACTCCAGACTGGGTCCTCAGCAGAAATAGTCTGATTTACGCCTCCTCTAGAGCAGGCTCTTGGTTCTTTCTGCTTCTTCTCCCTAAATAGCAAGATCCATATAAAAATCACTGAATGAGGATCTTCTATGGCAGCAATTTTACATTGCAAATTACTCAATGAGGTATGAAAGAAACATCTCAGCTGCATGAAATCATAATTTAAATGTTAGGTTTGGTTTATTTTCAGCTTCATGACTCAATGGGGTAGATCCTCTCTGTGGCATTGAAAGTAAAATCTGGCCAGGTTTAAAATCCAGTTCAGGGATTTCAACTCATCATTAAGTAATCTTTTTCTTTAACTCAAAATGCCATGTTGTCATGCATGTGCTGAGTCTGGGTGCCATAGAACATTGCATGGCAATGGGAATGGGAATTACTCTGCATGTGGCAAATACAAAAGCCGTAGTAGGATATTAAAGGATAGTGGAATAATTTACTAAACATAAAACTTAAACACTAAACCACTTTTTTTTTCTTTTAAGTTCAGTTTCTACTCGTTTAAAAAAAACCCACATTGTTAAATTCTTTAAGGAATGAAATCTTTACTTGCAGAGAATGTATGGCTCCCATAAACACACAAAAGAGTGGATCCCTGTTCCTGTTTTCCAGAGGGAACACTTTTACAATCTCTTGCAAAAGCTATTTCTATTAGAGGGGACACAATCCATAGAAATTTCTTGGAAAAATAAAGGTAAAGTTATATGGGAAATTGGTGGAAAAGAGTTGGTTTGTTCAGATTTTTGTTGTTTTGTTTTCTTTTTTCCCTCTTTTTTTTTTCTTTCCCATTAAAATAGGAATTCTCAAAACCTTTTCTTTACATTCAGTTCATGACAGGTCTTTCAGATTCAGCTATCCTTAGGGACCTCAAGGACAGTGTTGGTGAGGATTTTATGAAAATATTGATGCAGAAAATCACATGTTTTTAATTATATTGAATTTTGGTGTTCTGGATAAGGAATTGTGGAGTAAGTACATGACAATCAGGTTAGTAATTATTGGAGTTTTCATATTTCTTTTACTCCCATAATTTCAGATTTCCATGAAGGACAGAGTTTGTCCTAGTGGGATTCTAGCTATGGAATAAATATACACAACTGCTCTGATTTGTCAGCAAAGCTTCTGCTATTAGCAAGAGTTGTTTTGATAATGTGGCCCCTCACAGAAGTACATGGAGCTGCTATTGACATCACTTATGTCCTTTTGTTCCTTTTCTTCAAAAAAAAAAAAAAAA